>BEGY01000019.1:330327-360822 GCA_002335675.1 Chlamydomonas eustigma
GAGAATGAGTAGATTGTGAGGAGCGGGTAAGAGGGACTAGGCTGCTGAGAATGAGTAGATTGTGAGGAGCAGGTAAGAGGGACTAGGCTGCTGAGAATAAGTAGAATCTGAGGAGCAGGTAAGAGGGACTAGGCTGCTGAGAATGAGTAGATTGTGAGGAGCAGGTAAGAGGGACTAGGCTGCTGAGAATGAGTAGAATCTGAGGAGCAGGTAAGAGGGACTAGGCTGAGAGTATGTAAATTGTGAGGGGCAGTTAAGCAAGAGTAGGCTGAGAATAAGTAGAATGTGAGGAGCTGGACATCTGGGCAACCATCACATGTAGCTCTCAAGCACAAGAATTCTGTTGATGTCAGTTTAAGATGTGTGCTGCTTTATTTGGGAATCAGAACTGAATGATTCTCTGCAAAGGAATAGTGATGTGGATTACGTTTTTTGTTATATTCTCGCTTTGAGGAGTGTTGATGTGTTTGACGATACTGGATTTTCCTGTTTCTGTTATATCCTTGGTGCAAGCCAAAGACAGGCTTGCATGTTATGGAGTCTCGTGTGACATCTTGTATTTTCTAAAAGCAGTTGTCCTCCCCAGATGGCCTATATCTCTCACTCACTCATTCATTCATGGTTGCTATCAGGTGATGGTATGGAAGACTAACTTTGACCGTTTCTTGGAAAACTACGTAGCCCCTGTGGCTTTCAGATCCACCTCTACTACCCCGCCACCGCCCCCTCCGGACGCCTACCAATTAGCACAGATCTCAACCTCAAACTTACCTCGCCCAGATAACAGCTCCACAGCAGCAGTTGGGAACCCCCAGAACAGCACACTAACGTTCCCCATAGCTCCTCGCCATCCCTCCCCTGCAAGGGCTGTGCAACAGTCACAAAGAGAATTATCAACGGCGCTGCCAGCTGCCAGCAGCAGTACGCAGTATGCATCTACTTCTGAGCTCCGACATAACCCAGCACCTGCCTCCTCAGCAAGGCGGCATCACACAGCTGTGGAGATCACAGATGTCAAGGCACATCCACACTTTGACTATGAAATGGAGGTGCCGCCTCCCTTGAACCTATCTGACCTACCTGACTCGCTCTCCGCAACCTTGCAGGTGAAACAACTGCTGCCAGCTTGAATAGAATGACTCTTAAGCAGCTACCACTTGTGAATTATAGCATGACTGCATACCACCCTCTCACGTCCTTTGAAAATGATTGGATTTCATTCTTTGTGCCCCCAAGCTCAGTGTATGTTACTGTGTACATTCCCATTATCACATAGTGTGGTCAGACATGTTTCTATCTTTGTCTTTGTAGCATATCGTGGGGCAGCTGGATGTGCTGACTCAGACTATGGCCCTGCTGGATGAAAGGCTCACCATGAATGAAGATCGGGTGAAAGCTATCGGCGATAGAATAGACGATAAATTGCAGGGGGGTGCGACCTCTGCATCAGACGTGAGGGTTGTAAGAGGTGTTGGAGACCAGGACCAGAGATGAGGAGAACAACGAGAGATACGATAAGTCTAAAACCTGCAGTACATACGCCAAATCAGCATCTCTTGTTGGTCAAGGAATTGTCATTTGGGTTCTAAATATGCAGCATTCCTGACAAGCTTCATGGTTGTACACCTTATTGGTGCAGTGTTGTCATTGTGTACCTAGTTCATGGCAAGGACAGGTTGCGATCTGTTCGCAATCCTTGTAGCTGGCATCTGACGGCACTGTTCTCTTTTCAGCACCGCCATTATTCTAGATCTTTTGTGCTTGTTCATTGCGTGTCAGAGCAATAGCAAGAAGATCCAGATGCTTTCAGCATTCCTCTAGAGGCATTCATTTCATCTTTTGAGAGTGACGACTGTATGCCTTGAACTTGACAGATTGTCACGGTCTAACACTGCACCGGTGTAACGCTGTGCTAGAACTAGGTTATGAGGCATGCTACCTCACGCATGGATGCTGTCACAGTCTAACACTGCACCGGTGTAACGCTGCGCTAGAACTAGGTCATGAGGCATGCTACCTCACGCATGGATGCTGTCACGGTCTAACACTGCACCGGTGTAACGCTGTGCTAGAACTAGGTTATGAGGCATGCTACCTCACGCATGGATGCTGTCACAGTGTAACACTGCATCGGTGTAACGCTGTGCTAGAACTAGGTCATGAGGCATGCTACCTCACGCATGGATGCTGTCACAGTGTAACACTGCACCGGTGTAACGCTGTGCTAGAACTAGGTTATGAGGCATGCTACCTCACCACTAAAGGGGGTGGGGATTTAGATCAGGCGACCGGATTCGCCTGTCAAGGTTGCTGGGGTTCTACACTTCTAGCTTTGCTTCTAGGAGTGCATCTTGCCACCTGACTGCAGACTGACCTGTCTGTGGAGGGCTTCTAACAATTAGTGACCTTTGAACTGATCCGATCTATATCTTAATAGCCAAGTTGCCCACAGTCGATGATCGATAGATCGACTGAAGCAGGAGACCCGATACCCGAACTAAAGGAGGGTGAGTACTAAGTCTAAGATTAAGGGCTAAGTTAAGATTAAGACTAAGAGCAGTATTACATAGAAAGGCAAAGGTAAGTTGAAAAAGAAGGCAGAATGCCTTCTCCTATCCTTTAAGTAACCAAATGTACGGACGATCAAGAAGGTGAGGTACACCCGTACCTCACACACTCACAAACGTCTCACAAAGTCCAGTCATACGTCAATTCAGTCATACGCTGTGACAAGATACATTTGCATTATCGTGAGTGTCAAGATTACGTCAGTTTATTGCATTCGATAATTGCATCCCTGTTATAACAAGGGATTTTGCAAAAGAATGATTTAAGACTCGTTGTAAGGCTGTTAGTAGGGGTCCTCACAAGTCCCTTATCCCCTTCAACCCTAGACTTGGTGATAGAAAGTCACAAAATAATGCTAATTCTGAAGTGCTTCTTCGATGAAGCTTGATAATTAATAATAAGAAGTTTAGAAGAGTAAGATGAGAGTTGAGAATGGTTGGTTCAGGCTCCTAATCTTGCCATATGTTGTCGCGCGCCACATTGAGGAGCCGCTCGAAGATACGGACGCCATCATCACGGATGCCACTGTGCCTGTACTCATTGGTGACCCACTGACGTAAACCATGGATCTGCAAAAAAGTTGTGGATTAATTGTGATAGTGGGCATACGGCCAGAAGAGTTTTGATGGACACCAGGTTTCAATCACAAAGAGGACATCACTGCATCCTCACGGACTTGATTAACAGTGCTGTGGTTGCAATGAGGCATATCAAACTGTAAGTGCATGCAATAAGGATCACTAAGAGAAATTTCACTTGGGGTAGAATTATGGATGCCCCTGATTCAACAAGCTTGCCGTAACTTACCAGGTCAGCCGTAGGCTTGCTCAGTTCCATGTCTACATACATGTCCTACAAACAGGAAAAAAATATGAAAAATACCCTTTAGTCTGCTGTGAATAAAACAGAGCTTTGGTTCCATACCAAGAGCGATAGGTATTAGGCTCACTCTTTAGATTTTAAGAAAAGATAAAAATACACTGCTCACTCACCTCATAGTACACCGCTGCCGTTACAGGTATGTAATTCTTCTGAAGTACAGCCTGGTTGTACAGGGGACCCCAGTCACTTTTTGAGGCTACCAGGTCCGCAGCTTCTTTGTACTGCCTCAAGTACGCCATGTCCTCAAACATCCAAGGGAACACCATTTCACCCGTGAAGTACACTGCCTTCCCTATATCATCAGGATAACACGATATCTGAAATACATCAATGTTGAGAAGACAGGCATCCGTGTATCCATCACCCTGCTATGATAGCTGGCTCTCAACCTCAACATTGTTAGTAGCACAAACTAGAAGTGAGAGACCAAGCACCAGCGCATTGGAAGGTCTCACACTCAGTGCTGATAGGTACTGGTTGACAACCCTCATGGTGGCAGAGCGTCTAGCACATCAGTCATCACCGTTTTGTACTGCACTGCTACCTTATTTTGTACTGCAATGCTACCTTATTTTGCACTGCACTGCTACCGTATTGTGTACTGCACTACTACCTACCAGTGTAAAAAGAACTTTTGGCATCAAAGACCGTAGAGAATTCTGGCTCTGATCGCACTCTGTGTGCCGCCCAGTTAGAGGCCGCCCCCTGGCAATAGATGCTCTCATGCAGCAGTACATATAAAGGGTTGCTATCCCAGGCCATCTGGGCCTCAAAGGCCTTTGGAGGGGAAAAGATCGGAACAAGATGATCATTGCCATTATCTTATTCAGCACGTCATGGAAAGCATCACATGGTCACACCAAGCAAGTCATCGTCACACTATCAGTTATGTTTAGTTCATTAGGGCAGAATAATTGTTACAGGACAGTGTTCATGTGCCTTGCATGCAGAAAGAAGAAATATTCTTTTCATGACCCTCACTTTCATGAATGCCGGGCTGATCTCCCCTTCGCCATCAAAGAAGCTCTCGAGCATGAAATGAAGGCGCTCAAAGCCTCCAGACATCCCCAAACCTAAAACATCAGGCAAGAGGAAAAGGGCTATGATAATCAAGTAGCAGAGATTGCATGCTAAGGTTAGTGAGCACTGTGTGCAAGATGAAGCCACTTTGGCGTCAAAAAAGTACATATGCGATCATTGCAATAGCAATGTGTGTCAACAGGGCCTGCCGAGGTCATAGACTCAATGGCATGACCAAAGAACAAAAGCTTTGAGCAGTCTGCAGGCCACAGGGGTCAGAGATAAAAACGCACTATTGTGATCACTTAAGCCAAGAAGCTGAAGGCGCTAGCTCTCAATGATCCCAATTCTCAAACCACTCAAAATAATAATCCTGGTGGATTTCACCATTCAGCCCGAGAAGCTGAGCTTACCAAGTACTAGCTCTCAACACGCACAGTAATCAGGGTATGAATCGTGATGAATCTCACCATTCAGTCCGAGCAGCTGGAGGCATCTTGGAGTTAACAGAGATCCAGATGGGAGGCGAACTGCACCACAAGGCTGTGCCAGCAAGTACTGCACAATTTTCTGAACATGTGCAATGTCCGAGGGGAAGCGCATGTAGTACCGCTGATTTTGAAGCATGACCCTGCGGTACAAGGCGCGGTACACCGCCTCTGCCGAACAGGGCAGGGAGATGTCTGGAGGAATGCCTCCAGTGATGAAGACTTCAATTAAGCCTGCATGGACAGGGTTTGGGGTTCCAGTGATGAAGACTTCAATTAAGCCTGCATGGACAGGGTTTAGGGTTCCAGTGATGAAGACTTCAATTAAGCCTGCATGGACAGGGTTTAGGGTTCCAGTGATGAAGACTTCAATTAAGCCTGCATGGACAGGGTTTAGGGTTCCAGTGATGAAGACTTCAATTAAGCCTGCATGGACAGGGTATAGGGTTCCAGTGATGAAGACTTCAATTAAGCCTGCATGAACAGGGTTTAGGGTTAAAGCACATTGAACTTGGGTACTGCATGGCAGAGGCCTGAAACATTTCATGTAGTTAACTAGTTTGACTCTAAGACCATGCTCTACAAGCAGTCCGTGGCTGTTTTTAACAAAGAGAAATCAGCTTTGTGAGGATGGTTGCAGATAAAAGACAAGACACTGCTCACGCCGTCCTGCTGCGGCTCCGCAGGAAAAGGAAAAAATAAAATGTAAATGTTAATTACGGTTTATCGGCAAGGAAGGAAAAATGATGACCTGAATTTCCGAACCTTTGTTATACTTCTGACATGATGTGCTAGACAAAGTAAAGTTATGACATGGTGTGCTAGACAAAGCAAAGTTATGACGCCAATGTGTAAATTTCAAACCAATAATCATACAACCAGCCACAACGGCTTTTTGGCAGATCGGTTGCACATTCATTGCAGTCAAACACCAAATTTCAAACATTGTAACTATTGCTCCCATGCAGTATGCAAGTAATGCTTGATTTTGAAGAAGTTCCTCACTATCAGGAGCCATGGAGAGGTAGGTTACAGAGAGGAAAAAGTTACTCACTATCAGGAGCTATTGAAATGTAGGTTATAGAGCAGAAGCCTCCAAAGGACTGTCCAAGAACACTCCATCTATGAGAAAGAGAGTGGGTTGGAGGAAGTGATTGTGTGAGAGATAAATGAGGGCTACCACACAATGTAAGAGAGATAAATGAGGGCTACCACACAATGTAAGAGAGATTAATGAGGGCTACCACACAATGTAAGAGAGCCTTTTTGGCATGAAAGCATGGTAATGTCTATCTGCATCTTAAAAAGGGTGGTCAAAGGCTGCGTGGCATCATCATCATCATATGAGAGTGTAAGGAGCACTGAGGATGTGATGGGCAGTCAAGACATGGGTCTACACAGCAGCATGAAGCTACAAGTTCACCTGCCACCATAGCTTTCAGACGGCACTAACGTCTTCCTGACCATTTCTGCATCTCTGACAATGCTATCGGCCCTGAAAAAAAAATGCATGACCTCCCGTTGAAAGTCGCAGAACATGGTATCATCAGCAAAATATTATGACACAATTATGTGCCCTACTGAGAGGAAGGCAAGATGCCTAAATTGAGAAGTTATCTCATTTATCAGGGTACTGCTCCACACCTGTTGTTCCTTCAGGTGAGATTCACACCTGAAGAATGAAAGGTACTGAGCCTGCTCCCTTGGACTACCCTTTTTGCTGAGGCTGTTGACTGTTATAGGACTAGAATTTCCAGTGCCACGCTGGTCTAACAGGATGACTCGAAAGTGTGAGAGTGCACATTTTATCCATGGAGCGAACTCATTTGGTCGAGGGCAAGAGAATCCTGGGCCACCTACATTACGGAGATATAGGCATTTGCACTGGATGTTTTGCCATTAAAAACATAAAGCATGCAATTTTGTGACTGAAGTATGTACCAAAGGTCAATTGTTAAAGCATCAGATTGCAATGAATTTGCTCATGCTGCTTAGCTCTAAGCTCATTTCATGAGGCCTCGCAGACAGAGGAGAGTAGAGGGAGTGGCAAGCTGATAGGCTGACCTGTAAGAAAAAGTAAGCATGGAAGCCTCTGGTCGTGTTTTGCTGAGGCTACAACTTCTCTAACAAAAATGTCAATTTCTCCTGCCACCTGCGGAAGAACATGAGCAGAGTTAAATCATAACTAAAAAAATGAAAATGCATTAGAGTTTTATCGGACACGGTTGCTAACCTCCCCATTGTAATCTAAAACTGTTCGGAAGTAGTGATCCGTGTAGGTGAGACCGCCAGAATATTTGAAGGTATTTGAGCTGCTATGTGAAGCCAAAACTTCAGACTCAGTTGCCTCAAGTACAAGGCTTGCAACTGGTGAGCCTTGTACTTGATCATCAATCTTCCGTCTTTTTGCTGCGTCCATAATGCTTAATCCAAGTAGAAAAGAATTCCGACGAGTGATATGAATAGATTGAGAGTGACGGATCCTAGATGGACATGATATAAAACTTCTCAAAACTTTAAAAGCTTGCATCCATTAGCTTCTCCAGTTTTTATTAACAATCAAATAAAGGGACAATTCGTGATTTTTTTTACTGATGTTATGTGCACCTTTAGAGCCAGTAGGTACGGGTTAGGAGCTGGGAAGCTTTAAAACATGTTTCAAAGTTTCCCAGCTTCAACTTTAATCTTGATCCAAGAATCTAGTAATAACATATGTAGAAGGGTCGTCAATCATACGTAAGCTTTGAGTTAATACATCAAAGCAAGCTAAGATTCATGCTGCTAGGATTTCAGCTGATATTATTTGGGTTCTTGTGACCAAGATTAATGTCAAATATGAAGGTCACTTTTCAGACTTCTATGAGCGTGTTAAATGTTATGTGTAATAGTACAAACAGCAGTGCAGCATATAACTATTACTTCTGCCTTCTGCTCTCCTCACTTCCAAGACGAGCTTGCTCCCTGCACCCAACTCAAATCCCTACTCATGCCATCTTTACATGCTCTGTGCCCCTGTTGTTTCAAGGGTAGCTCTGTCTGTTCTAAAAATGCTAAATAATGAACAATTACAGCTTTTTACTTCAGACTTCGCAGATTTAGTACCCTTTCAGACGAAGGGCAGTCCTCTTGAGGGTGTGAGAAAGAAAGATCCACATTGAAAAATGCAGCTGCAAGATATGAACTGTAGGGGGCTAACCCACCTATCGAGACACACTTTTAACACAATAACTCGTTGTACATTACAACGAGGGTGATATTCAGCTCCCTACGTAAGATTTTGCAAAGATTCATGGCAGGCCAGGCAGGCCGCCATCTGCATCAGCATAATCTGATCATTGTGTGCTGCAACCCTAATTCCTTCCACTCTGGAGAAGCACTTCTTATTACTCCTCACTTAAATATCGATATATTTTTCACATTGAATTTCGCCCTCAAATAAATTGGCTTGTCAAAAATTTGAATTCGTCAGTTTCGAAATACTACGGCGACGAGGCCATATGTTTCTTGCAGCCCTGTTCGCTCTTCTCTTTATGACAGAGGTCTCGTATAGTGCCATCATCAAACCAAGGGGCTTAGATCTGAGCAGGATGAGAGTTCAGTTTCGAAGATCACAGCTGACCAGCATTGACGCCCAGTCGTACGAAAATGTCAGTAGTTTGCAATTTAATAATTATTTCTGGGTTTCTGACATTGTCGTGAAGAATATTCCTGCTGCTAGGGTTCTCATTATCATCACCTGTTGATCAGCAGGCAGCAGCAACTTTGTCATGAAATTACCCAATGAGAGTGCCCCTATAGCTCCATACCACTTAGCTGTTGATACATTCATTTTTGAATTTATTACAAACTGCAGGCCAGTGTGACATCCAGTGTAGGAACAAACACCACAAATATCACAGGGGACTCAACCATTGTGTCATCTGAGGGGCCAGATTCCAGCAATGTCACGTCAACTAAAGCCAGTCCTCAGAACATTTCAAACAATTGCTGGACATCACCATCTGTTGTTAGTATATACAATGGGGGCTTGCAGTCTCATTGGAAATCTTCTGAATCCTACGGCTGTATTGATTGCAACTGGACTGACACAGTCAGGGTGAGACAGCATCATTGCACAATCTTGCAGTGGCCTCAACATCTGATCAGTGATGATGAAATTATTCACGGACTTGTACTCAGCAAGCTTGCATTCACGCATTGTTGTTTGGTGATTGATGATGGTATTGATCAGAGATTTGTGCTGAACCAGCACTAGACCCTGTCATCCTCATAATCTGCTGAACTGAAGGAAATCATCTGCACACAGACCTCTAATGAGAACCTAGGTTTGCCAATCAAACTTTCACTGATTTTTATACCCCAGAAGCGCGCAGCATCCAATGCATCCATATACGCCTACGTGTCACCCTGGGCTGCTGTTATACTGGATACAGGCGTACCTTTCACCATCTCAAATCAAACGTGAGCTTCAGGATACTACAGGCCCTTGCTTGCTGACCTGAGATAAACTTCCGCTTTGGCATGCTTACTTGATTACAGCTGAGGCAACAGATCAGGTCCAGTCCTGTCTTGGGATGCTCCATGTGTGTAGCTGTCACTTTCCCCCCAAAAAATAGAGGGGGAAAAAGAGAAGACTCCCATACCACGTTATGATGTCCTCAGGGTGCTTGACTTCTGGATCTCAGGACCAGGCATCCTTCAGATTGAGATCATGTTGTATGATACCATCAGCCTTCGTTACAGCAGGTATGATTAATACAATCACAGGATATTATTTCATCCTTACTGATAGGATACCTCAGAAGAACCTTAAGGTTGTTGTTTTCAAAGTGTTTTCTAAGCCATCACGCTGTTAGATTTCTACAGCATTTATTAAGTCCTGATGCATTTAATGTGGAGTTAGCAGCTGTCAGAGTGGCGCTGTTAGTGGCAGGTCCTGGCATGAACAGGCATGGCTTGTAACGCGACTTCTCAGCTAAAGCCGTACCTCAAATCTTAATTTTCCTCTGATTATGTGTTTCTAATCAAGCTCTTTGCACTCTTCATTTCAACTCCACGAAAATAGGAGCTTCCAGTTTTCTAATCGCAGTAGTTTGATTGGTCCTGAGAGCCCTTTTAATGTCTTGTCAGCAGACAGCCAAGGCTGGATCCATGCACAGGTGTCCATGAAAATCTTATTGAGAAAGATAGGAACATGCACTCATCTCTTGTTTCTCTTGCATGTAGCATTAGTGCTTGCATTGTATGCATTTCTGTGTCCAACAGTATAATGTGCTGGATTTCATGAATAATCTCTCAGCTAGCTGATACCTGATACAACATGTGTCCGTGTAAGGGGGTCAGGTTTCAGTGCTTCATCATTTTATACCTTAACTCTACCTGCACCCTCGTTCGCACTCTGGCCTCTCTACAGCTGAGACTTTACCCGTTAACAAGAGGCAGTGGAGGCTGTTCTTCTGCTGACAATGGGGAAGGGCTGAGTGGCACTTGGGACACCCTTAATTTCCAGGATGTTTCAGGTGATCAGACTGATGTTTCATCAGGTTGGTGGGATGTTGATGCTTGACTAAGATCTCAGGTGATAAGACTGATGCACGTCGGTTGGATGTTGATCCTGTAGTCTGCAGAGGAGCAGAGGCATTTTGCTGCTTGACTTTGTCAAAGTATGAGCTGCATGTTCAGATGACTCCCCCTCCTCCATTGAGCCTAATGAATGATAAATAACTATTTGACATCCACTTGTGACATAAAAGATTCTTCGTAATAGGGATGTGGTGGGTCTAGCAGGAGGAAAACTGATAAGAAATGCGATAAGTGTCTTGAAGGACTAAACACGTTCTAAGCCCTTTCTGTGTTATGAAGTGTCTTGAAGGACTAAACACGTTCTAGGACCTTTGTATGTTATGAAGTGTCTTGAAGGACTAAACACGTTCTAGGCCCTTTCTGTGTTATGAAGTGTAGAAGATTGAAGTCTAAGCTCTGTTCAATAGCTTGAGTCCTTTGATGTCTATGGGATGTCTTTTCAGATTGGATTGGACATTGCAGATAGTTGCAATTCTGTGATTGTTTAGGTGCGCCCTTCCAGATTGGGTTGGACGCTTTACAGATACTCTCAGCAGCACATGGTGCTGTTAGTGATACCCCAGCTAGCCCACCAACGCAAGTCACTTCACAGGAAGAGATTGGAACAGCTCCTCTGCTGTTTAATCTCACCGCTCAGGTTGGATTGGTATTGCAAAGAATATGCTAGATAATAAGCACAATCTGTGGAATCTGAGATGCAAACGCTTTGTGTGCTTGTTTAAAAATGTATGTGAGGAACAGACATTTGCGTTGAACATTGCAGGCGTTCCCATCTATACCGGGCTTGCCTCTGGTGCCAGTTTTCAATGCCAACGTGCCCACTGTAAGCCCTGGGGTCTTAAACAAACATTATCACATGTTTTACAGTGTTTGTTCTCTTTATAGCACACACCATGCACTCTCAGGGAGTAACGTGTGTTCTGCTGTGGGTCGAGGACACTCTCTCTTCCAGCTTTGTCTCTAATTACTGTTATTACCGATGCATAGACCGCTCCCAATCAGCTGCGCTTCATTATGCGCCTCTCGCCGTCAGCTACTCTCACCTCTCTCACTAGCATCTGTCAGGAGTTAGATGGTCTAGTGCTGGGAACTCCTCAGTTCAGTGGCGCATGCGAACCTATCCAGGTAAGAGAGTGAGCTTGAGGTTTTGTGGTGCTATGCGGTGCATGTTACTGCATTTGTTTCAGACATCGGGTTGAGTGAGCCTTCTGATTTTTGGCCATAATAGCTTTCTTGTTACCTGTTAAATGATCCTTTTCGATGTATATTCGGAATTGCATTTAAGACAACACTGAAATGAAATTTGAATTTTAAATCACTTTACATTGTCATGCATGCCTCATGTTGCAGTTGCCCTGATTCCATTGATGATTGCCATAACTTGATCCTGATCACAATGCTTATATGAGTTGACAGGCCCAGTCTTGGTCCTGATCACAATGCTTCCATGAGTTGGCAGGCCCAGTCTTAATCCTGATCACAATGCTTCCATGAGTTGGCATGCCCAGTTTTGATACCTGTATACTCAATGATTATTTGATGACAATGATGTTGATAATGATGTCCTCCATGCTCCACAGCACATTCCCAGTTCACTGTACAGATAACTTTGGGCATGGCTCAGAAAATAGCCCAGGCCAGGTCACTTTGCTAAGCTCTTGCAGACTCAACCATGATGACGATCTTCAATGCTGCGTGACCTCCTTCCTCCTACAACCTTTGTCCTTTCCCATCCAGCCTCCACATAGAACATACACTCACAACTCCTGTTCCTCGCCCTGTCTCCCCTCCATCCCCTCCCCTCCCATTCTCACCACCCCTCTCCACACACACTCAGAAGCACAGCTACCTCGGCATGACACTGCCTCTGGGCACTCACCTCTATCACCACCTCAGCTTGGGACAGTCATGCTTGTTTTCTGAGATTCTATCGCCCTTTCTCCCACATGTGCACATTTCAGAATTTCACAAAGGGCTCCTCGTTTTCAGAGCCCCTGGCGTGGCCTTACCAGACATTCACTGTCAACTCAATGGTTTGAAATTTAAACCTATAATTTGAGACAATCTTGAATTGATTTACATAGATGAGACATTGCATAGCTTTCCAACTACTTTTTGTATTTTCAAGCTGGCCATGCAACCTACAGAGCATCAATATTGCTGGTCACTAGTCTGCACACCCCTCATTCCTCATCTCCCTTTTTCTTTACTCCTCCAGGATGACCTTCAGTCAATGCAACGCTTGCTGTCTCAATCTGTATTGTACTTTGAAAGGTAAACACCTCAACCAGCCCTAACTAGCTGTTACAATCTGAAGACAACTCACAATCAGTCATAATCCTGTATTTTAATTCTACCTTATTCCACAGTACTGCATTTGAAAAAGGTAGCTTTGTCTGGTCATAGTAAACAGTCGCGACTACAGCGCTGAGGCAGCCCTCATGATGCCCCCAAGTTGACAGTGGAGCTATCTCTTGAAAACATAACCAGCATGGACTACATGAATAATTGATGTTGTGCATCAATCATGCACCCATTCCTTTACATATGAATGGAAACAAGATCTCAAGTGACAGTAGCCATCTTCAACACACAGGGCGACCAGCCGCCTGCCACATCCAGTCTCCTAGTGTCATATTTATTGCCAGCAGCCTCTTTTTCTACACTGTTTGATAGTATATATTAATATATATGTTTTCACACAAATTGCAACCTGCTCCTCTCCAGGGACTTGACGCTAACATTAAATGATCCATCTATGTCCCAGTCCCCAAGCGTGCCAGCTGCAGCTTCACCCTCACCCTCGAGCTCCACTACCATGAGCACCCCTTCTGTACAACACTCGACATTGAACCAACAGCAGCAGAAGGCCACGGCGCCTCTTAAAACCTACGCAAAGCAAAACACTTTCTCATCATCTCCCGCCACGACAGGCTCTTCTCCTGATTCCTTTCGTAGCCAGGACGGTCATAATGTATCAACATTCAACTCAACACCTACCTTGCCTTGGCATATAGGAGGAGGAGGTAGTCATGTTGGATACAACAAAACTTCCACTTCAACTGGAGATAGTAGCCCTGTTAGTAACATCTCAACCATATCTAGCATTGCTCAGTTAGGGCCGAGTGTCCCTTCTGAGTACGGTAATGTCAGGTCGTGGGGTCTGGAGCGTATCAATCAAGTGAATCTTCCACTAGTGGATGCATTCAATCCGGGAGCAGACGGGACGAATGTTCACAGTGAGTTATCTTATTGACTTGAGATGGACTGCAGGTAATGTAAACCCTCTGGGCTGCTGTTTCATGAAGTGGGCGGTCAAGATATCCCTAAATCATGTCAAAAAGCAACTTTATTGCAAGATGATCTGTGTTAATAATGTTAAATGATCACGTTGTAAACAACATGAAGCATGGCTGTGGCAGATTCAAACAGAGCAAGACATTTTTGCAAAGATGAAGGGACAAGATAAGCATGTTTTTTGGTATTTTGGCTGCCTAGACAGCACTTAAAAGGATGAAAAATGACCTCGCATCCACATTTTTATTCATACCTTTCCCAACCCCTTCACCTTGCCACAGTCTTTGTGCTGGACACGGGAGTCAGAGGCACTCATCAAGACTTCACTTCTCCCACCAATAGGATGGGGGACAGTGTTTCTATTATTGGGAGTTCATGGTGTGTGCATGCTTATGGAGTATTTGTTACTAGCAATGACTGTGATGACTCTGATATGCACATACTGCTGCATACTCTGTATGGATAGTATTTCTGATGTATGGATATGCAAGAGAGAGGCGTCCGACCTACAAATATAGGTCTGATCTTGTTCGGCCTTCTTTATTTTGACAACAAGCCTGGGAAGTGACAAGGTTTGGCTGCAACTTCTGCCTAGATTCAGAGGATCTTGTATGACGCTGATTAGAACGATGTTTCTACAATCCTTCCCAATTGTGGGCAGCCCCCCCAAAAGTTGAGGTTTTAAGTTGCATTACCATACTGTGACAGGGATGATGACAATGGTCATGGCACCTTTGTGGCAGCAACGGCAGCAGGCTACATCCATGGAGTGGCTAGGAATGCAACCCTGCATGCTGTGAAGGTGGGTAAGGGCATATTGCATAGGATTTGTCAGGGTTTTTTCTGTAGGGTTTCCTCAGGGTATGTTCCCTTTCTCGCTAAAAGGATTGGCTGCATAAACTCCAGACATTCA
Source organism: Chlamydomonas eustigma (assembly GCA_002335675.1). Lineage (NCBI taxonomy): Eukaryota > Viridiplantae > Chlorophyta > Chlorophyceae > Chlamydomonadales > Chlamydomonadaceae > Chlamydomonas > Chlamydomonas eustigma. The sequence continues at coordinate 345,079 of BEGY01000019.1, forward strand.
TCAGGAAGATTATATAGGTACGATATTACACTTAATTTCAATCATAAGCAAGTCTGAGGGAGAGGGAGTACATCATAACTGTCTTTATGGTTATGTGAGTCGTGGTGAAACATCTTCACAGGTACTAGTAGTTTGACCGTCTGCTGCCCCAGCTCAACAGATAAAGGAGTTATAGGATGATTGACCTCTCCTCCTTTTAACAAAGTACTACTACGAACTCTTGTTGTGTTGTGTCAGCCCCCTGCTACAACAGGATACATAAACAGACCCCACGCAGCAGTGTTCTCATCCTGCAGGTTTTGGACTCCAGTGGCAGTGGTAGCTACTCAGACATCATTAGCGGTCTTGGCTGGTGAGCTGAGGATTGCTGCGTGGATATAGTAATTGAAGTAGTAGCTGAAGATTGCTGCGTGGATATAGTAGTTGAAGTAGTAGCTGAAGATTGCTGCGTGGATATAGTAGTTGAAGTAGTAGCTGAGGATTGCTGCGTGGATATAGTAGTTGAAGTAGTAGAAGTAGTAGCTGAAGATTGCTGCGTGGATATAGTAGTAGAAGTAGTAGCTGAAGAGTATATTTCTCAAGCACGTTTACTCATGTGGTGTGTATAGAGGCATCACCAATTGTACGTAGGAAAGGAACATGTAGACTTTGATCTTACAGGATTTTACAGCCAAAGCCTCATATGAAGTGCCAGCAAATCTAATTGTGGGATCTAATTGTTTAATTATTTATGAACGTCTTTAAAACTCCGCCCTGTTTGAAATGTGCTGAGTGAACAAGGTAACTTTAATGCATCTTGCATTGGCCTGATACACACCGCACTGCAGAAGTTGTCTTGTGTCATACCTTCATGCTGACCCACCATGCAGCACCTGCTTGTGATCCCATATTGCCTCTTTGCTGTAACCTCAGGGTGTCAAATTATGTCTCAAACCATGGCATTCAAAGCGCTGTGGTCTCAATGAGTCTGTCTGGGGACAGGTCTCAGGCTTTGAATGATGCTGTGGAGTCCCTTATTCAGGTGAGGTGTGGAGTCCCTTATGGGCATGCTGTGCCATTATTGGTTGTCTGGTGAGTGCTGGAATGCCTCATGCATCCAGGAAAGTCAGGCACAACGTCTTCTTGCCTAGTATAGGTTTTGTTTACCTCAAAAACTCACAGTCTGCAATTGGAAAGTTACTTGAACAGCATGATCCTTCTTGCTTTTTTTAACTGCTATGCCCTTGCTGATGGTGTAACATCTTCTTCTCCTTGATGTTTATGACCTTGCTGATGGTGTAATATCTTCTTCTCCTTGATGTTTATGCCCTTGCTGATGGTATAATATCTTCTTCTCCTTGATGTTTATGACCTTGCTGATGTTGTAACATCTTCTCCTTGATGACTATGCCCTTGCTGATGGTGTAACATCTTCTTCTCCTTGATGTTTATTACCTTGCTGATGGTGTAATATCTTCTTCTCCTTGATGTTTATGACCTTGCTGATGGTGTAACATCTTCTTCTCCTTGATGACTATGCCCTTGCTGATGGTGTAATATCTTCTTCTCCTTGATGACTATGACCTTAACAGAAAAGCATCCAGGTGGTTGCCGCAGCTGGTAACAACAATGGAGGCGATGCTTGTGCCTACAGCCCCTCCTCTGCCCCTGATGCGTTCACTGTTGCAGCCACCACCATCAACGATCAGCTAGCCACCTACAGCAATGTTGGCTCTTGCGTCTACACCTTTGCACCTGGGACCAACATTGTCAGCGCAGGCTTCACCAGTGACACCGCTGAAGTCATTATGTCAGGCACATCCATGTCCACACCCCATGTGAGGCACCTTCATGTCCACACCCCTGTCAGGCACATCCATGTCCACACCCCATGTGATGAGGCACTTTCACGTTCACACCCCATGTGATGAGGCATACCTATGTCCACATCCCATGTGATGAGGCATACCTATGTCCACATCCCATGTGATGAGGCATACCTATGTCAACATCCCATGTGATGAGGTATACCTATGTCCACATCCCATGTGATGAGGCATACCTATGTCTACATCCCATGTGATGAGGCATACCTAAGTCCACATCCCATGTGATGAGGCATACCTATGTCAACATCCCATGTGATGAGGCATACCCATGTCAACATCCCATGTGAGGCCCATGCATCATTCTTTCTCATTTGTACCTTCATGCAGTCCTTGGCTTATTTATGTTCACATTTTTGCACAGTCCATGACTGCATGCACTCCAAATCCACATGACTAATAATGATTTCATATTAACAGGTTGTGTTTTGATACTGATGCCATTATGAGTCCACATTCAGGTGGCTGGGGCCATAGCTCTGTACCTTCAATATAATCCACATGCCAGCGTGGCTGTAATTAAGGCAGCTATTTCAAAGGCAGCTGACGTCATCACCTTCTCCTCCTCTTCACCCTCCAGCCTGGTCAACGTTGAGCATAGCAGGCTGTTCCCCTCAGCTACGCAGAGTGTCAGCTACTCACTACCTCCACCTCTGCCTCCACCACCTCTGCCTCCTCCACTATCCCCTCCTCCACCAACTGCTGCTGCAAGTAAGCCATCATCCACTGCTTCTCCGAACCCGTCAGGAGGTTTGAGGGATCCTCCAACATTTTCTTTTTCTATCCCAATTATCAGCCCTATCAGCCCCTTCCAGAATCAACCCTCTTGGTGCAACATTTGTGGTTCTGCTTGCATTATATTTTGTTCTTGATGCACGACATGAAGTGCAGCAGTGCGCACATTCTCGTAGCTCGCTCCCTCGATAGTGAGGGATCTGTATGACTGCCTTAATGGGTGATGAGATTTACTGACTTTGTTCAAATGTAGGCAGTTAGGCAGATAATTAGGCAGGTTGTAGGTAGTTAATCTTCAAGGTGAATCAAGCATCAGGAAGAGAGCGAGGAACTTGCTGGTTTTGACCAATCAGTTTTAAATGTACATATTGTTTCATCTGCTTGATCCTAGCAGTCAGCAACATGCTTCTGAATGAGACTTCAGATTATAATCGCATCATTTGAATGCATGGCAAAATGTAATAAGCTAGCACAAATGATGTTTAAGCATTATTTCATCACGTAACACCCTTGAATATACACAACAATGATTAAAATACTCTCTCGTATGACTTAAATATAGCAAAACGCATATACCTTCAGGGCGGATGTCAGTTTTTTTATGTCAACTCAACACCCCTGAAAATATGTAGCGTCCATCTACCAAGCATACCTCCATCTCGTCAACACAATTTTTAAACATTGTTACTTGGACGACACCACACCTCCGACATCATCTCATAGCGATCTGTTTGAGTGACTCGTTACAAGGACAGCGACAATAGAAGCTGCTTTTCCACAGATTTTTAAAAATGAGCTCTGAAATAATGACCGCAGATGGAATATTATCAACACTAGCACCGACAATGAAGCAAGGCGGGTTTTACAATGAGAACAGTACGTTACAAGGACAGACGGTGTCAACAGGGGTACCGATGGTCCAAAGCATGGCTCTCGCAGTTATGAAAACCATTGGGCTAGAAGAAGACCTTATAAATATTGCAGATTTGGGTGCGTAAGACTCATGTATTTGTACATATGTCTTGCTAAATAGTACTAGGTCCAGTTATTCATGATTATTTCCTCCCAAGCGACGCGCTCGATCACAGCTTATTTTCCAAAGGCACATATACAGCAATCTTGGTTTATTTCGTATGCAAGCCCTCTGCTTCCTGATGTGCTGCAGGTTGCTCACAAGGTGCCAACAGTATGAGAGTGATACAAGCTATTGTGAGAGCGGTCACAGAGCACAGTAGAGAGAGCAACATACCCACAACTGTCAACACCTCATCACGCCCTCTCTCCCTCATGGTGTTCCATGAAGACCTACCAAGTCAGGACTGGCAGAGCTTGTTCTTGCAAGTGGAGAAGAAGGATGGAAGCAGCTACCTGAATCTACCAGGGTGCCAAAAAAAAAGGGTGCGGACATAAGAAAGTCAATTAGCTAAAATAACCCTTGCATGGTTTATAAATTGCTATCCACAGGATTATGTCCAACAAGACCTTCAAGGTAATAAATTGCACAATCTTGGATACCTATTAGATGAAAATCTGTGGTGGAAGTGTGTATTTTTCTACATAGAAGCAATGATGTGTAGTGCAATATGTGTTCAAGTAGATCTCAATTTGGAATTTATCACATATACTCAACCAAAGTATCCAGTTACATGACTCAGAGCACCTCCTTTGTTTCATCATTTTTCAATTCCATACTTGCATGTACATCCACTCTGCTTTACTGTTGTACTAAGCCCTTTGTATCAAGAGGGTAACAGGTCAGACTGCTCATCATTCAATACAATACTCAAGTGGTTACATGTTTCCAGGATGAATCACAAACAACACAGCAAGCGGTCAAAAACTATGTTCCGAACGTCTTCTCCGCTGCCATCGGCCGCTCATTTTATGAGCGGATGTTTCCGGACCGCTTCTTGCATATGGCGGTCAGCTTCACAGCTCTGCACTGGATCAGTCGCTGCCCTGATGCATATCCTGGGGCATCCTGGTACCACAACAGGAAGTAAGTGATTTGTGTTCTTGCTCATTCATCATCATCTGACCCAGCAGTACAATGAAAATTTTACATCAAGTCTCTGTGACAGCATGAGGTATCAACTTAGGCTTGCGATCCTGAGGCAAACATAAGGTCCCAACTGCTTACATTATTAAACCTTTGTCAGGAGGTGACGTCTGTTGATACAGATATTTATAGCAGTTTGTTGCCACTAAGGAAGAAGACTTTGTACACTCACACCGTATTCCAATGAGTCATCTTGCATAGGAACAGTGCATCTGCATACTCACTGCTTCCTGCTCACTCTCTATTCAGTTCCCCTGATGAGGTGCAAAAAGCATGGGCTGCACAATTCTATGCTGACTTTGAAAACTTCCTACGTTTGAGGGCGTCAGAGGTACTTCCTATGTGTACTGCATGACTTGCGTCACATGCATTATGTTTATATTCCCCTTACATTAAAATTGATATTATGCATTCTTAATCTTGACTGTGAGACCTCCATATTATATTAATGGAGTGTATGTCGGCAGCTGACCAGATGTACTTTTCTGCATGTCTAAACAGTCATCCTTGTCCTTGTTTAAGACAAGTGTGTTTGCTTTTCATGGTCCTCCTGTTGTTCACCATTAAGATGCGGGCACTGCTGTGCAGATGAAGGAAGGAGGATACATGTTCATCTCATTGCCAGGGACACCTTCACCGGATGCAGAGCTGAACAGAAAGAACTTTGTCCGGGATGTAAGAGCACTGGGACTGAAGCATTATGTGTTATACATTCTCAAGTTGTAACAGCTTTTAGGTTTTTGTACAGGGCTTGAAGGCCATAAGACTTCAAATCCAGTGCCCTATGAGGATACTTTGAAATTTGTGACTTTGTGTCAGGTCTCCCCTTGGATATATGCATTGCGAATGAAGTAATTAGACAGTTTTGCAGCAAGAAGGTTTCCAACATGTTTACACACATGCTGTAGCATCATACAAGATGACAGAGGAACAAAGCAGAGCTGGCATCCCATATAGAGGGTTCATTCATCCATCTTTGATAAATATGTTTGCTCATCCTTGATGAGACTGTACCGGTAATTGATTCGCTTTAAAGCCATAGTTGTACGTCTAACACGTAAAAGAGAATTCCTCTTGTATTGCCTGTCAGGATCTGGATGCTGCGGTACTCTCGATGCTAGACGATGGACTAATGACGCAGGAATATGCAAGATCCATAAATCTACCAACCTACCTCCCAACTGAAAGTGAATTGCAGAAGGTTTGACAAATTACTCATCTTGTGCCATTTTTTTACAGCCTTACATGAGAATTGCGTTGTACAACAAAATTAACAGTCACGTACATCATGCAAAAAATGTGAGATTGTTAAGCCTTTGGATCACCTTACATTTCACATTTGCATGCACTTTACACACACCACCAACTTTACAGTGAAGGTGCGTATCCTGCCTGCTACCAGGTATTCAATAGTGTGGCTGATGTGTGGGAGCCATCAGGCTTCAGCTCCTCTCCTGAAGCCACTACTGTGTACATCTCATGCTGGGATGACTTTGTGAAAGGTTCTTTAACTGCTGAGCAGTTAGGTCAGCAGTACGAGGACTTCTGGAGAGCTGTGTCTGAATCGTGGATGACAGGTCAATTGCAGCAGACTCATGGTTTGGTGAGTGTTTGATTTGAGAGTGCATGTGGCAGTACTCATGGATTGGTGCTATGTCTAGGATATTATTACACAATTTGGTAAGCAAGGTCTCCTATTTTATTATTTCATTTTCCCCTTTTCTTAACTCAGAGTCTTGAAGCTGCAACGGAGATTCTTAACGAGATGTACAGCCGCATCAAGCGCAATGTGACATCAAACCCCAGGCAGTCTTTTGCTCTTAACTTCATGGGCACATTGAAGAGAAGGACACCATCACTTTCTTCTACCATTGTCTAGCAGCATTATCATAGTCATGCGTAGGCTTTAACCTGTGTGTAAAAACTAAAATCACGACGTCAAACGTACTGAGGTAACCAAGTGATCTTCCCCAGTAGTTATGTAAACGATACAGCAGTCGTGAGTCATAGTGGCGGAGAAAATCGACGGATGGAGGTTAATTCAGGGATCATAAAACATCTCATTTCAACATGGGAGATAAGTTGATGTTGTCTTGATTGACGACCAGCTATCAACTCCGACGCTGAAATGTTACCTCATACCTAGGTCTTAATCTGTAAACATTTCGATGGCATGGTTAAATGAGCATGCGTGGAGCCCTGCACAATATGTGACTAGTGTGACTTATTGTTACATAAGCAATCAAAATGCTGCGATAAAAGATTTCTACAAATGAATACCGATAATAATGCAACTGAAGCAAAATTGTTGACGCTAGCACCGACTATGAAGCAAGGCGGGTTTTATAATAAAAACAGTACGCTTCAAGGCCAAACAGTGTCAATAGGGATACCTCTTGTCCATAGCATGGCTCTAACTGCTATGAGATCCTTTGGGCCTGGAGAAGAGCTTATCAATATTGCTGATTTTGGTGCGTTGAACTCATCGATTATTGTGTTCATCCACATTTCGGATACGAATTCCAGGCATTAAAGTACTCTACGATCTTATCACAGCTTTTACATAGATAGGTACATATACAGCAATCTTGGTTTATTTCGTATGCAAGCCCTCTGCTTCCTGATGTGCTGCAGGTTGCTCACAAGGTGCCAACAGTATGAGAGTGATACAAGCTATTGTGAGAGCGGTCACTGAGCACAGTAGCAGAGAGAGCAACATACCCACAACTGTCAACACCTCATCACGCCCTCTCTCCCTCATGGTGTTCCATGAAGACCTACCAAGTCAGGACTGGCAGAGCTTGTTCTTGCAAGTGGAGAAGAAGGATGGAAGCAGCTACCTGAATCTACCAGGGTGCCAAAAAAGGGTGCGGACCCAGTTGAGAAATAACCTGGGTCTCATGATTCCATACTCTTTTTATTGTACATTTGGGAATCTTCAGTCCTCAGCCCTTCTGAGCTTTATGCACCTGAATGTGTGCGCTTTTCCATTATGCAACACATGCACATTATGTAACACATGCACATGAATGTGTGCGCTTTTCCATTATGCAACACATGCACATAAATGTGTGCGCTTCTCCATTATGTAAAACATGCACCTGAATGTGTGCGCTTTTCCATTATGCAACACATGCACATTATGTAACACATGCACATGAATGTGTGCGCTTCTCCATTATGTAAAACATGCACCTGAATGTGTGCGCTTTTCCATTATGCAACACATGCACATGAATGTGTGCGCTTCTCCATTATGCAACACATGCACATGAATGCGTGCGCTTCTCCATTATGCAACACATGCACATGAATGTGTGTAGGATTCGACCCCCCACGTCTTCTCCGCTGCCATCGGTCGCTCATTTTATGAGCGGATGTTTCCGGACCGTTTCTTGCATATGGCAGTCAGCTTCACAGCTGTGCATTGGATAAGTCAGCGCCCTGATGTGTATCCTGGGGCATCTTGGTTTTACAATAGCAGAAAGTAAGTTACGAATTTTGTTTTTCAACATTGGTAACGATCCCAGATTGCTGTGTGAAATCAGCATTGGTAACCATCCCAGGTTGCTGTGTGAAATCCATGCTGTAAACTAACAACATCAATACAATAAATGTCTGTTTATGCAGCTTCATTTTAGCAGCTGATGCTTAAAAACCTCAAAAACAGCATGATCCTTGGATCCTTAGGGCTCAAACCATTATGGCGCTTATTTTGTCCTGGTGTTGCTTGTTATGGTGGTAGCAATGGTCACAGCCCAATTTCTACAGACTGGAGTTATTTATTGCTACACTCATAGACAGTTCATCTGCGAGTAAACATGAACACGTGACAACATAAGCCTAGCAGTCAGAACTCCCTTGCTGTCATGTGTTATAATGGCTGCCTGCTTTCCTATGCTCTTCCCCAACGTTCGTCCTCAGAATTTCAGATTTTTTATTCAAATTATATTCTTACTGCTCATCTTTGCAGTTCCCCTGAAGAATCTCACAAAGCAGGTGCAAATCAATTTTACTCTGATTTCGAGAACTTCCTTCGTCTAAGGGCGATAGAGGTGAGCGTCCATGCGTAATATGCCGTGGTATGTCACATGATATACTGCACTGAGTCAGCAGTCACAGACTAAGATTCAAGTAGCTTGAAATGGACAGCCGCAGCAGAAGTCAGCGATTAAAATGCTGGCGTGATTCAAAGTCAGGCTGAATCAATTAGGTCACAAAAGCTTCGGTCACATTTGTATCATAGATGAGGATTAAGATGTGCAGCTGGGGTGATATGCTCTCTCCATGTAACCACTGCAATGCATTCCATTTAGTTTCCAAGGGCCTCTCCTGTTGTTGCCTGGGGTGGGCATGCAGGTGAAAGAAGGTGGGCAGATGTACATCTCCATGTCAGCATCGCCTCTTGAGGTTCCGGAGTTAAGCCAGAAAAACTTTGTCCAAGATGTGAGTGTTTGATAGCCTAGAAGCGGGCTTTGTCTTTGAGGTTGCTCTTTCATAGGTTCTGCACAGCGGATGCATGGCGTTCATGAGGTCCAAGTGATAGTCTTGTAGGTGACGTCCATGAGGTCCATGTGATAGTCCTGTAGGTGACGTCCATGAGGTCCATGTGGTAGTCTTGTAGGTGACGTCCATGAGGTCCATGTGGTAGTCTTGTAGGTGACGTCCATGAGGTCCATGTGGTAGTCCTGTAGGTGACGTCCATGAGGTCCATGTGGTAGTCTTGTAGGTGACGTCCATGAGGTCCATGTGATAGTCTTGTAGGTGACGTCCATGAGGTCCATGTGATAGTCTTGTAGATGCACATACTGCATATCCTAGAAAATTGAAAGGGCTTCCAGTTTTGTTGGAATTATGCTGAGGTGCACGTGTATGGGGATGACTTTGCAAGCAGGCTTGAGCCCTTCCTAGTTTTTGGATGCACATGTTAGGGTTCGGGGTTTGTTTAAGAAATAAAACCCTCGTTTTTGAATTAACTCAGGATCTGGATGCTGCAATCAAGTCCATGTTAGATAGTGGGCTGATGACAAAGGATCATGTGAAAGCGATCACCTTACCTATGTACATCCCAACTGAAAGAGACTTAAAGAAGGTAAGGCAATCACTTTGGTAAAGCAATCAGTTTACTTGGTTGGTTGGTTGGTCTGCAAGTGTGCATTTGCATTATTGTTGTGACTTGTTTGCTAAACAACAGTTATCATTTTCAGCAGCAGGATTCAAATTATAACATGTATAGATCGTAAGTGGACAAATTGCCCCTATATCAGTAGGCCAGTAGTGATAGAAACTGTCCTGGCTCTTACCTGGCTGTGTCCCAGAAGACTGCCCAATGAGCCTGCATATATGATTTTCATAACACACATGCCGCAACCTGAAGTTTATTTAAAACCATATGATGTATGTGTGTCACTTCATCTATTGCACACAAGTGTGGAATGTTCTAGTATTTGACTAGGCAAGCCTTGTCAAGAGAGTGTATTATAACCCTGTCCCTGTTCAGGTTTTTGAGAGGGTGGCTGATGTATGGGAGCCCTCAGGATTCAGCTACTTCCCTGAAGCAAATGTGTACATCTCATGCTGGGATGACTTTGTAAATGGTTTTATCACTGCTGAGCACTTAGGTCAGCAGTACGAGGACTTCTGGAGAGCTGTGTCCGAGTCCTGGATGACAGGTCAATTGCAAGCTATAGGGCTGGTGAGTGATTGCCTGGATTTCAGCTGTCTTGCCTGGATAGCGATTGAAAGGTAGATGTCTTGCCTGCTCCTTAAAGAGGATGCCAGACTTAACCCTCTGCTACTGTACTGTACTCTCCAAGTACTGCTTAAATCCCCATTATGATCTTATAAGCTGCAAGACGTGTTCATTCTCCCCAAGCAAATGCATTCAATATGTTTTTTGACAATGATATGCATTGCATGCACAGATGTGATCACAACCCTTTTTATACCTTCATGGCTTTTGCGTCGGCACACGCTTGTTGAATAATCCAATTGGCAACGTGCTCAAGCTTTTTATTGTCTGTAAACTTAGACATGACATGAGCTTACCGTTGTCAATGCTCATTCCCTGTCAGTGACACTGTATGCAATCCCATCTAGGAGACTTACACCATGTCTCTCCATTCTTACAGAGTGCTGAGGCTGCAACGCAGATTCTGAACGAAATGTATGGTCGTGTCAGGCTTGCTGTGTCTGCAAGTCCGAGGCAGTCCTTTTCTTTCAACCTTATGGGATCTCTCAGAAGGAAGGAGTCAGTCCCTTTGACTTGCTCAACTGCTTAGCACCCACTGCATCATGGATATCTATGTCTCATATCCAAGTTGCTTCATGGCAAGTCCCATACTACCTTATTGTGTCTCTGAGAAGTTGCCTTTATAATGGGCAAGTGCTAATGCTCAAAACGGGGCATGCTTAACGGATTTACGGAAGTGATTGACATTTGCAACCATACCCACTGATAGGAATTGTAGCAAAATGGTTATATCAGATGTTGAAGAACTTGTGTGAGCACTGTTCTCTAATATGGAATCAATTGTAAAGGCTGAAGTCATCATGGGTGGAATCAGATTCTTTGTAATGATTGTTCGATGTTCAGTGTCTCTATGCTCTCTAGTATTTTGGTTAGTACTTTCTTCCACGGTAAGCATTGAAGAGCGGAAGAATGGACAAATGTGCATACCTGCAACAAGAACAAGCAACAGGCAGCTGAGGACACCTTCTCCATGCTATAATGCGTGCATTGAGACGCCTCTTAATTGTAGAAGCAACAAAACACTCAGGCATGCTACAAATGCACCGCAAGAGGTCAGAGCTTTTTTAAGCCTGGCTAACGTAATAACAAATGATTGCTTCCAACACACTTACCTCACAATACCGAACATGATTCATATGGTCAAGCCTCCGCATGGGGGTGGGTTCGTCTGAGTATGACGTGAATCTGTCCACATCAACATCATCAGCATACAGGCGGCCACGATGTCCTCGACTCATGCTGCTGCTGAATCCAGCATCGTTAAGGCCACATAGAGGTCTATCCCAAGAGCCGCTCACCTCGCTATCAGGGGTGTTGCCCACGATGTAAATGGCCACAAGGCGCAAAGCTTCAATGAACTACATGCCACATCATGTCACAGAATATTATTATCATTGATTCAGTCCAAGTCCCACACAGCTGGCGGAATGAATGACTGAGGGATAGAGCCTCTCACAAAACATGTCTCACTAACAGAGAATCACGCTGAAAGTGCATTGGACAGGCATCAACACCAATACCCTAGGTTTAAGAATGGGTGCAGCTACTGCCTATTGCAAAGCCCTTTGCTAAACAGTACACATGCCTGATATTTGGAGCAAACAACTGGTTGGTCAAATTATGACCTTCATAGATTGCCTTGTTCACTTAGGTCAAAATATAGATTTGTTTACTTGAATCAATTCAAGAAGCAGTAGGTAATAAGGATGTCCTCATCAATACGTGAAAGGATTACAGAGTCGTGAAGCTTGCATGCAGAGTATGACCAACCTGTATGAAGTTGAGGGTAGGAACCTGCGGTCTATGAACGTATCTTGGTGAGGTGGGGGATGAGGGAGAAGCACTGCCTGGTCGACGTATGAACTCCATAGCTCTCTGGGCGCTGGCTGCCGTGGTGGATCCTAGGGTGAAGGGCGTACCAAAGACCTCTTGACAAGGTGCGCCAATCTGGACAGAAGCAGAGTGCCATGCATAGAATGGTGTTGATAGAGAATCTTAACACAACATGAACACCTATGATGCTATGCTGGAAGGAAGTATTTGGATTTCTGCATTAAATAGGAGCCACGGGAAGGAAAATGACATGCAAATTTACTCGCCCTCAGTCACATAATGGAAGAATTAGAGGCTAGGGTTAAAATAGCGGCACCTCTCTGATTTAAGTGTTGGGAGAGAGAGTTGGCGGGGGCAGGAGAGCAGTAACGGCATCCTCACCATATTCTTTGTGGGGGTAAGGGATTCTGACACAGGTCCTTTCTTCATGGGACCGCCAGGCTTGTCATGTAACCCAATAGAGATATCTTGAGGTTGCATCCCTCCTGAATCAAGAGCATTTGTTACAAAGTTATATTTAAGTTGTAACAAACTGAACACTCCATTTTCTTAACACTAAAAGCTCATGCAGAAATGCCTGTGTTGCCCTCTCCATTTCGTGACCAACTGAATTTCACATTCTCAGCATACGACTCAGAATCTCTTGCAACCTCCGTATTGAATGTAACCACAACATGTTAGATGGACTTTGCAGCTGCAAGGTAGCCCTTTATAAATTCTAAAAAAGCTTTCAAGGTTTCTTTTGACGAAAGGGCATGCATATTGACTTTGTGTGAGTCCTGATCAAGGTACAGGTCATGATCATTGTTTTACCTAAAGAGCTAGCTGTCAAAAATGCTGTCTCTATCCTCTGGGGAGTGAGATGGCTTGAGGAGCGATTGACAGCAGCAGCAATGAAGGGGACTTCTGAGCATAGCTTTCTCCATGTGGGCCTGAGGTAGGACGACAATGAAACATCAGGATCGACATATGCCGATATGCAAACATATTGGAGCATATAGTATGCTATTGGAGCGTACTTGATGAGAGATTAAGCCTGAGATTAAGCTGAGTTAACACCTGACTGCACTTACTTGACATTGCCGTGTAATATTGCAGCATTTTATGGCCTTTCGCTCAAGCTAGGGGCAAGGCTGATACTTTCGATACTCACAGTTCCATCAAGGACATCGTCTTGTACTGACAACAGCACACTGGAAACGAAACATCATCATAATCTTTTACCGGTGCCGATGCTGTCTCTGCGTCGACATCCATCGATTGTCGAGGAGGAGACATACCCTGATTTAGTCGAAAATTGTACCGATGGAATACAGACCGCACCTGAATTTCGAAACCAAAAAAATTGTAAAATTACTAATGTGTAAAAAATCGTGACAGCTCCAAGAATCACTAGTGCACAAAATCGTTTGGGTGTCAGCTTTTACCATGTTCAGCTTGTCCAAAGTGTGCCACCTTCTCCAATGGTAATCCAGAACCTCGTTACTGTATTTCCTGGAGAGTAGGAAGAGGAATAAGGCTGCTACCATGGGGAAGCAGGAGCAATGAGGTCATATTTGAATTTCCCTTACTGCTCCTAAGCATTTGCTCGTCAAAAATTGATGGCATCAGTAGGCAATTGTTCATCCACATTAAATTTTTCACACACACATGATTCTAGACCCAAACTCTATGCACATGAGCTACTGATTATTCCACATTGTTCACCAGTATGAAGAACCTCGTCGCTACAAAAAAGAGGCAGATGAGTTGCACACTCACTCATAGAGGTCATGTCCTTCGCCACTTAAATAGCATGCCCATACTTTGGAGATGACATCTTCATGGACATGCTCTTTGTTGATGAGTGGGGGATTCCTTCCCAGGCTTGCAATGCGGTAAAGAATTGTATCAATGCCTATGCCCTGCATAAGGGGAACCCCAAACCGTCATAACTGGAATGGGCACTTTTGACAGATGTCCTGTTTGCCATCAAACTTACGTATTTCATATTCATGATTTGAATCAGTGAACAACAGTCATCTGTTCAAAATACTCAGATATCAAGGGTGTATCTAGAGCTTACCAGTATGAGGCAACCTGTGCTCATGGTCGTAACACTTACAGATGTGTTAGACATATGGAAAAGAGTGGTGACAAACCTCGCCATCTGCAGCTTCGATCCAGTCTCTAGCTGAAGAGAAGGGATGGACAAGATGCTGTTAAGAGCCCTCAACAAGACAACTGCACCATTCATTCAGAGGGGCCATCTATGCAACAAAGTCCTTTGATTATGGTTGGTATCAAAAAAGGGACAACTGTGACTGGATAACAGAAGAGTAAGGGCTTCATATTTGGGCTACAACTAACAAACTGTCAACTATTATCCATCACACAAAGTGAAAAAAGAGTGATCTGTCAATTTTTCAAGATGCAAGCATGCAATGGGAGGAGGCAAAGACATAGGCTGTCTGTCAGGAGCTAGTGCTAAAAGGACGTCCACTTACCCAGGCACTTTAAAGGGCACACTTCCATTACCAAGGACACAAACGTCTTATTCTTTACATAGCAGAACCTGCCTGCAATGCCAAAATCGTTTTCACCTGAGCCAAGGTGCGATTGGATAGGGCCATGGTATTGGCCACAGAGAGAGTGCCACACTCCTTGACTGCAGGCCCCCATTGCCCTGAAGACCTGGCAGAAGCTGACCGCCAGCTTCTAGAAGCTGCTTTGAAGCTGCTGCTGCTGCTACTACTCATGGGATCCATTGTCAGAACTGAGCAGTCGCAGCACAGTCGCACAAGCTGTCGCTTGTTGAGGGCTGTCGCTCCTCTTCGGCTACCCTCTCCGGGTCCAATTCTTGTGTAATCCACAAACTGGGGGGAGAGGAGATGTACATTTTTCACTCCAAGGCAAGATCATCAACCAGGATCAAGAAAGCAAGGTCAGACTGATAGACTCGTCTACCTTGGCGCGCCACTTCTAAAACCAAACCTTCATGTACAGAGATGTATTCAGCCCTGAACATTGGCACTATACAAGTCCAACATTCTTCTGACAAACCTTTTGGAGGATGTAACATCATTTTTTGTTTCAATGGTACAGTATGATATCAATGATCATGGCGCATGCCTAAGGACATGTCTACAGCCATGTTCAGTGCCAGATTTCATAGCCAGCGTCATCCCTGCTCTCACCTGGTTGTGTACCATCTAGTTACCTCACCTGGTTGTGTGCTACCTAGTTACCTCACCTGGTTGTGTGCTACCTAGTTACCTCACCTGGTTGTACACTACCTAGTTACCTCACCTGGTTGTTTGCTACCTAGTTACCTCACCTGGTTGTGTGCTACCTAGTTACCTCACCTGGTTGTGTGCTACCTAGTTACCTCACCTGGTTGTTTGCTACCTAGTTACCTCACCTGGTTGTGTGCTACCTAGTTACCTCACCTGGTTGTGTGCTATCTAGTTACCTCACCTGGTTGTGTGCTATCTAGTTACCTCACCTGTTTGTGCGCTACC
>BEGY01000019.1:361587-375565 GCA_002335675.1 Chlamydomonas eustigma
CTGGTTGTGTGCTATCTAGTTACCTCACCTGGTTGTGTGCTATCTAGTTACCTCACCTGTTTGTGCGCTACCTAATTACCTCACCTGGTTGTTTGCTATCTAGTTACATCACCTGGTTGTGTGCTACCTAGTTACATCACCTGGTTGTGTGCTACCTAGTTACCTCACCTGGTTTTACACTACCTAGTTACCTCACCTGGTTGTGTGCTATCTAGTTACCTCACCTGGTTGTACACTACCTAGTTACCTCACCTGGTTGTATATCGGCCCACAATCTGTCACACGCTGCCTAGGAGCATGAGTGCCCACTGGCAATATCACTGAAACCTCCGTGAAAAACCTGGGAGATCAGAAAAAGTAAGCCATAACAAGCAGAACACAAATACAGCAGGTCAACACCTGTGGCCCTGTGTCCTCTTGGAAGCCACATGGAAGCCACTGACAGTGTCATCAATGCCCATGATGTGTACAAGCTTGTGAGAATATTAAGCAGTAGAGGTGGTTAGATTTTGGTTACATGCTGCTCCTAACAACAAAAACTCTGACATGCATGGCTGTGCAGTGATGCTAATTATTGGCTGACATCTGTACATGGAGGTGCATGGCTGTGCAGTGATGCTAATTATTGGCTGACATCTGTACATGGAGGTGCATGGCTGTGCAGTGATGCTAATTATTGGCTGACATCTGTACATGGAGGTGCATGGCTGTGCAGTGATGCTAATTATTGGCTGACATCTGTACATGGAGGTGCATGGCTGCTNCTGACATCATGTACATGGAGGTGCATGGCTGTGCAGTGATGCTAATTATTGGCTGACATCTGTACATGGAGGTGCATGGCTGTGCAGTGATGCTAATTATTGGCTGACATCTGATACATGGAGGTGCATGGCTGTGCAGTGATGCTAATTATTGGCTGACATCTGTACATGGAGGTGCATGGCTGTGCAGTGATGCTAATTATTGGCTGACATCTGTACATGGAGGTGCATGGCTGTGCAGTGATGCTAATTATTGGCTGACATCTGTACATCTGTATCATGGCTCCTATTTCAGAACATATCAAAGCATGGACAGTGCATTGATCACACAATTCTCTCCATTACCATGTCAGAAAATCTACCAAGCTTAAACGTCCATCATTGCCCTGAAGAATGAGTAGTCAAAAGAATAAGATGATTGGTGCACCAGCTGAAAAAGGGAATTTGTTTATATAATGATGCTTTTGTATCTGCATGAGTGTGCTTGTTTCATGGTCATAGTATTTTCCTTTAGAGATAAAAGAAGTACAACTGGTAGAACTTACACTGTCTATCCGTCTAACATGCTCTCTCGCATAAGAGTCTTGAAGATTGTGAGGAAGTCCAGACTGCAATGAAGAAGCAGGATGTATGTAGTTTGAATGTATGTGGAGTTCTGGGAGCAGTTACGTATGAGAACTTGTCAAGAAGAGTTTGCAAACCCCTGGAAAGTAAAGGATTGATAGGATAGTAGGATGTATGAGATAACATTTAGAGGCTACCGCCTAGCAATACCAATTAGACCAGAGGAGTAGTGAAGTTTTACTTCAAATGGGCATACACTTGACACGTCTTCTTACCATAAGCTCTAAATCATTCATAAGTTTTACAAAATCTGGATAAATAATTGCACAGGAGGTCCCTCGCGCATCCCATGTTGCGTACTGGTGAAACCAATCCATAAAAACAAATTTAAATGAACGACTTTTCCACCCAACCAAAAAAAAACTTACTTGGCAAAACAAATGTATTATGCATTCTGGACTATAGCTCATAACGTGTGCTTGCGCGCACTGTCTAAATTTATTATTTTATTTGGGACTACAAGTTTTGCAAGGTACACTCTAAGGTTGATAGTGGTATGTCAGGACACATATTGATGTAAGGAGATGCTCATTATGTCGAGGTGACATCGTGCGTGCTCCGAATATTTAAGGTACTGCGCTCTTAGAATCCCTACCCATTCACACATTTATTCATGGGAAGATTAGTGAATTTTTGTAACGGTGAGGCAGAGTTCTTCTTGTCGAGTTATTGAGATAGAAGACTTTACAGGAGTAGACGCTAGGAAAGAAACGACTGAGTTATGGGTCTCTAGCGCTCATATTACACAATGGCCGCTACAGAACAAAGTGAGGGAAGAGTGCCCTCCTTCAAGGGATTTACCCTTGAGAAAGAAGATCAACTGCTAGATTCAAAGGGATGGCAGAACTTAGAATTTAGATTCAATACAGAGATGTCTCAGAAGGGAATGAGCAGGTTCTTTATCATGATAAGTTATCGTGAAATAACTACGTGAAGACATGCAACTAGAGAGTCTGAACTCCTAAGACTAGAAATCCCTAGATCTTAACATTTCTGTCCTCTACGTCATGCTACGCTTTAGTATTCTATTATTATTATTAATATTATTTGTGATGGATGATATGTACCTACATGGTTAGACAAAACTGGCAAACTAAACTCTTTGACATTATATGCCTACATTTCCACCTATCATATGTACATCTCATTTCTGCATCCAACTTTTTTTCTAAACCAAATTCAGAGTGTGCAATGACAAATGCGTCAAGTTTTCCAAGGTATTCCAGTAGGGCAAAATGCAATATATGATCCCAGACAAGGTGCAAACAGCATGACAGTGCATATTCGCATGGATTCATTGGATCCTTGACAAAATCACATTTAAGCAGTATGTCACTAACTAGACATCTTTGTAGGTTGGCACCAAAGTAATCTTCATACATTTATGCCTCTCTAATTGACAGAGTCACTGCTCTTAACACCACCTCACGTGCTCAACTTAGACTCAGCAGAAATGTACTTCAGCAACCCATGAAAACTAGATCCCAATTTGTACACATGAACCCTAGAACCCTGCCTTAGTCGTACAAACAAATTTGTGTCCAACAATGCAAAAATTGCACCATACTTGCTAATGCATACTGTGGTCTTTCAGACTGTCCCACTGCGTCAAGCGCACGATAGATCGTCCAATTCAATATGTAGACCGCCTTGTACACACTTTAAGGATTCAACTTAAGCAAGCTTAGGAGGGGTTAATGCCTCAGATATTTCAGAAGGGCTCTCGTATATCTACTTTCGCTGACGAAGGACGTTGGTGCGTTTTACGAAAATTGGGAGAGGGACAGTTCGCTGAAGTTTATGAAGTGCGGGACAGCTTAGCCCGTGAGAAGGATGTCAGGGTGCGGATCATGGAAGACTTCAGCACATGCAACCCTTCATGTAGTCTGGCACATGCCTTCCCTTGCAATGGATGAATTTGATGATAGTCTAGAGATTAGAGCCATTCAATAAACAACTTGTAAAAGCTACAAACTGTTCAGCTAAGAACGTTTAGGCGTGCTAGTGCAATCCATGTTTACACCTTTCTGCAATCTCTAGTGTATCGTCCATTTACATTTCTTGTTGGGTACACTTTTTGGATATTCTGCTCTTGCTTTTTCAATAGTATGCACTGAAGATTGAAAAACGCCGAGAGGTGAAGAGTGTGAAGCCAGAGCTCAAGGTAGGCCTGTTGGATTGTAATGGAGTGATGCAAGATGCAATATTTTTGGCATATGTTTTGCGGTCAATTTTGCATGTTTTGTCATCATTACATATGATAGCTTACAGTCTTTGATTGCTACCCTGTAAGCATGAAGTTTTTGTCTGTATGTTGCTAACTGTATGATTGTAACGTGCATAAATAGTCCCCCATGATGTACTACAATCCAGGTACTTCGTAAGCTTCATGAGCAGCATTGCCAAGTTTGTCAGTTGATTGATATGGGCGTGTGGGAGGAAAGATTTTTTATTGTCATGGAGGTAAGAATCCTATGGAGCTACATTGTGTTTGATATTTCATTTGTTTGCACAATTGTCAGAGATTGCTCTGGTTACGATAAAGCAGATACTGGAAGCTTGCACCTTACATGCAAGCTCGGATACGTAGTTTGAAATTCAGCTAACTTTGCATCTATCATCGTATGAATGACAACGTACTCATGTTAAAAAACCTTCTGATTTTGTGCTCTCAGCTGTTGGGAGGCAATTTGGCAGAGGTTCGACGGGAGGCTGGTGGTTGGTTCACACCTGACGTCGTGTGCAGCATCGGTATGAGCACGTTGGCTGCTCTTCAGGGTGTTCACGAGGCTGGGTTCCTACATCGAGATGTTAAACCCGCCAACTTTGCGATATTTCCACCGGGAGCTGCAGCAGCTGAAGGTACTTCAAATAACGGAGATTCGCGATAAATTTAATTAAATTAACCAGCTTTTACCCTTATCAGGAACTTGGAAAGTTATCGACTTTGGCCTTGCACGACGTTTTGTCGATGAATCTGGTGCTACAATTCCTCAACGAATGGAGGCAGCCTTTCGAGGTAGCACCACTTACGCAAGCGTAAATGCACATAAAAAGCTAGATTTAGGAAGGAGGGACGATGTTTGGAGCTGGTTGTACTGCCTAGTCGAGCTTCTATCAGGTGCGTCAAAAACATGGAGTGAACAAACGCCCAGGAGTATTGTAAAATTCCAATGCCTGCGTAGAATATTTCTGCTCAAATGTAGGTATGCAATTATGTTTGATAAAAAGTATCATTTCAGTAGGTGTGCCATACCCACTTAGCTTTTGAGGAAAAATGATAAGCTTAATAACTTTGCTCAGCTGCATTTCTTGGTGAATCGCTGATGTTTCTAGCATGCTTCATATGCTCCGTTTAAGGAATATGGCTACCATATGCTCCGTTTAAGGAATATGGCTACGATAAGAACTGATCATGCTGGCATACGCTCATGGAACTACAAGAGAGGTCTGCACCTATTCATTACTCTAAAACTGATTCCAGATGTCATAAAATGACTGAAATCATTCCATTCCCACGATGGACGCTGTGGTTGCAGGCACCTTGCCGTGGCGTTCAGATGCTGTTGCAGTCAAAGATGGAGACCCTGTAGCTTCAACTACACGTGAATGTCGAGAGAGGGTGTGGCAGCTCAAGCAAGAGTGCGTAGAAAAACCTGAGCTTCTTGCGTGCAACCTTAGACTTCCAGGTGTGTTATAGGTGCTTTTGGTACTTTCATTCAGTAATTCCCATCCCCATCATTGCCATAAAAATGAACTGTATCTCTCAAAAATCTTTGGTAGCGCTTACATGTGAATTGAAGCCCTAATTCAGCTACCCATATTCAACAAGCTTACCTACCCACCCCCCTGCACAATGCATGTAGGTGCAATTCCTAAAATCTCCCAGTACTTGTCATCTTTAGAGTTTGGGAGCGTGCCAGACTATGATTACATTCGCAGCTGCCTATTGCACATGCATTCAGAGCATGATGTTATGGCCCCCTCACCCTTCAATTCCTACCATGCCTGGGATCATAAGGAGCAGCAAGCCGCAAACGGAACTTCAAAAGTTCACCAAGATGGTCAACAGAATGAGGTTAGTGTTCAATACAACAAGCATGTTTTGAGGTAGAGTGGTGCATTGCAGCCATCGTGCCATGTGGGATGTGCCTTTTATCTACCATGATTGTGTTACTTCTTGCACTTTTGCTCAAAAACCAGTGCAAGCCAATTATTAGTATAGGATGATGGTATGTAATGGGTACTAGCGAATTGTTCATTTAGTCACCTTCACGACACTGGCAAGATGAGGAACACAGGATTTGACACACAGTGGAAATCGGGAGCAGTCTTTAGACCATACCTCAAACTGTCAAGGCAATGTTGTTCTATGTTGACAGGAGAAGCTGAAGAGGAACCTCTCCCTCAATGCTGATCAACGCAAACCGCAGCATTCACAAACCATTGATCACAGGGCGCCTTATTATACCCGCTCAGCCCCTATGCCAGATGCAGCGGACCTGCCTCCCAGAAAGAGGCGCTCATTGGGTGCACCCAGTGGTGTTACCTCGGGTCATCACCCCAAGCCTTCACCATCAATAGCTGGTCACGTGGACCTGGTTCTGTCATCCAAGGTGGACTATGGAGGTCATTACGCAGGTGAGGGGTTGGGAGGGACTACTGGTGTAGCTGTGTGGAAATGGTAGCTGAATTGTGCATGGTCATGTAGCTCATGCTGCAGCATGATAGAAATGAAATGGTGTAAGCGAATTCTCGAGAGAAAGCTGAATTGACCTGTTGAGCAATTGTGAGCCATTCATGGAATATGTTTTGTAAAATGCACTGGAGACAGTTGAGGTCCAAGATGCACATGGTGTATTTTTTGCACTAAGTTGTTGTTCCAAAATTTATGCAGGGGCCCAATAGCATCCCCCATCTTGAATCTTATTTATGAAGTTATTATTTTAGGATGTATGTACAGGATGTATATTTGCATAACAGATACACAGCCCCACAAGGTGTGCCTTGATGCTGATTGATAACATCAATGATTCTCATTGTCTGTTGTAATCTGTTGTCATAGGTCCTTCACATACTCTGGGACAACAATCAGAGACCACAGGAGGGAGGAATCAAAGAGATCGTCCTGTAGTTGGAGATGGTCCCTCCACTTGCATACAATACAGCCATCAAAATCAACAGAACCGACCTGAGTACATGCCGTTCAATACAGAACGGAACATCCATCCTACCTTCCTGAACCATTATGCTGAAGGAGATACCAGAACAGGGGTAACAAGCACGACCGATGCTGCTGTGGTAGCTGCTTGGGCTGCTTGTCGGCCGGATGTACATGCATCAACATCTAGACCTCTCCTCAGCAACAGCAACAGTCAAGCTGATAATATCTTCACAGATGCTGCTCATGCTGTACATCAGGTGGACATTCCCTCTTTTCTTGCTGTACTACCCACTAAATACTATGAATGTATGGAACCTGTACACACTTCTCTTCTCGTTACATCCTCTGCTGGCCTGCTTAGTCTTCTTTTGTGACCATGTTCCTCAGGGCCTGCTTAGTCTTCTTTTGTGACCATGTTCCTCAGGGCCTGCTTAGTCTTCTTTTGTGACCATGTTCCTCAGGGCCTGCTTAGTCTTCTTTTGTGACCATGTTCCTCAGGGCCTGCTTAGTCTTCTTTTGTGACCATGTTCCTCAGGGCCTGCTTAGTCTTCTTTTGTGACCATGTTCCTCAGGGCCTGCTTAGTCTTCTTTTGTGACCATGTTCCTCAGGGCCTGCTTAGTCTTCTTTTGTGACCATGTTCCTCAGGGCCTGCTGTCCCCAGCAGCTCAACAGCTTCATAGGAGCCTTGTGGACTTGTCACCAGTAGAAGCATTCTCAGTGATGGCGGCTGTAGTGCAAGATTCTCAAGAAGGATGCGACCCAGAGTCATGCAACATGCTAGCGCAGGTCAGTACAGTCATTTTATTTTCATGACGCTTTTATAAAGGAGAAAGATCTCCAGAGGAAGGTGAAGGATGGCAATATTTTGCCTGTGTGTAATTAACTCTTCCATTCCTTGTTTCATGAATATTCGCTGGATAAATTGAGGAAGTAATCATCTGGACCAGTCGTCCTGAGAACTCCTGCTTGAAGGCAGGCCCAGGTGTACCAAGGATGGCTAAGGTTGTCATGTGGCATGTAGCTGACCATCTTTCTGTTTAATTGACATCACCTGTTTTGAGCTGCAGGCCCTTTACCAGCTTTCCCTGCATATGCGCCATCATGCTAAGCGAGCCGACGCCAAGTTCTGTGAACATGTGGCAGCCAGGGATTCAGTTCTAGTCTTGCACCCACCAAATCTTTGATCATTGAGCAGCAACACTACTCAAGTTATAGGGAATTCCGATGCATAGGCTTTGGAGAAATTGAACTTGCTTATCTCATTGGCTGCAAGTACGTGCAACTTCCTACCAACTAGATGTAACCTTATCACCAACCCACCAAAACAATGTTTAAAGAAATTTGAATTTCGTAAAAAATTTCAATATGTTAAAATATCGTCTTGGTTCTTCTCTAAATCAACCGTTGTCTAGTAGGACTTTCTCACGAGGGGGCCTAGTTGTTAAAGCCTTGAAGGTCAGTATGTAATTCAATATTTATCATTTGGATTTTTATTTGAGCGCTCCTTCCATGCAATGTAATTGCAGTATGACGAGGAGCTCATCAAAACAGCGGTAAGGAAAATCATCAGGATTTTTATCCTACAATCAGACTGGGAGGAAATTACTTTTCTGTGTCACGTAGCACAAAATAGCATCGAAAGGTAGAGGCATCTTAGCCATGGACGAGTCCAATGCCACCTGCGGAAAGCGCTTGGACTCCATCGGTGTGGAAAATACTGAGGAGAACCGTCGCGCATACAGAGAGCTACTTATCTCGGCTCCCGGTCTGGGCGAGTATATCTCTGGTGCTATTCTCTTCGAGGAGACCCTATACCAGAGTACCAAGGCCGGTCAGACTTTCGTAGAGTTGTTAAACGAGTCAGGCATAGTCCCAGGTATTAAGGTTGACAAGGGTTTGGTGCCCCTGGCCAACTCTAATGGTGAATCCTGGTGCATGGGTCTGGACGGCCTGGACAAGAGGTGTGCTGAGTACTACAAAGCTGGCGCCCGCTTCTCCAAGTGGAGGTCTGTTGTCTCCATCCCTGCTGGCCCCTCCATGATTGCTCTGCGTGACTGTGCGTACGGCCTGGCCCGCTATGCTGCAATTGCTCAGGACGCTGGCCTTGTCCCTATTGTTGAGCCTGAGGTTATGCTTGATGGAGAGCAGGACATTGATCGCTGCCTGGAAGTCCAGGAGGCCATCTGGGCTGAGACCTTCAAGTACATGGCTGACAACAAGGTGGGAGCTTCGTGCGTGCATGAGAAATCGACAACTCATGATAGGCACTCAGCTAATTTCGGAAGCGTTGTTCTCTGGTTGGCTGCCCATCGTGACTCTCAATTTTGTATGCAACCACATTTCTTTCCAACCCCGATCTTGTTTGCAGGTTTTATTCGAGGGTATCCTCCTGAAGCCCGCTATGGTGACCCCTGGTGCTGACTGCAAGGTCAAGTCCAACCCCACCCAGGTGGCTGAGTACACCTTGAAGATGCTGCGCCGCCGTGTGCCCCCTGCTGTCCCTGGCATCATGTTCTTGTCAGGAGGCCAGTCAGAGTTGGAGTCCACCTTGAACTTGAACGCCATGAACCAGGCCCCCAACCCCTGGCACGTGTCCTTCTCTTACGCCCGTGCCCTGCAAGTGAGCATTAAGACGCAGCAGACTTGTTCTGCCCCTTAAGTCCTACCTTCCCGTCATGAAAATGATCGTCAGCCCTCATAGGTCTGTGTGCGTAAGTTATTGAGGTTTTCAAAAGTATAGACAAGGATAATGCTGATTGGTAAGCTTACAATTTATTGCAGTTTTCTCATTTTGACATTATTGACTGGCAGCTTCCCTTCACATTATTGACTGGCAGCTTACCTTCACAGTTATTACCTTCATTTTCGTTCCAATTCCACAGAACACTGTCTTGAAGACATGGCAGGGTAAGACGGAGAATGTCCAGATAGCCCAAGAGGCTTTGCTGAAGCGCGCCAAGGCCAACTCTTTGGCGCAACAGGGCAAATATGATGCTTCTGGAGAGGGCAAGGAGGCAGGAGCTGGCATGTATGAGAAGGGTTACGTGTACTGTGAGTCCTGCATCACGAATGTCACTGTCATGTTTGATATGCTGTCTCCTATCAAGAAATTCACTTGCAACACCTGAGTTCTAAATAATGTTGTGAAGTGGTGACTCATTTTCTTGTCTTGTGACTCATTTTCTTGACCTGGATTAAATTTCTAGACATCCTTGAGAATTTGGGGATTTCTGTGTGATCATCACTTGTTGGTGTCTTGACACACTGGATCATTGATCTGGATTACTGTCATGTGATTAACTTGGAAGACTTATGCCTCTTGGCTCTCTCTGCAGGACTCTTGTCGAGAAAAAGTAATCTGCACTACTTACTAGGGGAGTCGGACCCTACTAGATTTTTGACACTAAATTGTTGAGTATGTTTTAGAGGGAGGACTACCAGATTTTCACGCGAATGCTGCCAGCTCAATGTGATTTTCTGCCTGCAAATTCAATAGATTGGTCACGAAATCAAGATAGTGCGGTTGAGTTCAGGAACATAAATTGATTATGTCCTGAGTCTCTGGCACCTATCACTTTGTACCGAACTGTGCACTGCACAAGCTGCCTCCTTCAGCTTACTGACAAGATCAGGATAGGTCTCAACATTGCAGATTCTCTAGAAAGCAATTGTAGCTGTAGAGCCTTGTTGCTCTTAATTGTTACTTAGTTGAATTAGTATATCCTGTTGCTCTTTTTGCAGCCTTTCGAATTAATATGTCTTACATAGTAGTCAAAATCATTGGTACCGAATTTTGGAGTTAGTACCTACAGAGTGATACAAAGTGGGTCCCTGATTACCTACCATTGATGCATGCTTACAATGTCTATGCTCAAGCATGAAATGTGAAAGCTTTGGGGGAAGGTTGGCAAGATTCGCTTTGCTGAAAGGTGATCAGCGGGCTCTGATTATGCGAATTTAGAAAATCTGCGGTACTCGTGAACCCTGGAACCCTTAACCTTATCGGATAAGAAGGAAGCTTTCTACTAACAATTACTTTGGTAGATCTGAAGAAATGGCCTTCGCTCTTAAGTCCAGTGTCAGCTCTAAGTCTGTTCGTGCTCAGACCTCCTCAAGGAAGTCTGCTGTTGTTGTGAAGGCCCTGGGCCCCACCACAAAGGTTAGTTTGCCCTAGATCTTTTACTAATAAAGAATGGCTCTTTTCTGTTTCCTGTCAAGATCCCAAATGATTCCTTTTGATCGCAGTATGATGAGGAGTTGATCAAGACAGCCGTAAGTCTTCTTAAGTCTTGATTATCTCTCTCCTTACTATTTTGCAAGATCTTCCATCGATTGGAAAATCCTCTTTCCAGCCATTGAAAGCCCACACGTGTCGGTTCATGATCTTTTACAGAACACCATTGCATCCAAGGGCCGTGGAATTTTGGCCATGGACGAGTCCAATGCCACCTGCGGAAAGCGCCTGGACTCCATCGGTGTGGAAAACACTGAGGAGAACCGTCGCGCTTACCGTGAGCTTTTGATTACTGCCCCCGGTCTGGGCGAGTACATCTCTGGTGCCATTCTCTTCGAGGAGACCCTGTACCAGAGCACCAAGGCCGGTCAGACTTTCGTTGATGTTATGAACAAGGCCGGAATTGTCCCAGGTATTAAGGTTGACAAGGGTTTGGTGCCCCTGGCCAACTCAAACGGTGAGTCCTGGTGCATGGGTCTGGATGGCTTGGACAAGAGATGTGCTGAGTACTACAAAGCTGGCGCCCGCTTCTCCAAGTGGAGGTCTGTTGTCTCCATCCCTGCTGGCCCCTCCATGATTGCCCTGCGTGACTGTGCGTACGGCCTGGCCCGCTACGCTGCCATTGCTCAGCATGCTGGCCTTGTCCCTATTGTTGAGCCTGAGGTTATGCTTGATGGAGAACAGGACATTGATCGCTGTCTGGAGGTCCAGGAGGCCATCTGGGCTGAGACCTTCAAGTACATGGCTGACAACAAGGTAAGCTTTAATTGTTGTAAATTTTACTGCAGAACTCCAGACCTCTGCCTGTTTCTTGGAATATTTTTGTAAGGCATCTGATTTGGCTACTCCCCACAGGTCATGTTCGAGGGTATCCTCCTGAAGCCCGCTATGGTGACCCCTGGTGCTGACTGCAAGGTCAAGTCCAACCCCACCCAGGTGGCTGAGTACACCTTGAAGATGCTGCGCCGCCGTGTGCCCCCTGCTGTCCCTGGCATCATGTTCTTGTCAGGAGGCCAGTCTGAGTTGGAGTCCACCTTGAACTTGAACGCCATGAACCAGGCCCCCAACCCCTGGCACGTGTCCTTCTCCTACGCCCGCGCCCTGCAAGTGAGAATGTTGCAAACATCAGACTACCTTCGAAATTAAAAAAAATGGTGTTTGATCATGATAGCCTACTGACATATGAACGATGCTTTAACGAGCTGTCCGCAGCTCTTCATACATTTCGGTATTTGATTTATTGATTTCATTGATTCAGCTCCTCCTTATTGCTGCTTTGTAGA
This sequence comes from Chlamydomonas eustigma, assembly GCA_002335675.1. Lineage (NCBI taxonomy): Eukaryota > Viridiplantae > Chlorophyta > Chlorophyceae > Chlamydomonadales > Chlamydomonadaceae > Chlamydomonas > Chlamydomonas eustigma. Next base: position 373,658 of record BEGY01000019.1, read on the forward strand.
ACACTGTCTTGAAGACATGGCAGGGAAAGACCGAGAATATCCAGATTTCCCAAGAGGCTTTGCTGAAGCGTGCCAAGGCCAACTCTTTGGCACAACAGGGCAAGTATGATGCCTCTGGAGAGGGCAAGGAGGCAGGAGCTGGCATGTATGAGAAGGGCTACGTCTACTGTAAGTACTGCAACCTTGACGTCTCTCTGCCTGCCTGTCCCCTGTACTTTGAGTGCTCCATGAATTTGAAGCTGATCAAGCTTCATGGTGAAATACTTGTACATGTTATTAAATACTCCATTTCTTGTCTACAGAAATATGGATAGCACTTTGTATGGAGGTGGAGGCCCTGAGAGGGAATTTGCAGCTAATCAGTGTGGTCAATTTTGGTTGACACACAACAACGTACAGATTTATAATTTGTCAACATTTTTTGTGGTTTTCGAGATTGCCTTGAAATTGGCAAGCTCGTCAGCCAAGCCAAGCTCATGCAAGCTGTCGCAACAGATATGATGTCTGTCCTTCATGATCAAGCCTGATGTAAATGTAATCATTTTAAAGGGGCACAGATCATGCATGGCTGTTCTCAAGAAATCACTTGATGCACTGAACAGTTCAGGACATAATGGCATGCCCAAAACGGCCTTGGTATCACAGTGCAACAGTGGTAAAAATCAACGCTTAAAGAAAGCCTTAGCGACTTAAAACTGTATGGTCTCTTGATCCAGTACAAGAATGTTAACCCTAAGGACCCCTTACTCTGTAAGTAGTGAATGTTGATTACATGAATATCCATTCATCAAACAAAATTTGGCAAGAAGCACTGTCTAACCCTTCCCATCTATCACAGCTTGAAGCATGCAAAAATGTGCTCTACATTAGGAACTAGCATGTTTTACATCAGGGCTTGTGCTCTATCACTTCCTGCAGTCTTGCCTTAATGTTTATAACGGTACATAATGAAAGACTTCAATTCCTCCCTCTTTGGAATATTTGTAAACCAAGTGTCGCAACGTATGTTTCACTTAACATTCAACCGACAACAGCAATCAACATCGTTTTTGGACCTTTCAAAAACGTTAGCTCGTGCAGATGTTTGAGTTTGCTGTGTAACCCGTAAATCCCGCGTAAAATCTTGCAAATTAATATCACAAGCTGCATTTACCTAACAGGTGCATAGTTTGTTGTGAAAATTTGCTCAAATTTCGCAGAAAATCGAGCATGAGAAAGCCCTACATGATTATAACAGGTAAGGGGTGTGTCCCGCGTTGAGCATGGAGGGTAGCAACTAGCATTTTAACGTATTTGCTTAAACCAATGCCATCATACATGTATTTTGTTAGTGGGAGGCATACAACACAACTGCCCCTAAACAAATATGCTGCTGTGTTCTGTCATGATATCGCTGTAGGAAGTACAGTTCTCAACTCATTTAGTATTTTAGTCCACTTATTGCTCCCCTGATAAAGATCATAAGCAGGTGTCACATGCTCGTCACTTGTTTACTACACGCCTCATTTCACACAAATATGATGCTCTGTATCTCCTTGCACAGGGTTTGGACCTTTCAATGGCATGATTGACAATCCCACCACCCATTTGTTGAACTGGATGTCCTCAATGAAAGCTCCTCTGACACAGAACTATCTCATACTTGGTACATCTACCCTTACAGTGTCGGCTCAGGTGCAGATGATGTGTGCCAACAGCCATGGAATAGCATGGTTGATGTACATCAGACTAGATCTTTGATCCAAACATGAATGCGCGCCAGAACCCAAGAATTTCTTCGATCTTAGACCAGCGATGAGAAGTGTCTAAAGTCAGTATCACCATGCCTTCACCACCATGCCTTTATCACCATGCCTTTATCACCATGCCTTCACCACCATGCCTTTATCACCATGCCTTCACCACCAT
>BEGY01000019.1:381356-405660 GCA_002335675.1 Chlamydomonas eustigma
TGATTTATGGCCCATGAGGATCCATTAAGGCCCATGAGCATTCATTATGATTTATGGCCCATGAGGATCCATTATGGCCCATGAGGATCCATTAAGGCCCATGAGGATAATCCATTATGGCCCATGAGCATTCATTATGATTTATGGCCCATGAGGATCCATTAAGGCCCATAAGCATCCATTATGATTTATGGCCCATGAGGATCCATTAAGGCCCATGAGGATAATCCATTATGGCCCATGAGCATTCATTATGATTTATGGCCCATGAGGATCCATTAAGGCCCATAAGCATCCATTATGGCCCATGAGCTTTCATTATGGCCCGTGCGCTTCCAGAATGGCTAATGAGCTTACATTTCCACTTTTGCCCATCAATCAGATGAAAGAGGATTCATGTGCTAAGCACTAACCAGCTAGGTCATGAACTTTGTCATCGGCTGCTTTGTGAACTAACGATGTCTTGATCTTTGACCGTTTTTTACATGCTGACCTCATCCTCCATGCATGTAGGTCGCCTCCTCTGCCTCCTCCTCCAGTCTCTCGCGAATGCCACTGGCAGGGCAGTCCAGCAGCAGTGTAGGAGCTGGGCATGAATGGGCGGTTCGAGCCAATATGCCTGATTTTGAGGACAAGTGAGAAAGTTCTTAGATACATGTAGTATATTTATGTCTTGCTCAGTGTCTGTCTCCTTGAAGGCTCCTCAGAACTAAGACGCTAATTACGCTGCTGTGTGATATGTTGCGATGTGAATGATACAATTTTACATAAGGACTCAGTGCTCAGTGGCAGAGAAGTATATATGTAATTGATGCAGGTACTTGATATGGATGATGACAATCTCACTCCCACCACCTCTCAACTGCACATTCTGTCCTTTAAACTCCCAACCTGACAGGTGGTCCCAGCTTAAACCCAACCTTGCTCTGCACTATCCTTTTGAGCTTGATGTGTTTCAGAAGGAAGCAATATTGCACATGGAGGTATGAGTGCATGAGAGTATATGTATTGCACATGGAGGTATGAGTGCATGAGAGTATATGTATTGCACATGGAGGTATGAGTGCATGAGAGTATATGTATTGCACATGGAGGGATGTGTGCATGAGAGTATATGTATTGCACATGGAGGGATGAGTGCATGAGAGTATATGTATTGCACCTGGAGGGATGAGTGCATGAGAGTATATGTATTGCACATGGAGGTATGAGTGCATGAGAGTATATGTATTGCACATGGAGGTAAGAGTGCATGAGAGTATATGTATTGCACATGGAGGTATGAGTGCATGAGAGTATCTTCAAGGGATTACATCCTGGCTCCTAAGGCAACGACTTCAAGATTAGTGAAACATTAAAGGAAAGCTAGTTTGTGCTATCAAGAGCTAACACCTCTTCTTTTATACCCTTTTTCAACTTGATCTCATTCTTCTCGTCTGTCTCTATATATTTGTTGTGATGTTGTCTTGGAGCGAGTTTCCAGAAATGCATTGTTTCTGCTCTTTAAGGCGGGCAATAGTGTGTTTGTTGCTGCGCACACCTCTGCGGGAAAGACTGTGGTGGCAGAGTATGCATTTGCCCTAGCTACCCGACACTGCACACGGGCTGTATACACCTCACCCATCAAGACCATTAGCAACCAGAAGTTCAGGGACTTCAGCGGGAAATTTGAGGTCAGAAGTTTCTGTACCTGAATTTCTCGTGCCTGGGATGGATGTTGCAAATATCATTTACAACAGCATGATCCTTGTCCTCAGTTTCCCTTCAATAGGTGTTGTGTGTTGAGGGCTGAGCTTCAACATGATCAGTAGCTAGTAGTCATTATTACATGATCAGTAGCTAGTAGTCATTATTACATGATCAGTAGCTAGTAGTCATTATTACATATGGCGCATTCCAAGTTCTTCGCCGCAATGAACGCACCTACACTTTAACATCTTCCTAGCTGCCCTCAGTGAATAAGATCGTCTACTTTTATGCCCCCTGACTACAAGTAACAAAGACACATTCATTCATACTTATGCAGGTTGGATTATTGACAGGGGATGTCCAACTCAAGACCACCTCTCCTTGTCTCATTATGACTACAGAAATCCTCAGATCAATGTTATACAAGGTGTGTATGAAAAATGTCTCTTATGTGGAGGTCGATGCTATGCAATTGTAGGGATGAAGTAGATACCCAAGCTGAATTATGTGTGAGAGGTTTTGACGAGAAGTTGAGGGATCTGATGTACATCTGTTCTGTGCTGAGTCCATAACATGATGCTTTGCAGCATCAACTAGAAATGATGCAGCTAAAGATTTGCATTATAAATCTTTTCATTCAAGTGCCGTTCACCACTACATATAGGGGGCTGATGTGATTCGGGATGTGGAGTGGGTGGTGTTTGACGAGGTCCATTATGTCAATGATGCAGACAGAGGAGTGGTTTGGGAGGAGGTGTGAATCATTTGAGGGTTAAATTAGACCTAGGGCTGACGTAGCAACAACAAGTCTCAAAAAACGTTTTCAGGTGGCAAAATTGGATCTTCTTGAAGCTCTACATGCCGTACTGAGTCCTGAAAGCACTTTGGCTGTAGCTAGTAGGCGCTTTGATTTAGGCTGTAGCTAGTAGGCGCTTTGATTTAGGCGCAGGACTCTTTACAAAATAGAATTTCACTGGGAGTAGATTTAAAATTGAGTTCTTTCCAAAAGGCATTTGGACCTGTTTTTTATGATTAATGATCAGTTTGACGCCTGAACAATGTTCTGCAGGTTATCATCATGTTACCCCCTCATTGCAGGTTATCATCATGCTACCCCCTCATGTCAATATTGTCATGTTGTCGGCAACAGTCCCCAACGTTATGGACTTTGCTGACTGGGTGGGGAGGACCAGGAGGAAGGTGGTGCAGGTCACAGGTATGAGGAAGTGTGGCAAACGAATTGGTAACATCTTGTTTTTTTCTGAGGGGGGAGGATACCGAGATTATGCAGTTTACTCTACATATGTATCTGTTTTTTTTATGTAAACCAGGTGACATCATTATGCAGTTTACTCTACATATGTATCTGCTTTTTTGATGTAAACCAGGTGACATCATTATGCAGTTTACTCTACATATGTATCTGTTTTTTGATGTAAACCAGGTGACATCATTATGCAGTTTACTCTACATATGTATCTGTTTTTTGATGTAAACCAGGTGACATCATTATCCAAGCCATACAGAAATATGTCCCTAAAGAGTAAAAATATTGAGTACACACTGCAATCTGGCATCTGGAAGCTTTTTCTGACCATTGCAATCTGTTACCTAAACCTTTCACTACACTTAGGCACTGCAAAGCGTCCTGTACCGCTTGAACACTCACTGTACTACAATGGCGAGATGTACGTCATCAACAGCAGAGAGCAGTACGTTCCAGAAGGTGTGAGGCAGGCCAACATAGCTTGGAAAAAGAAGAATGAGGTGCCAGACACTCGTAAGGATGAGAAAGCAGGGCGACCTACAGGAAGGTGTGAAGAAGCTAACCGCTCTCTGTTGTTACTTCATTCAATACCAGTAGCTGTTAACCGTTCTTTAAGGAGTTCAACATTATAAAGGGTGGTGTGTGGTAGAATATGTAGACTAATTGGGCTGTCATGAAGATCTGGACCTCCAGCATAATTGTTGTCAACATGTGGGAGGACTTTTGCATGTTTTAAGAATGGGCATGATGTTGCTACTTATGCTTCCTTCAAGTTACAAGCTTCATATCAATCTGTTACAGGGGAACCCCAATAAATAGTGGTCCCAACCAGAGTGGAGGCAGGGGTGGGGGCCCTGGAGGTGGAGGAGGGGGCAGAGGAGGAGGGGGCGGGGGTTTTGGGCACCGCCCTAGTGGCGCAGATGCAGCGAGGAAACAGCTACAAGGTGAGAGATCTAAGAAGACATTTAATCATCACGGATATGCTGAGCTGATGTGTTCTTGGTTCCTCGACCATTTCACCTTGGCTGATCCATGTCTGGTATAAACAGAGAATGGACATTGGTCGCAATTCTTTTTGTTGTTGCAGTTCTGAGATAATGATGCAAAATTGCTCAAATTCCTCTAAGGCTTTTTTGCCAAGACATTGACGCTGTCCTCACATGAAGGTGCTGTTCTGACATAATGGTGATACCATCCTTCTTAACTCATGATCCTGCAGGTGGTAGCAGTGGCAACAACAGCAGCGGTGCTGGGATGAGGCCAGGGGAGCGTGGTCAGTTGTTGGAGCTGATCAGCATGCTGGGAAAGAAGCAGCTGCTGCCTGTGGCATTCTTCTGCTTCAGCAAGAAGCGGTACGTATCAACATGTGTGTGGGAAGGGGAGTATGAATGTTTTTGTTTATGTTCAAATCATACATTAGAAGTGGTCACTCTTCATTGACAGGTGTGACTCAAGTGCTGATGGGACCGGAGGTGTGGACTTGACGACTGCTGCCGAGAAGCATACCATCCATGTGTTTGTTGAGAAATGCTTGGCGAGGTTGAATGAAGGCGACAGGAAGCTACCTCAGGTAGGTGATGAACAATTACAAACCCTAAACCTAAAATCTCAGTGGTGGTACTTTGACTCATGTGAAACTGAGGATGACTCAATAGCAGGAAAGACATGTGTGTTTGAGATCTGCTCCTGTTATCTCCCTGCATGAAATTTGGTTAAAAGAAAGTAATTGGATTTGCCCATAATTCATATTACTTCTAGACGTTTGAAAATCATTTATGTACATGCATAGATATGCCGCTTGAGGGATTTGATGAGACGAGGGCTGGCAGTACATCATGCAGGGTTACTGCCTATCATGAAGGAGGTGGTTGAGATGCTATTCTGCCAGGGATACATAAAGGTAAGTCATGGTTTACCCCAAGACTGTAATGAAGGTGAACCCTAACATCATCGTCATTATCTACATATGTACTTCAAGAAGGTTCAGTATCACCTACTATGTTATGATTTTGTATCTAATGTTTTATATCATGTTTTCATTTTTTTTTATTTAGGCATGGATACTGAGTTCTCTCTTGAAATCTTGTTTACGATTTTTTAGGTGTTGTTTTGCACGGAGACATTTGCTATGGGCGTGAATGCTCCCACACGCACTGTGGTGTTCCACTCCCTTCGCAAGCATGATGGTAAAAACTTCCGGTGAGTCCCAACAATTGCACTTATCTTGTAGTACCACTGAAAAATGGATTCCACTGGGTTGTGTCAGGCAAGACTGTTAGGCCTCTGTTGAAGAGTATGTGCATGTTCAAGTCTCATGCACTTTCATGGACGCACTTCTACCCTTATGTGAAGGTTCTTGCTCCCCAGTGAATACACCCAGATGGCTGGCAGAGCGGGGAGGAGAGGTCTAGACCCTGTAGGTGCGTTCAGGGATCAGGACTAGGGTTCAAGGGGGTATTATGGTAATATATTGGCTTGATTGCGACATGTTGTAGAGTCGTGAGGGAGGCTAATTACCATTTAATTGGATGCTAAATGAGGGGCAATGAAATATTACTGATCGCAAGCTTCGTGAATTTCATATTGAGTTGCTGGTAACACTAAATCCCACACAATCAAAGGTACTGTATTAGTTGCCTGCTGGGAAGACGTCCCCCCTGAGAATGAGTTGAGGACCATGCTGACTGGACGAGGCGTGTCCCTTGAGTCGCAATTCAGACTCACGTACTCCATGATTCTGAGCCTGTTGAGAGTGGAGGATCTTAAAGTAGGATGAACAAATGAGGATTGATTACTGTCTCGCAAAGCAATCTCATCTCATCCGATTTTTATTACCCGGTTTGAAGGCTAGAGTGAATGAGTCCTTTGACTTTTGACTCCTGGTTAATTGATAGATAGTGGAAAATCATTAAACATGGTGAAATCTAAACCTTGCATTAGGATTTAACAGTTTCTGATAGAGCTATCTGCCTCATTGTTCCCCTCTCTTTTGTATTGCGTACTAATTCATTTATCTGAACAACTGTATCATTCTTACTAAGTCTTACTGGGTCCTCATTCTTACTAAGTCTTACTGGGTCCTCATTCTTACTAAGTCTTACTGGGTCCTCATTCTTACTAAGTCTTACTGGGTCCTCATTCTTACTAAGTCTTACTGGGTCCTCATTCTTACTAAGTCTTACTGGGTCCTCATTCTTACTAAGTCTTACTGGGTCCTCATTCTTACTAAGTCTTACTGGGTCCTCATTCTTACTAAGTCTTACTGGGTCCTCATTCTTACTAAGGTAGTGACACAGCATTTTGTTACATTGCGCATTCTAGGTAGAGGACATGCTAAAGCGCAGCTTTGCGGAGTGGAGAGCTCAGAGGAGTCAGCCCAAGGCCTTGGGCCAGCTCCAGGACATTGATAAGTGAGTACATCAGTTACAACTGCCAGCTGACATGCTCCGTGCACCTCAGGATGTATGACATGCTCCATGCACCTCAGAAAAGGTTTTGCCCTGTCATGGATGCCTGACACATGCCTGACACATGGCTCACACTTGGATATCACCATTGGGCTTTCCTAAGCACCAAATGCGTGTCACACCTGAAATCCTGCAGCATCGAAGGCAGAAATGCTTTTCATGCCCTGAGAAGGCTCTCGGTGCATTATCTGTGCTGATGACTCAACATCTCCATAGCTCTCTTCTTTTATCATATATACTTGAATGCTGAGATTTGAAGACATGTCCAAGTCAATGAGATTTGCGGACATGTCTTAGTCAAGCCGTAGGATCGCCTACATTGCAATCGTCTTCATTTCTTGAAGGCAATTAGTGCGAGTGCGAGGACGTGCATGGCCTGATTGCCAGCTGCACTGCCAGCGGCATGAGCTAGAAGACTACTACGCTGTCAACAGCCGGATTGAAGATCTGAATGTGAAACTACAGGTTAGAACGCTAGGCCTGATACATTCATTCTCCAATGAAGCAATGCTTCTTTCAGCATGGGAAGGGATGGCCTATGCTCCAGGGCTGTGTCAACCCTGTTCTAAACCCTGTTCTACTTACTACTGGAATGCAACCTTGTTTTTCAGTTTTTTTAGCTGAAGCGAGGTGTATTGCCTAGATATGCTTCACATCTTCTGCCTTAGACACCTCCATGCTGTGAACTAGGTTCCAGGGCCTGATCGTGTGCCCATCCTGTTGTGTTAGTTAAAAGGAAGCTAAGCAATGCTCTCCCTTGCTTTCAGGAGCGTGTCATGCAGTACAAGAGTGTACAACAGGCATTAGTACCAGGCAGAGCGGTACTGTACAGCAATCCTGTAAATGGATTGACAGAGCTCGCACTGGTGCTTGGAGATGTAGAGGAGGTGAGAAGCTGGCATGATGATATGTGGTAGCAATAAGGTGAGTCAGCTTAGTCCAACTATCTGTTTGTGTGCCAAGACTGGTAGGAGAAGGTAGGATAAGGGTCCCCAAAGGCCGTACAGAAATGTTGAGAGGTAGCATGAATTCTCAGGTGGGGGAGGTACAAGATTAGTTATAATGATGATACAATGTGTGGATTTATATCTGTGAATCAGTTGCCGTTGATTTGAATGTTATTTAACAGATTTGCATCTGCTGTTCTTAGCAACAACAAATTGTTACAGAGTGTAGATCAGCTCTTGCACCTAACTCTGTGCAATTGCTTTGTTGCTATTATTTTGCTAAGGTTGATGACGAAACCCTTCTTTGTATTTGCTTGACAGGCCCCTGCATCCAAGGGCTCAGGCATCAGTCTTGGATCTATTGGGAAGATAGAGGAGGCAGAGGAAACGAGAACAGACAGGAAGATGTACATCCTAGTCCAGCACAGGTATGCACTCTAGTAGAAATTGAAGGCATTGCCTGAAGAGAGCGCGACAGTGTTGCCAGAGGACATGAAACATGAGTCCTGGCCTCCATTCTCCTGGTTCTTAAAGCACTTGGTGGGATGATTTAAATTTTGATGCCCTGGAAAAAAATCTTCCATTCTATATGTCACATGCTCACTTGATAAGACGATGCTTGCGTGCAAGGTTTGGGTCGGTGGATGATCGGCACATGAAGCAGATAGAAGCTGCGAGGCAGCTGAAGGATGCCAGTACATCTGGATCGAGTGCAAAACTAAGCTCCTTGAAAGGTACAATACATTGGTCAGCAGTACAATACATTGGTCAGCAGTACAATACATTGGTCAGCATTTGCTGCATTTGTGGCTGGCTCTTTCGCATAACATAACTGTTAAGCAGGGTGATTGTGAATATACCTTGCACTTCACACATTTGTTGGTAAACTACCCTTCACTTCACACATTTGTTGGTACACTACCCTGCACTCCACACATTTGTTGGTACACTACCCTGCATTTCACACATTTGTTGGTACACTACCCTGCACTTCACAAATTTGTTGGTACACTACCCTGCACTTCATACATTTGTTGGTACACTACCCTGCACTTCACACATTTGTTGGTACACTACCCTGCACTCCACAAATTTGTTGGTACACTACCCTGCACTTCATACATTTGTTGGTACACTACCCTGCACTTCATACATTTGTTGGTACACTACCCTGCACTTCATACATTTGTTGGTACACTACCCTGCACTTCACACATTTGTTGGTACACTACCCTGCACTTCACACATTTGTTGGTACACTACCCTGCACTTCACACATTTGTTGGTACACTACCCTGTACTTCATACATTTGTTGGTACACTACCCTGTACTTCATACATTTGTTGGTACACTACCCTGCACTTCACACATTTCAATTTATTTTCATCACCCAATGTCCCTCAAATGAAAATTGAAACCTGAGAGGCGTTATCTGTTGCCCCCTCAGATGAGTTCTCCGGCATGGTGTTGCGAGCTCCTGGTGGGAGTTTGAAGGGCAAAGGTGGGGTTGGGGCTCGAGGTGCTGGACCCTTGCCAAAGTATGGAAATGTGGGAGGATATGGCTACCTTGTGGCTGAAGTTGGTAGCAGAGAGTTAATTGGTATCTGCAAGTCAAAGCTGAAGGTAAGAAGTGCTTGTTCTCGTGATTCAAACGCAATGTATTTTAAGGGCTTCATGATCAGGCCTTATCATCAGGCCTTTTCATCAGGCACTCACTCTCATGTTCTTCATATGGCTCAGATTGAAGTCGAGGATATCTTATGCGGTGGTGAATGGGAGGCAGATACATGCAAGAGGGCATTGCTTGCTGCCCTCAAGGGTTTACTAAAGCTGCAGGTAAACAAGGGTTTACTAAAGCTGCAGGTAAAGTCGTGTACTGTCATTTATGGGCTGTGATGCATGTGTACTCCTCTGCATGGCTTTCTTAGCTGCAGGGATGATTGGTGTGTTGCTTCCTCTAAAACTGAAAACCTTTCTCCTCATATGCTGTAAGCTTGACACTGAGACAGTCCTGAGCTTGGCTTTTGAATACCTGAATTGATTGTTTTTAGGGATGCATAAGAGATGAAGGTTCCTTCCCAAGAAGCTCTGTTCACACTCCTGTGTTTGATGATGATGCTGTTCTTCTCTCCTGACTAGCAGGAGGAGGCTGTACCAGGTAGCCATCGAGGCAGCACCTCTCACGTGGATCTTCCATTGATGGATTGGCGCAGCGACTTGAGAGTCACGGACTTGGACACCCACCAGCTGTTGATGGAGCGACAGGCCCTCATGCTGAGAAGGAGCGACATGAAGCCTCATCGATGTCCTTCTCTGAGCGAGTGAGTCATGTAGAATGCGTATTGTTTAGTTCAATATGCTGAGTCCTAATGTGTTGAACTTTCTTGATGTGAGTTGACAATGATAACTGTAAACTGACAACTGAGTTGATAACTGTCAACTGACAACTGAGTTGGTAACTGTCAACATAGATTGAGTAGGACGTCAGTTTGAGCACATGCACATGAATATTGTTGGAGTCTGATGACTTACATAAAGGACCATCTACGTCACCATACAGATGAAGGTATCTGATGTTGCACCTTCACACTTCAGGCAGTACAATCTTGTCCGAACTGTGGCAGTGTTGGAGCGCACCAAGGATGTATTGCAGCATCAACTCTCAGATGCAAGCTTGCAGCAGGTATTTACGAATAGGAAGCTGAGGAGTGGGCTCTGTGTGTGTGTGTGTTTGATGATTGATTTATGAGGGCTCTCTGTGTGTGCAGATGCCAGAGTTCCATCAACGTGTGAGAGTTCTGCAGCAGCTGGGATATTTGGACGAAGACAGTGTCGTCACACTCAAGGGAAGGGTGGCTTGTGAAATAAATTCTACGCAGGTGTGTTTGTTTGTGTGTTTGTTTGTAGGAGGGTGGACTCCTGGATGTGGGCTTGTAAGAGAACCTGAGCTTTATTGACCATGAAGCTATGGCTAATATATTTATACGCATCAAAATACATATTATTCTTTCTGACTTGATGTTAGAGCAGGAAATAACTTCTTGCTTAATAAATAATATCCAAATACCTACTATCTCCTGCCTTTGCATATACCTACTATCTCCTGCCTTTCCATATACCTTCTATCTCCTGCTTTTCCAAATACCTACTATCTCCTGCCTTTTAACTTAATCAGGACGAGCTGTTGGCTTCAGAGGCAATATTTGCAGGATTGTTGACAGACTTGTCTCCTGCAGAGTCTGTGGCCCTCATCTCAGCACTTGTGTTTCAGGTATACCACCTCGCTCTGCCGGTAACCTCATATGACACATGCAGTAAAGGATCTCCTGTCAAGGCTTAAAGTAGTCCCTCAAACCAATTACTAAAGGTCTATGTTATCCACACTCGCCAAGAAATTGTCCAATGAGTACTTAATTCAGATCACAGAAGCTTTGTAGAGAATCTCAGCAATGCAAATGGACCTGAAGCATCCCCTCAGTGTCACACTTGCATGCTCTACAGGAAAAAAGTGCCGTAGAGCCTGAGTTGCCCCCAGCACTTGCAGCTGCCCGTGACAATCTTGAGGCCCTAACAAAAAGCACGGCTGAAGTGCAACGTAGCCATGGCTTACAGGTATGATTGTTCTGGCTCTGTGTTTATGGCTTGCAGGCTACTTCAGCTTACACACTTGAATTACCGTAAACAGTAAGTATTCTCAGGGCAGTGAACAGGCAAGGTCATTACTCTGTGCCTACTTGTCTTTCCTTTCTTTGCTCACAAGTCTGTTCACGAATCTCACTCACTGGCATTCACTACTTGCATCAGATTGACCCTCAAGAGTACGTCAGAGATGCACTCCATTGTGGCCTCATGCAGGTACTAGGTTTTGATGCTGACAGACCTCTCCTATTACTGTCCACATCTCACATCTTCACACTCACCGAATCCTCAAACTGAGCTCTTTGTTTTGACGCCTCTCATCATGCATCTAGAAGTGGTTGATTCTATGAGTTTGTTGTGAAGATAGATGTACTGAAGGAGATATCCATGATATACTTTTTAGCTTGTTGATGTCTGCTTCATGGAAGCTTCAAGGGGATCGACACACCCCCTATATCCTTAAAATGCCATGAACACATTCTCTGGCCAAGGCCTCATTTGCAAATGAAATGCATTCTTGCAAATGTTATTTTAGCACATTTGCTGTTCTGGGAATGTAGGGCACAATCTTGATAGGAGTCATGCACGATAGGACTCACTTTGCTTTCTCTGGTGCCATGGCTGATGTGCAGGTTGTGTATGAGTGGGCTCAAGGCACACCTTTTGATGAGATCTGCACATTGACTGATGTGATGGAGGGCTCAATCGTGAGAGCTGTGGTGCGACTAGATCAGGCATGCAGGTGAGAGCTGTGGTGCGACTAGATCAAGCATGCTGTTGAGTGGTGTGGTGTGTGAAACACACCGCACTTAAATGACTGACTTCTTCATTCAAAATCAATATGGCTTTTGTCTCGTGAAAAGGTCATTCATGAAAGTGTGATATTGTTGCTCAATCCTGCTGCCTTGAGAATGGAAAAGAGAGTAGTCTAGTAGGTATTGCTCAGGCTGAAATTTATTCCAGCCATTGTTCAGACACTTGGACGCAAGGATGTTGAGAATCTTTATCTGGACAGGACTATGTTCATATAATATGAGTCTCTAATGCGGTGTCCCTCAGGGACTTGATGGATGCTGCTCGTGTGATGGGTAACACCACACTCTTCCAGCAGATGCAAGCAGCTTCTGAGGCTATCAAGAGGGATGTCATTTTTGCTGCTAGCTTGTATGTTGCTTAAGTTTCACTTTGGCAACAGTGGGTCAATGGAGCTTATTTCTCATCAGATCGATAGGCCGTACATCGTGGCTGGTCCTGTAATGAAACCAGACTGGAGCTGCAAGTTGATTCCCACGTGCATGCGTTCAATTTAGTACTATTTCTGCGCCATCACAATTCACTTCAGTAACCTAGAGACACTTTTTGGAAGGTTCGTCAAATAAGAGGCTTCATTCATTCATTCAAACTCAACTGGCATGCCGTCTTACAAAAGGATGATATCAACAACTACTTCACAATTAGAAGCAAACAATACATCAACTAAACATTTTTTGCTCAAAAATGTGTTACAAAAGAAAGGACAAGAAAAGTGAAAAAACGCTGGAGAGCCTGTTGTATATACTCAACGACACAAATGTTATAGGCCCAATCTAAGAAAGGTGGCGTAAGTGGTGGTTAAAAACTCTGGGGCTGCGATAATGGCACTACTCATATATCAATCCTTGCTGTACTGAACAGAGGCACACTCTCAATACCAACCTGTGATACCTGCCACCTTGGCTCGCAAAAGGCATGGCAGAATCATAGATGCAGCTGTGAGCTTGTTTGAGGGAGGTCCAAACACTTTGCGGTAGCTGGGACGCGTCTTGATCTTGTCATTGTAATATTGGCTCAGCTGAGGTGTGGATTGAAAGGATAAACTACAATCAGTCGATCAGCGCTATTGAGCTTAGGTATGGATGCTTGTGCAAGCAAAGTGTGAGAGAGTGGGAGTGGAGCTACCAGGAAGATACCATGAGAATGTGGAGGTAGAATGACGCTATAAAAGCAGGTAACCACTTACCTTGGGGCGAGACTGCAGCCTTGACCCCACAATCTTTGGCCCTGGCTCATACCTTACCTTGGGGCGAGGCTGCAGCCATTCCTTTGTTTGTCCCACCATTCCAATGCGGAATAAGATAGTGGTCATGAGCACATCAGCCATGGAGTAGGCAGGCCCAGCCAAGTAGCTACAATGAGAGGGTTAGATACTTAAGTCAGGGCTGAGATGGCTCAATATAGTTGCTGTTGAGGGTTTAGGCATTGATGTGCATCTAGTCATCACCTAACCAAGGCAAGCATTGTCATCTTCCCTCCTTACTAGATCAACACTTGCCTATCTATGTAATGTAGCGTCAGAAACTTGTCACTACTCAGAAAAATTTGAAAAAGATAGCAACTTCAGAACATGATGCATGTCAAATGGTATTGGGGAGGGTACTGCGTGACACTCCCCTAGTGGAGTTTTTGAAGGTCAGAGCCCTCTTGACACTTTTAAACACCTAAGCCCCACCATCACCAAATATTCAGTCCTTCTCACGTGCAGAAGTGTGAACGGCCCTCACCTGTTCTTCTCCAGCAGCCCTTCTGCGCGGTCCAACAAGGCTCCTAAAGCCTTTTTGTTTTCAGCTACGCTGTCTGCATCCTTAGTCAAGGCTCTGGTAGAGGCCATCTCAGCAATCTTGGCATCATAGGCTGCCACCAGCTCTTTATCACCCGAGACCTCCGCCCTCTTCTTTTCAGCCTGAAGAAGGGTTCAAGGGTTAAAAATCAACTGAACGTCAGACTGATAAGTGATGTACCGCTCATGAATCATGGGCCTAAGTTAGGAGTTGTCATAGATTAAAGGAACCTTGCTGCTATACAACAGTCACATATAGTGGAGAGCGTACATCATACAAGTGTACCGCAATGACCCAAGTAGTAAAGATATTCTTTGACAATGCCATAAAAGAAGATCATGATTGTTTTGACTGATATTCAAATTTCAAAAAATAAAAGGCAGGCGGCTTATTTTCTGACCTGTTGCAGTATTAAAGGTTCTTAAGCCCTTACCTCAGCTACTTTTGTCCTGTATACTGACAAACTTTCAAGGATGCCTCGCTCAGCTGAAAACAAGGGTAAGGCAACAAGCTTGAGATGACTGTTGCATTTGTCAGTGGACAGTCTATATCTTGAAATTACCCCCATACACAAATTGCTTTTACCCAGTTTAAACCTTGAGGAGATTTTGTACATAGGTATTACAAACCCTACTTCTAGTCACTGCACGTAGGTACGTTCAGTATTTTTCAATCAGTTCAGCATACCAGGCTTGATGTTAGCGCCAGCAAAAAGGTTTCCGTCCCAAGCGTGAAGGGTCTCCCAAAACTCATTTGCAAGAGCTCGGTCAACTTTATCACCCCCTAGTGGCATATCTCCTAGTGCATCAATGTGCCGAAGGATGTCAAGGGTTTGGTTAAGAACTTTTTTGTCTTCGGTGATCAAGACAGGAACTGTGCTGTTTGCATTGATTTTCATAAACCATGGACGTAGAGATTGGCCGCTGAAGACGTCTGCAGTCGATACTTTCGTTGAGCCCAACAGCGACTTCTCCTCAAGTGCCAGAGTGACTTTTTGTGGGTTGAACGCCAAAATATACGTGTATAAAGTTGACATGTCGATTGTTTTGTATGAGGGTCTCATGTCGTGAGTTGTCTTCATCACACTAGGCCAAATCAGGGTTTGGTAGCGAACATAATGCGATGTCATGTCTTGTTGGATCATGACGGCCCTAAAGCCACATACTTTGCACTGCAGGTTTTGCTATCTCAAAGTTACGAAATCGATAACAGACTTGTCATAATGTTCTTTATTGCTACTCATGCAGAACCCCAGCAAATGCCCAGGCCAGATTCAGTGTAACCTTATTTATTATTATTCCGCTAAGTTTTAATTGTTACACTTTGGAACGTCAAGAAAACTACAGAGACGACCTTGTCAAGAAGGCCATCGTTTGTGATTAGCACAGAAGCAAGATGCATATGAATCAAGATCAGTAGCAGCGATAATACTGGGGCCAGATGATGCTGCCGTAGCTGACTTGCAAACAACAACTTCCATTCACAAGCTCCTATGTAGGCACGACAAAGATGAGTATTTGAATATCTATCAGATTCCACAAAAGTATGCAATGCACCAGGTCATTGAGACAATTCTGAAATGCCCTACACAGCACAGTACCAATGTTGTATACCTTGGGCACTGCAATCTGTTCGCAAGATGTTTCAGTCGCTAAGCGCTCAGTTCTTAACAATAGGATAATCTTCTGGGAGGGGTCCTACACAGAGGTCCTTAGTAGGACTTAGTACTTGCGTCAAGCTTCACTTGTCCCCACGTGGGAATGTTTCGACCTTGCCTACTCAGTTAGGATTCGAACCTTGCCTACTCATTTAGGGTTCCCAGTTCTTAACACAATCAACTTCAGGCGTTGAGGCAATGCCCTCAAGGACAACGTCCACAACTCCTCACTTCCTGCAATACCTCCTAACTCAAGGGACTCCAGACGGGTACAAGCAGACAAAAACCTCGTGATGACTCGCTCAATCTCACGGCTGCAGAAATAATTGAAAAAAGGAAGAAAAAAGAAACATTTGAGCTTTTGAAATACCTAGTACAAGAAAGAAACACAAATTTTTGCACATTTAATACTGATGGGTTCCAAACATGCCTAAGTAGGACGCATATAGCATTTTTGATTGTTCCAAAGGTCAGGGAATCTACAAATTGGCACTCGCGGCGAAGACCCTTACTTGCAACTAGAAAGAAGAAGACCAAAGTGCGAAAATCTATTGATCAGGGCATGTGACTCTGCATGCCCTGACCAGATATCCCTTATGAGGGCAGAAGCCTTCTCAAGTGAGCTTCCTTCCAAACACACATCTCAAGAGCCTTCTCAAGTGAGCTTCCTTCCATACACACATCTCAGGAGCCTTCTCAAGTGAGCTTCCTTCCATACACACATCTTAGGAGCCTTCTCAAGTGAGCTTCCTTCCATACACACATCTCAGGAGAGCCCTCTAAATCTTTTGATGCCCATCTGTTACCTTCTGCTGGCAGTGGTGACACCACAGAGATGGTATCAAATCCTGGAGATGCATAGCAGCCACGGACAGGCTCCCTAGCTTCTGATGTGGATGCTGAGAATGCTTCTATAACACTCTTTGTTGAAGCAGGGATACAGTCATGGTTCGTGGCAGGAGGCATCCACATTGATGCAATGTCCATAGTGGCCAGTTGCCAAGCATGATCAATGGACAACCAGTGTAACCTGGGCAGGCCGCCCACAAGGAGTCACCAAACCCAAATCTCTGCACCCTTGAACCAGCACTCCTTGAAGAGGAGCCAAGATATCACAAACTTCAAGGCGAAGTCTGTGATACATGCACTTAGGCACTTAGGCGACACAATGTGAAAAGAAGATGAAATTTACAGTTATTGAACTTTGTAATGATATGAACTGTATTGAACTGTACTTCAAGCCTCTCTGTCGTGACAGCCCCTCAAGCACTACACTCAACCTGCTGGACTTTGTGCAAGTTGTGAAGGCTGGGCATTCTCTCATCAGTCATGCACAAACACATATGTTGGCATGCTACAGAGATAAGACTTTCACTACAACTAACTAACTTCAACTAACTCACAATGGCTCAGTAACTTGCAGGCGGGACAACTTTGGAAAAGGCCCAAGAACACCCACCGTGCGTGACATGCATTCATAACGCATTTGATGCATACAAAGATGCCGGACGTTGCTGTTTTTTCTGAACTGGAGCAGGTCCGCAGTAACTAATGTTTGTGCCTGGTCCACAAAAACCTGGTCAACACAAACCTGGTCAACACAAAGAGAGAGCATGAGAGGATATGATGAGAGGATATGATGAGAGGATATGATGAGAGGATATGATGAGAGGATATGAGGAACCATGTGCTACTCGTCTTGTCTGTACATATCCTTGCAAACGGTAAGCAATAAGCATTATAATTGTGATTCAAGATACTGTCTGTAATACTGTAAAACCTCAACCCTTATCTTCTCTAGGCAGCAGCAACCAAAGCAGGATGGCCCCAAGAGACCACCATTAAGAAGGACACTATAAAACTAAATGAAGTCCTTCATATAACAGGACGTTAATAACTGCAGACGCTTAAAAAATCCATTGACAAAGATATGGAGGGTTCAAGAGCCTGTGTGAAGTGGAGCACATCACTCATATTTTTGTACCTTGAAGGAATGATATACATGAAGGCATGTTTGCAGACTTGCCTGGGATGCATTTGCAGCACTTGTTGTACAACTTGTGATGAAAGCTTAAGAATTTGAGATTTACGCGTTGAGGCGGTCACCATATCAGGGGCATCGTACCAAAGATCTCTCACACTCCCGTTTGGTGCCAGGAGAGCAGTTCTGATGAAAGAGATCAGCGGGTGTTCCTCAGTTTGACTAGCAAGCTGGCCACTGGGGATGCAAGTTACTCGTTGCAGACTGAGCAGGCGCTGAAGCAGTGGCCTTCGGATGGACAGTTGTCTTGGGATGTTCAAGGGGTCACAGCTAGGGGCAGTACTGGTTTCATGAACGGTAATAGGCGTGCATTCTGCAAACTGTAGAAGATTAAAATAGTAATGCCTAACATTGAACTTTGTCTCATCAAGCACAATTCATTTTGCGCTACTTGCAAATTTGCTGGTTGAAAAACATACACATGCAGATTGACATGATCAAGTTTAACAGACAACGACTGAAATATTCTAACCTGCTCATCATAATAATTCTTAAAGTTTAAAAAATGTCCAGTAGTACGGATCTCTTTGACCTACAAAATTGAAGCAATCTCCACTGAGACATAGAGAACAGTGCTGATGCCATTCCGTGCGCTTTTCAACCTTAATTTCCCATACGTAGCTGTCGATCTCCTCCGAGACTCGTGGACACGATTCTCTTAATGCAGAAATATCCTTCAAACTCAACAGATGAAAATTTTGATTGGAGCATCTCCTTTTATGCTTTAAGGAGAATGCAGTATTAATCACGTCTTCACAGTAAATTCCTGCCGTACTCTAGCTCCTGCCTTCAAGTTGTACTAAAAGTTGTGATTTATACCCTCAATTCATGTATGTACGCCCAGGTCGTGTGCAAAAAAAATATGTCTTGATTTACAGTAAATTTACTGACAAGTTTATTTTTTAAAGACGCTATAAAATATGCTGTGATTTTTATTAGCAATTCTGATACCTATTAGGAACGCCATAAATCATAATGGTTTCATGGCCTAGCCTAACTTTGCTGGCGTCGGAAGTGCGGCAGCGCCCTGGAATTACCGCGTGGCCCATATTCATATTTTTATTGCTCACAATTTCATTCGAAGTCGGAGTGTATGAAGGGGCTCAGCTGTGGGAAGCATCGTCCAAGACTGACGCAAGGTCTCTGGCCATGAGTACATCCTCAGCATTCTCAAACAGGTTTCAAGGTGCTACAGCTCTGTTGAATGCAGCGTCCTCAGTAATTCATGTCGACGCTATGTCTTCGAATCCATCTAACTGGACTGTCATGCGAAGCTACCTTGAGGGCCTTCTGACCGACTTAATTGAATCTTACAACGTCAACTTAATTCAAGTTCTGCCTATGGGTATCACTGAGTTGCTAGTCCCTGAGGGATCGACGACCATCGAGCTGGGAAGCAACTTCTTCCTCACGAGCATCTTACCTGCTATGCAAACAGAGGCCCTCTTGCTAAATACTTGGCCCAATGACACTGTCCTAGGCCCTTTTAAGTTTTCTGACCCAGGATGGTGAGTTATGAGAACAGTACTGTGGCAACATGTCCTTGCTCTCTGTCACTCAGTGCCATTCTCATAATCCTGGAGACTGTAGTTACTAATTAAAATGACTGGCGATCAAGAGGAACAGATAGATCTAAACATGTTTGACCCTCTCAAACATCTGTTGACAATGCGCACTACCACCCATACTGACAGGGGTGTCAACGTGGTGTCACTCATTTTCTTGCCCAACTCTGTCAACATCTCAAGACTAGCTCTACCTCACAACCCATTCTTCGGTAATTGCACGCTGTGCAAAAGTGTGAATCCTGGCCATCAGCTATGGGGCTTAGCCATTGTGTATTTGGATCTTTCCGATGTACGATCTGGCCTAGATCCAAGCCTCAGTCAGCTAAGCAGCAAATACGATTACATCCTATGGGAGAATGGTGCCTACAGCCAGTACGAGAATGCCTCTATTTCCAGGAAAGGATACTTGCACGCCTTCCCCACTGCTAAGTCCTTGTTATATCATCTGTTGTTTGTAGATCAGCTTGATGTAGTGCTCAAACTGTCTGCTGGCCTAAACCAACTAAATGAGTTGCTCCGGCATGAATTGAATTAGGTATAGATCACTGACCTGTTCCCCCCTCTGCCTCTGTTATGTTACCACATCCCTACACCCTAAACCCTAAACCCTCTGCCTCTGTTATGTTACCACATCTCGTCAGTATGTCTGGTCCTAGCTCGCAAGCTATGCTGCACGATCTGATCAACCATTTTTAATGCTTTCTCTCTGCAGAGTTGACATTACTCTGATTGGAAACTGCACGCCTTTCACCAACCCCATCACAGTGGCATTCAATGTGATAGCAGGCAATACTTGGTATCTAGACCTGCAACCCAAGGGCTGCAATGGAAGCTGGACCCCTCCCTGGGAGCTTCCCCTCCTCGTGCTCCTCCCCTTCATATGCTTGGCTCTCTCATTGTTTGTGTTGACACATCAAGTAGAACATTCCCGTCATGTACGCCTCCTCAGCTCCCTTGTTCCAAAAGACAGTTTTCCAATAGACAACTCAGTGGCGAATGGTTCAGGGCGCAACAGTCAGCAAGACAACAGTGGTGAGATGGCTTTCCCATCTTCACAGCAGAGACGTTTGGAGTCCCTATTGACTCACACACCTGCGGACCGCATTTTGACTGTGGTGGGTCAGTTGTTGAAAGGGAGCATGCCGGAGATAGAGGACGTAATGGCTATCCGACGAGCAATTGAAGAACGCAGAGATCTCTATGCTGCACCCAGAGGGCTTCAGGATAGGATGGAGAGGCACCTTGCGTCTGATGTTGCCAGCTACATGACTTTGTTGACTATCAACAACCGCAAGCAGGTGCGCTGCGCTATGAGCTACCACACAAGGTCTCCATACATCCTAGTCCAAAGTGTGGGGAAAACAAAAGTTTTGGTTCTTGTGCAGTACATCAGTCATCACGATCAATCTTGTTGGATATTGTTTCCACACACACTAGGCCCGCAGGACTCTGATTGATATTTTGCCTTGCATTTGATGCTGTGCTTCTTACTGCTGAGATGCATTATTCTTTGATGCAGACGCTGCCGAAGACTGACCCTAAACCCTCCAAGGAAGACTGTCACGAGCTTGTATGTGTTCTGAGCAGTGGGGCTCTGGAGCGACATGAGCTGTCAGTCCTGCAAATGATTGCTGAAGTGAGAGTAGAGGAGCCGCTAAGAGAGCTGTTAGCAGAAGCTTGCAACGATTTCCGGTTTAGCATATGGCGCTTGAAAGAGGCCACAAATGACCACGCCCTGACCATGCTGTGCTTCTATATTCTCACTGTGGATACCAATGTTGCTGCAGACCTTGGTTTAAACTTGCAGGCTCTGTGCAGCTTCCTTAGGAGCATTGAGTCCCAATACAACGATCATCACTATCATAACAAGACGCATGCTGCAGATGTATTGCAAATGCTGCACATGATCACCAAATCCAGTCTGTTCAAGTGTGGCATTGCTGACACAGCGTTGGTAAAGTTGGCGTATGTCATTGCTGCAACAGTTCATGATGTTGATCATTACGGTGAGCCGTGATCGGATTTCAATTTAAAAGGAAATGCTGGCATACATACTGCAGCCGTTCTTGCTCTTGTAGACTGCTACCATTTGTATCTGCATTAAGTACGCAACACTCACAACAATTGTAGAGCTCATATTTGTTGCGCCTTCTTGTGCCCTCGTGTCCTTTGCATCATATCAACCTCTTCTCATGTCTTCAAATGTTAAAACCCTAAACCTTCCTCTGTACTTCCTCTAGGTCTTAACAATGACTTTCTAGTCAATAGTCGCAACACCCTAGCTGTCATCCATAACGATCGATCCCCCATGGAGTCCCATCACTGCAGCCTTACGTTTACAACGTTGTATGGCCCCGACACAGATTTCACAGCTCTTCTGTCACCTGCAGATCAAAAAGTGTTTAGGTGAGGTAGCAACATGAATCATCACCACATCATTGTTCACCTATCTAAGTCAGTGGGCCCAATTGTCAGCCCACTGGTAAGCACACTAGTGAGAGCCTGAACTAACTTCATACGGGGGGCATGATCTTGAGACACAAATATGCTGCTTTGCAAGAAAATTGTTGAAGGTGTGGAGGGTTTTCTGAGCCGCGCTAATGTTTTGACTTATACTGCTATCTTACCAGGAGCCTTGTCATCGATTTGGTTCTGGCCACAGACATGAAGCAGCACTTCAACATACTGTCACAGTTCACTTCGAGCTCTAGACTAGGAAATAAGAAGTCAGAGAGTGGACCAGGCCCTTCTCCTCTGAGTGGTAATAGCAGTACCCCACAGCCAGGTGCAGTGGCACCACCATGTAGTGGAGGAGGCCCATCACACCTGAGTTCTCCTCTCGGCTTGGTTAAGAGGGACGACTCTGATGATAAGCTAGCCAGAAGGTCGCCTGCTGTTGAGAGAGGGCTTAAGAAACCCTCCTTAGGTGTGACTAGTGCTAATGTCTCACCAAGGGGAGCCATGGGAACACTCCTGAGGCTCAACTCATTAAGGCAGGTCACACCCGTGGATGCTGTGCCATACCATCCCAAAAACGATGGCGAGAAGCTTGTATGCCTCCAAGTTGCACTAAAAATTGCAGACGTGAGCAGCATCTTCCGCCCCTTTAATGTTGCATTAAGATCTATACATGGGCTGGAGGAGGAGTTTTTCAGGCAGGGTGACAAGGAGCGAGAGCTGGGCATGCCACTGACACCTTTATTTGACCGTACAAAGGCTGGGGTGTCTAAGGCGCAGAAAGGGTTCATAGACTTTATAGCTATGCCGCTGCTCAAAAGCTTTGTGCACGTGTTCCCTGAATGTCAGCCGCTCCTGCTGGAGCTCAAGCTGAATTATGTTGAGTTAGAGGCCATGAATAAAGCAATACCGTCACCAGCTGTGGACAACAACAGTGCAGGAATTGTTCAAGAAGTAGCTGAGCATAGACATCAGGAAGTAGCTGAGCATAGACATCAGGCCATTGGAGTGGAGAAGTATGGACAGGGAGATGAAGAACACTTCAAGAAAGATTCTATTAAGTCTCTTCTCTCAGACCACGAAGGCACACAGTAAAGCGCAGATCCATGTGTGCTTCGTCGCAATGAAAAAGGGTTTAGGGTTTAGGGCAGGTGGGGATGGGTGGGCTGCTTGATGCATCTGGAATCCTTGTTCATAGAGGTTGAGCTGGGCTACTAGGACAAGGAAAAATGTTTAGTCAGGCCTCCTAACTGTTCTGTCCTTTAATGCACCAGGCACAGGGTAGATATCCTGCTACAATTAACTTAAGTAGTAGGACAGGACAAGCACAGTAATATCGTCCGGTATCAATTTGAATCTTTGGGCCCCCATCACTGTTTCCATACATTCTGTGCCCTGAGGCCACCGGAGTATTCCCTAGAACGCCCAAGTTTTTCTCTACTTTTCAAACCTCAGTATATTATGCAATCAGAGTTGGCTGAGTACTTGAATACATGCTCCTCTGTTGTGATGTACATCGTCTATGAATGCAATTCATGATGCCCATAACTTGAGTCAAGGTGTGGTCCGCATCTCAACCTCATCTCCTGTCCCGTCTGCAATCTTAAATGTTTTTCTTTGAAAACTGCTCTTAAATATGCATAGGGAGTAATTTTGTCTTGGTTGATACTTTATACACTAATGTGATAAACTTGCGCCTCTTACAAACGTATGCTGTGTTTATTTTAAGTCTGATTGGTCTGCTTTGTTTTCATGCATGCGGCTCTTCTCAGCCATGATAAAGTCCATTTCGCGAGGAGGGGCATTTGTGGGGGTGCTGGATATTTGTTTCCAAATGCAACGTGCATGAACTCTCAGCTTGATATTCGATTTGGTGTAAGAATTTAAATGAGGAAAGCTCAAAATAACAGTTTAGACTCACTGTACAGGGCTATGCAGTCAATTGCAGTACACTTAACTATAAATACAGTCTTCAATTGGATTTAAGTAAATTGGTGTCGATGAGTGCAGGGACATCCCTTATTTGTGCAGGTCGTTACTCAACGCTGTAGACATGACTTACGTCAATTTTCGGATTTGGAACGACCACTCGAAAATGCGAGTGCTACCTGTCAAACTTTCGAGATATCTGATGAAACTCCCGGGCGCTTCAATTAAGGGACAAGCACCATCTCCTGCAACAAGGGTCATCTTACAAATGCCACCTGGTTGCAAAATCTCAGATCTCTGGCGTGTTCCTCCTAACGCTGCTTCAGAAAAACAACTCAAAGAGTGGGAAGGCATTGATAACAATCTACACAGTTTCCTAGCAAAGTCTATTCCAGAGGCTTTACAGCACACAGGTTCTGCAGCCTTTGATGAGCATTTACTTGGAGTCCAGGCTGTGCTCAGACATTGGGGAGCTCATGAAGCAATCTCAAAAGCAGGTCAGTGTGCAGAATTGAATCATATGGATGCTGTGTCTACAGGGAGAATCTCCGAGTGTGATTACTCCAATGTCCTGACCAGAGTTATGTTTTGCATATGTACTTCGACGCCATTCACCACAAGTGGTCAATCCTACGGTTCTGATTCGGCTTCAGTTACGTGTGTATCAGCTTCACGTATATTCATGTCCATCTCTGTAATTTAAATACCTACCCATAATTTACCTAGGTTCACAGAATTCCCAAATGCGCATTCAAGCAGTTTTAAATAATGCGAGTTGTTGAGCAACCCAAGGATTTTAAATTTCTCATGATGATCTGCATTTGTACGCTCTCCAACGAAGTGTTATCTTCTGCAGACAACGTATCAATGACTCAGCACACATGAGCATCAATGTTCTAGGCTCATAATGACTCAGCACACGTGTGCATCAATGTTCTAGGCTCATAATGACTCAGCACACATGAGCATCAATGTTCTAGGCTCATAATGACTCAGCACACATGAGCATCAATGTTCTAGGCTCATAATGACTCAGCACACATGA
>BEGY01000019.1:405782-483772 GCA_002335675.1 Chlamydomonas eustigma
CTAGGCTCATAATGACTCAGCACACATGAGCATCAATGTTCTAGGCTCATAATGACTCAGCACACATGAGCATCAATGTTCTAGGCTCATAATGACTCAGCACACGTGTGCATCAATGTTCTGGGCTCATAATGACTCAGCACACATGTGCATCAATGTTCTAGGCTCATAATGACTCAGCACACATGAGCATCAATGTTCTAGTCTCATAATGACTCAGCACACATGAGCATCAATGTTCTAGTCTCATAATGACTCAGCACACATGAGCATCAATGTTCTAGGCTCATAATGACTCAGCACACATGAGCATCAATGTTCTAGGCTCATAATGACGTATGATCTTGTGAGAGGCTATCCCAATATGCCTGTATCTCAGTGTGAACTGCAGTCTTTTGAAGAAGGTAACATGACACAAACCAATATCCTTCTATATCTGCGCACAGGTCTGTTCCATTCTATTTATGGGACTGAAGGTTTCCAAGGCTTTAAACTGCCTTTCACATACAGGTCACGCATCCGTGAATTGATTGGAGAAAGGTGTGATGTAAATATTTTTAGATGCTCCTTTGTAGACAATGCAATCAGAGTGATGTCTCTGGTGGATCCCAATAAGATTTCCTTAATCATGCATCACAAAATTTCAGGAGCTGGTTTGTTATTTGATTTCCTGCCTAACCCTCATTTAAAGGGTCTCTCTACTGCAGGAAATACAATTTTTTCATAGTTGTTACTGTCAATGTCACCCTTGTGAGTGAGTGGCATTCCCATGCATGTCAACAGAACATAGCAATAATTTCTGGCAAATTACTAGGAATGGATGAAATACCGCAATATGCATACTCTCTTGCTAGGTCTGAGCGATTAGTGTGGAGGTTCTGTGTGGTTGATCGATTCACTGTTGATCAATTGGTAGCTCAGCACCTTCAGGCTTCAATGGAGGGTAGAGATCTCAGGGAACAATTCAAGTGCTTAGCAAGGGCAGAGCTTGGTCGTTTTGAGGTTGAATTCAAAGATTCTGAAGAATGGCTGGATTTTGTGGTGCTTGTCTTAGCTGATTGGCTTGAGCAGGTGAGGTTCATGTGGAGGTTTATGTGAGGGTTCATGTGAAGATTTGCATGACTCACATAATGTGAGGGTTTTGAATGGCGGAAAGAGTCTATTAAGGTCCATGGGAGGGTTCATGGGAAGGTTTTGAATTGCAGAAAGAGTCTCTTGAGATCCATGCAAGGTGTCCATCTTATTTGTCCATGCATGACGGGCTTTAACCTTTAATGCAGACAAGTTGCTGCCTAGGGGAATGGCATTGCTTGAAGCATGGCTTTATGATTGATTAGACAGCGTGATGAACTTGCATGCAGATGCTGGCAGGTTATAATGCGCTGTGCCGCTGCGCTCTTTCATCAACTTTTTGAGGCATCATGAATTGACTGACTCAGCTTCCTTTAGCTCCCCCTTGGATTGACTGTATAAGTCTTCTGTGTGGGACACATGGTTGGTATGGAGGTCTTGGTTGTGAATCTCAGGCATACCTGCACCATACTATTTAGAGCCATGGCTTCATTCTTAGTTTCAAACTTCTGAGCGGTCGGAGGAGGCAGACTCGTAATGCATCTCCTCCCTTTGTGGTAGGTCGAGGGGGCAGCAGAAAAGTGCAACATGCTATATGGTTGGGGAGTGGGTGAAGCATGGATGTACCGCAGGGAGGCGTACCGCAACATGGCCCAACTGTTGGCACTACACCGCACACCTGAGGGTCCATTGGCACAGGCCATGCATGCTCAGGTAAGCAAGCCAAGCAAGAAAATAAGCAAGGCTGGTCCCCAATTAGGTGATGATCATGATGTCAAGAGGTCACAATTAGGCAATGATTATAATGTCGAGAGGTTCGGGAATACTGATGCATGCCGAGGCAATGGCCATTACAATCAGAAGGCAATGAGGTAATGGCTAGGCAGGCATGAGAGGTAATGGCTGAACAGGCAAGGGAGATAATGGCTAAATATAGGCATGAGAGGTTATGGCTGAACAGGCAAGGGAGGTAATGGCTGGGAAGGTGAACATGAGGTGGCACCAACAGAAATTCTGAATGGGCGCAGGAAGATTAGCTGTCTTAGCGCCTTGTCTCAAAGGCGTGTTCCAAATATTCAATACTAAAACAATCTACTTACACTCTGATCAGCACATCATTCTTATGGCAGATGTTAACCAAAGCAGTAATGGCTATTTATCATCACATCTGCAGGTGTATGCTGTTGAGCCGCAATCCACAAGGCGTCTTCATCAACCTATCACACCGCCAATGAGCGATGCTGCCAAAGAAGCGCAGCAAGCTCTGGCCAGTGTGCATGAGTAGGGGGGTGGGGGTTGGTGGCAAAAAAACGCAGTGTCACCACTCACCTCTGTCTGTGCATGCATAAGTAATGTGCTTTATTTCATCACCATGCACATAACTGCATCTACTAAAAACCCTGATATACTACTGCTTCACATTATATGTATTACATCATTTTGATTTCTCAAGTTCACTGCTATGAGATTATCCTTTCGCTGCACATTTGAGTATTCAGGCTATGCCCGTATTGTTGCATGGCTATCTGAAAAAGTGCGGTGTGCATTATTGAAACTGTGTGCATGAGTGTAGTAAATACGTTTTTGACTTTCATGCGAATGAGTTGCGATCCAGTTCATAGTGTTCAAAATTGGTAATTGAAAACACGGAGAATGTCATAGCAGAGAAAAGATAGAGTATCAATAATCAACTTCATAATTGTACTTGAAGGTATATAATCACTGCAATCTACTAGGGCATGACATTTGCAGCACAACGCAAGGACACATACAGCTGCATTACTATCTTTCACAGTGCATGAATGGTTGAGCGAGGTTTCTTGCCTCAGAACGCTCTTTGAGCATTGATAAACTAGTGCAGTGTCCATTAGCTCTGATCATTAGTGATGGGTATGTCAGCCCTCCTAGAAATGGTATTTCGAACTGCTTTATTTCCCCTCAAACTCCTTTTCTGAGTATCTAAAAGGTGTCCTTGAGCTGTCAGTTTCTTGGCGAGATCCACATTGCCAGCTTCAGCCTCAAGCCGACTCCAAGCCTCATATAGAGGTGGGTGTTGATATACCTGAAAAGAGTGGTGAGAATAAAAGCATCCGTTACTTGAGATATTGGGCATGTTAAGCAAGGAGTAAATTTCATCAGCACCCTTTGCAAGACCATGAAGACGCAAAGTTACTTACAGATTGGATGATTACTTCAAAATCCTATATGCTTCAACCTGAAATTGCACGTAATAATCATCAGGTTTCCACAGGAACCTTCTTGCCTTCTGACTCCTGAAGGCAAACATTACTGCAAATATTACTCACAACAAATATTACTTCCCCCCTAAACCCTAAACCACCTTCATCTCATCCTAAAATATTATATCCTATGACTCACGATGGGTACTGCGATGCCTTTCCGAAACAATTTCCTTGCAGCTTCTACTTCCCCTTGTGACCACTCCATCAAAGCCCATTCCATGTAGAGAGGAGGGTTCCTGACCAATGCAAGACATCCTGATCCATGCTTAGATCACGCTTTTATTGAAGAAGATAAATAACCTCATTGCAGCAGTCCCATGCATGCCATCCTGTTAACCAACCCTCTTATAAGAGCACATTGGATCACGCACACAATCAACCCATCTTTCCAAAACAAGTCAATGTACATTCTTAACATGAGCTTTATCTCATACCTTGGGCACAGTTTTAAAGCATCCTCAAATAGGCTCCTGGCCTCCTGCACCTTCCCTAACCGCCACATCATTGTGATGTAAGCATACCTGATCAGGATTGACAAATTATAGGTTTTAAAAAGGAGTGTCACATGCTCTCTATGACAAAGACATAAGACATTCCTGCTATGGTGACATAAGAGGACTGACACGCATTGGATGTGGCACATACAGACATTGACAGGTAGGGAAAGACATTGACAGTTAAGGATAGGATATTATCTGAAATCATGACCGTCTGTTTGAAAAGGACTGAAGGTTTCCTTTCAACAAAAAAATGTTCGCACCAGAGGTGCGGATGACTGGGTGCAGCAGCTACGCCTCTTCGAAAACAGTCTTCAGCCGCATCAAAGCGTTTCCTCCGTCTCTCAAGGGCTCCCCATTGCAGCCATGTTTTAGGATCCCGAGGTTGTATCCTCGCAGCCCTGCAATAAAGGTCTGAGGCTAGCTCATACCCTCCAACCCGCTTCTCCAGAAGCGCATACTGTCTGAGGTAGCGAGGTGTTGGCTGAGGGTATGCTTTGAGACCTTCCTCAAATGTAGCCCTAGCGCCAGCCTGATCCCCCTTGAAGGCCAGAAGCTCTGCCAAAGCTTCCAAGCATAGCAGAACCCCAGCACAGCTACCAGGTGCACCTGGTTACATTGAGTGGACAAGTGTGAACTTGAAGATCAGACCAACTGGGTGGTAAGTTTGGATGAGCACTTTCCAATTTTCAGTACCACAGCAGACCACAGCTGGAATCATGCCAAGAGCTGAAGATGCTTACCGGATGGCACTAATGGTTTCATAGGATCATCTTTTTATCTCCCATGAGCAGCTACAACCTGTCAGCTACAACCTGTCCTAAGCATTAGCTTCTTACTGCTATCTTTATCTACTCATAATGCTGTGACAAAGATCCTGACCTGTTTCAGGGATCTCACCACCAAGGTCCTGATCTATTCCTGGGATCTCACCACCATGATCCCTGTTTCCTCTCATGGTCATGCACCCTACCTTTCCTGCCTAGACCACGGCAGTACCACTGTTGCGCCTCCTCTAGCTGACCCTGTTGTACTGCCAGTACACCCTTACTGTGGCAGCCATGAGGATTCCCTGGGTCTAACTGCTCCAAACGATCCAGCGCCTGATGCGCACCTGCATGGTCCCCCTGCTTCAGCAGGTGCTGCGCCCAGGAGTGAAGAACCTGAGGGGAGACCTTACTTCTGATGCTGTTGCTACCATTGCTAGCTGCCGTGCCAGCACTCAAACTGTTCTGTTCTAGACTGACGCCCTCATTTTGTTGTTCTATCAGAGAGTCTTTTTTTTCTCCTGCCTCTCGTCCTTTGAATATGTGATCATGGCTTGCAGGCCAGGCGCTGCCTTTTGTGCCTCCTCCTCTATTTTCTTGCCATAAATGACGCAAGAAAGCGCCCTGGAGGTACATGCGGTACAACTCTGATGCCTGGTCCACACCGCCTGCCCTGTCTTCCAAGGTAACCAAGGCTTGCTGACTAGGAGCATGATCAGGATCAGCTTGAAGGGCCTGTATCAATAGCTCCTTAGCTTTAGTTCTAGCAGCCGCCCCCCCAGACTTCATTTCATACCTAGCCCACAGGTTCAATAAAGGAGCATAGGGGCCTGCCATACTGTTGCCTGCGCTCCACACTTTCCTTGCTTTCTCACAGTCCCCTGTCATCCACTCCACCTTCCCGAGTGCCTGGTAAGGAACAACAGGGTATGGAAGAACTACGAATGTGCAAAAGTAAGCTGAACGTTTTAGGGACTAGACTAGGATATGCAGTTGCAGTTTGCACAGCCCAGCAAGGTAAAGTAAGGTTTTGTTGGTAATTATTGTGAGGATTGATGAGGTTGATGGGCAGGTGGATTGATGAGGTTGATGGGCATGACTCAGAACACACAGCCAGCAGGCTACACGCCTCACCATCCAACTAGGCAGATGGCCTTGCGAGCAGTCAAGAGCATCTCCTAGAAGCTTCCTAGCAGCTGATAGCCGACCCTGGCCGGCCTCAAACACGGCCCATGCCTGCATAAACAGGTTTTAATTCTCAAACTTTAAAACCTCAAGATTGCTCTGATGAACTACCAACGCCATTTAGGAGCTAAGTACATCTGACACAACAAGAATCTATATTGTACAACAAGATTCTATATTGTACAGCAAGATTACATACTGCGACATGAAATCATGTGTACCAGATCCTCCATTCCTAGGAATCTTTGATATCCCCAAGATCAACTACACATATTACGTAATCTACGTCAGGGCACAAGATGAAAATAAAGTGCATTACAATTGACGTCTTATATTTCAACACAGAAGGCTGCATAGACAATATTCATCCGCCTCACATGAAGGAGCGGTGCGTGGTCAGGGCATTCCTGTGCACCCTCCTGGAACAACTCTCTTGCTCTCTGCTCGTCCCCCATGCGAGCTTCCATTCGGGCCCAAGAGCTATACAAGTGAGGTGCATGCCCCTCAGCCAACTGCAGCCTTGACAGCATGTCTCGAGCCGCTCTGGGTGTCCCGAACTTTGCCTCTAACTCAGATGACATCTGCACGAAGCATATCTTTAAAGCATCAGGATTTATGTAAGAGTATGGTATTACGTCGCAGCATGCCTCATGATGAAGAAACAACAGCCCGTAAGACAACAGAGCAGAGCACTTAGTTAAGACATGCAAAAGGTAATAGAGGCAAGCTAGAAAGAGATGGAGGGCATGACAGGAAGGGAGATTTGTCATGACCATGAGGATGGATAGTTATGACAGTGAACGAGGATAGTCTTGGCTATGAGGATGTCAGTTATGTCAGTTATGGTTATGGATATAGCTTAGTAATGAGGACAGCGGTTACAGAAGGCAGTCCTGATAGAGAGAGAGGGCGTCAAGCTTGTCACACAAGCTTCAGCATCAAATTGGTTGTGGATATCAGCCCTTATTTTTGAAGCCAAGGTACCCCAACATGCACCATCTCACATGCAGAATGACAGGTGAAGGACGTTGCTGCCTCTGTTGGGCACGCCGGAAGTACTCTTTAGCCTCTGCAGCCTTTCCCATCCTCGAGTGAACAACGCCAGCTGTTGCCAGTAGGGCTGTGTGGTTTTTATGCTTTCTCAAAGCCTCGTTCAGCATGTGTAGTGCATGTGCATGGTTGCCGACTTTTGACTCAAGTGATGCAGCTAGGGAGATGAAGTGAAGGTCTTCAGGGTAAAGTTCCAGACCCTTGTGCAAGATTGATAGGGCCTCATGAAGCTTGCCTTGAACTTGAGCAGTTTTAGCCCGTCGATGGATTAGCACCTGCTCTTGGTCGACATGACGATGAAGCTTTCTAGACTTCAAAACTACAGGCACATGCGCTGCCTGACAGCTTGTGCTAGGCGCTGCTTCGTCTACCTCAGTATCTGGGATATGGACTTCCGTTACGGCTAAGTGATGTTTTTTAAGTCTCCTCTTGAACGTATTTAAATGCCTGTGACGGAGGTAGGGATTAGAGATTGCCTGACGTATACGACATTGGTAGCTCGATGCAGCAAAAGACATTGCGCATTCGTCAGAGATGAACGTGGTTTTTTTGCTTGAACTTCTGTGTGTGTAAATATCATGACAAGATCGGGCATGCCATCCACACTTTTCTGAACTCTGCATGTTATAAATAGTGTTCTTTAGTAATCTTCGGGAATCATGATACTACAAAATTTCAGTGAGGTAAACATTAATCAGCTACGTCAGTCACAATGGTTCTTGAACGAGAGAAGGCCAGCTCCATTCACAGGAGGTCACAGGAGAAGAAGGTCGTCTAAGCCTTCAATATTGCGGTCAGAAGACTTGAAAAAGACGACCAGCTCTGCCAACGCCATTCCTCAAGACCCCATTGAAGTAGTTACATGGGGTGGAAGGTTGCCCTCTACGCGCCGTCTAGCCCTTAGTGCAGCCTCAGCCACCTTTATAGGTTTGTATTGAAATAAATTACGCAAAACCTGGCTAGTGCTGTGCTCTGAGCAAGCCAATGTTGGGGCCACGCAGTGGTGAAAGCTACATCTGTAGATAGTATCCTCATAGATCAGATCTGAAGATTTCTTCTATCTTCAAATAAAAAATTTCTTCATGGGTGCATCAAAGTGCAGATTTGTGATGCTATTCCCAGAACAAACACAGTACTCAAATGAGTTGTGTCTAAATCTGTCATTCCTAACTCTCGAGTCCCACATTCTGTTCATGTAGCTCTAGGAGGAAACTTCTTTGGAATTACCTCATTCCTGCTGAGCCTAGACAAGGGTCAACTAGCCAGGTCCTCACGCCTTGATGTACTAGTACCAGTGCTAGGTTTCAAGCGATATGTTGACTACGCGGATATGTTTGGTGAGTTCTTTTGACTCACAGAACACGTGCTTTACATGCTCACATTATGTGCTCTGGAACGTCCTGTCTGTTGATGCTGTGCAATAATGAAAACTTGTGATCAAGTTTTTGAAATATTAAAAATCTGGAGGGATTAGGAGCAGTACTATGTGCTGTACGTCTTTATTGATCTCATTGATGCCTTTCTCTACAGACTCACGTACTGCTGTGTACATGTGCTGTGGTAGACACATGGCATGATCTTGATTGTTACATCTTGCACTCATAAATCCTCTGTTTTCATGGATTAAGGATGCTGTTTGTTTTCTAATTTTGTTGAGCCCCCCGTTCGAATGTTTTTGTGATGATCAGAGTTCCAATACCCTGCTCAGTGGTTAGCGGATCAGACTGTAGCAAGGCGTGCAGCACAGCGTGCAGAACGTGAGCGATCCCTGGACCCACCATCGTTGGGACAACAACGGAAGGCTGTAGATCCTTATCAAGAGGTAGCTGAGCCTTCTGCTGCTTTCGGTCCTCCAGGCAGTACGTAAGTTCTAAGAGCAATACTTTGAAGAAGGTATTAGGTCCAAGCCATGCAATTAGGGAAGGCATGAGGGGCTTCTGATCTATGCTTCTATAGTTCTGATAAGGAGTAAAGCCTAGCCCTCTAATGCCACTGAACACCCTTCCTTGTCGAGACTTAGAGGCTTGCAAGGAGCTGATAATCAGTGCCCAGGTGTTGTTGTCATTTGGCGCCTGTGAACTGCATGACCAATTTTGAGATTATCAGGGGGGAGAGGGGTTTAGGGTGTAGGGTCTCAGGGGGGAGAAAAACGTGTCCATCATAGCAGCGCCCATCATGCCAGGCTTCATCACAGGGGGGAGAAAAACGTGTCCATCATAGCAGCGCCCATCATGCCAGGCTTCATCCTTGAGTCCCTGGGTAGCGCTGAGTCAGCAGCAAAACGCTTCCTGACCACAATAGCTCCTGAAGGATCTGAGAGGTCAGCTACTTTTCTGGGAGCCCAAGAAAGGTTTGAAGAATCCTATCCTCCTAGCTAATGAGTTAGTCATTCACTGTACTGTGTTACTCAACATTATTGCTCACCACACGATTCAACAGAAAAGGATGTCTGAGTCATCAGGGGTGGAAAAGTATGCTAATAACCTATTAGGTAGTTAAGGTGGAATATAATTTTGCAGGCGCAGTCCAGAGGGTTTGCTCTATTATCAAATGGAATATAACTTTGCAGGCGCAGTCCAGAGGGTTTGCTCTATTATCAAATGGAATATATCATCCAAGGTCCTACATTCAGGCGGCACAACATCAGCACATATTGTTCCAGGTGTGCTGCGATCTCTGGTTACAAAATCCGTCACTCTTGTAAAATGTTACACAGAAATGTTACTTAAATATCGCTAACTGGTTATATTAGGATACAGAAGAAGTTGAAGAGTGTGCAATCATGGGTGTAATCTACAATGAGCAGTGTTGAATTATCGTGTAAAATTAGTACCATAAAGTGGTGAGAAAAATCTTTTTTGTGAAACCCCCTCCATGCGCTTTGAAGACAAGGATCAGCTGTGATGCTAATTAGCAGCCACTTTTGTACATGTCTCGATGATATTTTTGAAATGGTTTTCATTACTGAACTGCAGGAATGGGAAGCTTTACACATTCAATGTGCAATGTCCAGAAATAGAATGGGAATCTGAAGAGCTGCAACTCCGCAAATCAGCTTCGTCTTTCAAGCTGACGTAAAGTGCAATAGGACTTGGGATGCAAGTATTCATGTGTATAGGAAGTACAGAAGTAGGACTCCAAGTTTTATGAAACTGCTGTCAATATGTCATGTTTGCATGATTGATTTGACACATGATTAATGAATAGTACATCTGGCAACGGAGCCTGTAGTTTTCAGATGTGTTTTGAAACAAATATGCATATCTATCCAGGGCACTCAATATGGGAAAAAAGAAGATAAGAATAGCATTTGTTCGCAGTAAGAGGGAAGCACAACGGGAGAGCTCGCTAGCATCAGCTAGCCAAAATTGTTCTGGTCAAGTCTCTAACAGAATGTTATCACATGACTCTCTAAATCATGCCTTAGTTGCTAATAATTCAACTAGCGAGGACGAGAGTGACGAGGACGGTGTGGATGAGACGCTACAAGACTACATCGACAACGTAGCTGCATGCAATGATTCGTCAGATGTTTCAGATGAAAATCAAAATACGGTGAGAGAGCCCAGTACTTCCGCAGGAGACTATCATGCACCTGTAACTATGACAATCTTGCCGTCTTGGCAATCTTGGGCTCTAAAATACCTTCCAAACTGTGACAGCAGTACTCTCAAGCCAATTGGTATCGCCACTTTGCAAGCAGACCCGTGGATGAAGTTGGATCAGAAGGTACCACTTGAACCGCCTGCTGCATATGGAATATTTTTGCATAGGGGCACCTTCACACTTTCAAGCAGGGCCAACCTAATCCAATAGATATTGTAAAGGGCACATGTAGGAGATAGAGACATCTGTGTTGTAATCATCAAGTAGGTCCCTCTTCTCATTCCTCAGGAGTGAGTGACGATTCGGACACATCAGCCGCAGATGACATCGGAACTGACAGCGATACTCAAGAGACGACAGAGCAGATTGAAGGGGTGAGTCATAATGGGATGCATGCATTGAAGGATCAGCAGAGTGCAGCCTATAGCCCACACAATATTCAGTCCTGATATGTACCTAATCTTGGAGAGGCTTCCCTTCACTTACCTCTGCCATATGTGTGTTGTCTTCATCAGCCCCCTGGGGATGTCACTCTTTGAAATCCACTTCATCAATTCCCTGGGGATATTACTCTTTGAAAATCCACTTCATCAATTCCCTGGGGATGTTACTCTTTGAAACCCACTTCGTTAACCCCCTGGGGATGTCACTCTTTGAAACCAACTTCATTAATTCCCTGGGGATGTCACTCTTTGAAACCCACTTCATTAACCCCCTGGGGATGTTACTATTTGAAACCAACTTCATTAACCCCCTAGGGATGTCACTATTTGAAACCCACTTCATTAACCCCCTGGGGATGTCACTCTTTGAAACCCACTTCATTAACCCCCTGGGGGTGTCACTCTTTGAAACCAACTTCATTAACCCCCTGGGGATGTTATTCTTTGAAACCTCACTGTAAATGTTGTATATTAAGTTTGTACTCACTGTCTGTAGGAGGGTTTGAATTCCTCTGAAAATCAAATGAACTTTCCTTACATCTTAAATCCTCGGCCGAGGTCTCAAACAAGGTTAAAAGGATCTAACTTTTTGGGTCCTGGATATCAAGATGTCAGGGCTTCTTTTTCTGGTATTTAAAAGATTGGGGTGGCATGAACAGAATGAATAAGCATTGGTTTTGTGTTCATTCACCAGACTTGCACATGCAGACAGTTCTTATGAAAATTCTTGTGAGAGCGTATAAATGTGTGATGCATGATTCAAGGAGGTTGCAACAATAGGAAGTCACTAGCCAAGGGGGCCCAAGGTGGGAAGCTGAGGCCTGGAGAAAAGAAGCAACTGCGGAAAGCAAAAGTTGAGGTGAGAGCATAAACTCTGACTTATTACAGAAGATTGTGGTGAGAGAATGAGCTCTGAGGTATCACAAAACATTGTGGTGAGAGAATGAGCTCTGAGGTATTGAAAGAAGACTGAGGTGAGGGCATGAGCTCTGATGTATTGAGGACTTTCACTAATTGCGTTGCTGACAAAAGAATGTTTTGTTGCCTGATAAGTGAAGCTTGTGGCCGTATTGACTTATGTCTCACACATCCCTCACAAATCATAATATACAGCAGTAGGGACAAAGAGTCCAAACTTATTTGTTGCTCTAGGCTAAAAGGGCTGCGAGGGAAGCAAGTCATGGTTTTGACCCTGCCCTTGTTATGGAACAGCTTGTTGACTTTGTAGCAAGGAGGGGGGACATGCTCGCTTTAGATCCTGCCCGCAAGCATGGACTGGTGAGCATGTGTCTTGGGTGCTCCACTCCCGAGGCTCAAGGCTTAATGTGATGTGTAACGTTTTGTGAGTTTTAAAGTAGACACAGCATAAGTTATAATATAAAATGTTGTGATGAAGAGCAGTACACAGGCCTTAACAAGAAGTGCCCATTAATCAGGCAGCTCTAAACAATATCTGAGCTTGTGCTCATGATAGGACTAGAGCAAGGAGATCGACTCCCCTCACTGGGTCATGTGCTCTGAACAATATCTGAGCTTGTGCTCATGATAGGACGAGAGCAAGGAGATTGACTCCCCTCACTGGGTCATGTGCTCTGAACAATATCTGAGCTTGTACTCATGATAGGAGAGCAAGGAGATTGACTCCCCTCACTGGGTCATGTGCGCAGGAGCTTGCGCTAACCCTAAACCCTAAACCCATGTGCGCAGGAGCTAACCCTAAACCCTAAAACCATGTGCGCAGGAGCTGGCGCTACGCATGGCCAGGAAGCTGAGGCTGAAGGTCGCCATTCAAGGCAGCGACAAGAAGAGGCGTGTGGTGGTGATGTGCAGCAGTGACACCCTCCAGCCGTCTGAGGCCATCATATCAGAGGTTATTTGAAACAGTAACGTTGGACTTTAAGCAGGACTTGGTTAATGTATACAAAAATGGATCAGTGTTTGTTCCTTATGACTGCCGTGATATCATGTTGACTCTATTACATCCCCCCTAGTAACCTGAATTGGAAGTACTCATTCTCCTTTTTCTGTATCTTAATTTCAGCTCAAGCAGCTGGTGGATAGTGACGTAAAGCAGCAGCAGAAGGGTGCTTTGTATGGTGGCCCTGTAGGCTCATCTGGGATGGCCCTGGGACCTCATCTGCGGCAGCAGCAGCAGAGGAGAGTTGTGCAAGATCAATATGGACATTCCGTACGTCAGCAGTACAGCCGTGGCTCTGCCTTGGCAGCTTCAACAAGTGGAGGGCCTCTTGGATCAAGTCCCTCAGATGCTGATGCCAGGCGTTACCAGAGGCCTGTCCTGTTCGTGTCCAGTCATGTTCTCCATGACCCTTCAGCCTCGCAGCTACCAGCAGCGGTGTCTCAGCAAGCAACAGTGTGTGCTCTATCTTCAGCACTCATCATGGAACAACCCGCCAGGGTCAACATGCAGCCTGAAGCAACATCTCCTAAGCTCTCGAAGGGCCAGTTACCTCACCCAGCTGACAGAACCAATGCTGCCACCAGCAGTTCTTATGAGGCAAGTGCAAGCTGCAGGTCATGAATGCTTTGTAGATTGATGTAGATGAAAGTAGATGAATGCTGTGTAGATGATGGCGCAGAACGCTGTTGCCAATGCAGAGGCTGCAGCAGATGCAGTTTACATCAGCTCTCTTGTCCATACTTCAACATTTGTTTGGTACTTATTGACAGGAAATGGGTTAGATGAGTCATCGCAGTCTGTTGATTGCATGTGAACACCAGCCTCCCTGCTGGTGTAAACAGTCTGTTGATTGCATGTGAACACCAGCCTCCCTGCTGGTGTAAACAGTCTGTTGATTGCATGTGAACACCAGTCTCCCTGCTGGTGTAAACAGTCTGTTGATTGCATGTGAACACCAGTCTCCCTGCTGGTGTAAACAGTCTGTTGATTGCATGTGAACACCAGTCTCCCTGCTGGTGTAAATGCATTATCCAGTCTTCAAAGCAGTGTCCAATATCATGTGCAAATCCTGCAATGAGAGAGCACTTCTTGTTCCTTGTTTTTTAATATGCTGCATAGGACTCAGAAGACGTGAAAGCCTCTCAAGGACTGATATCAGCTAAAGAGCTGCTGGAGTGCTCATCGCTGTCCACCCTTTTGTCTGCCCCTGAGGAGGATGCATGCGCTTTAGAAAGGACTAGTAGGGTTGATGAACCGCCCTGTAGTAGTTGCATTGCAGGTACTCTTGGGGGAGCCAATGAAGTTGTTGAGGAGAAAGGGATGAGTGTAAAATTTGTTCAACCACATTGTGATACTACTGCTGCTGCTGCTGCTGCTTCACATGAAATTTCCGACCCAACATCAGCAGAGAATGTGCAGGGAAGCTACATTAAAGAAGTTAATGGTATAATGGAAGTTGTAGGATCTGATGATGATGATGATGATGATGATGATGATGATCAGAAGAATGAGGGGGAGGAGGAGGACGAGGGAGATGTAGGAGCGGGATTTGCAGGACTTGGATATGTCCGCAACGCAAGGTGGCGACATATGTTTGCCTTGTTTAAATACTCACGCTGTTGTGCACTTAGGACGCAGACTTGTTATGTGCATTCAATCAAAATTTTCACAGATGAAAGATCACAGCATCTTTGCTAATGAGATGCCTTATTAGGCACACACCTAATTAGGTCTACCTAAACATCTGTGATATTGTTTCCATAAGTGCGTCAATACTAGATTTCTGAGGAAGCAATGCAAGCTTGATGGCACACACATGCATAGTAGTAGACATCAGATTGTTTGATGTCATATTTTAATTCATTTGTTGATGCAGAAGTGAGTTAATCATAATCCTCTCATCTTAATCTCCCTCTTTTCACACTTGACTTCCCCCTTCATACCCCTCATTAAATTGACTTGGCCTCATGATTTTCTAAATTGCTGCATCGTAGTCCTAATTACATGTACACTCAACCTGCATTTGGCTTGGGCTTCAATGCAACGTGCTCAAGTGCCCATCAAGGGGAGTCGAGTGAAATAGACAGCTCTGATGAAGAAACTACCCCAGCAGGAGCTGACGATGGGTGGAGTAAACACGTGCAGCTGCCAGGCCTAGGGCTTAAGGATGTCCCTTTGTGTGGTCCCAGCAAATCCAACAACACTCTTCAGCATCTCAATGAAGGCTATGATCCTGTTGATCCTGTTGCGAGGCTGGCACAGTTGATGACACGTCATCAGCTTGAGGAGGAAGTTGAGAAGGAACAACAACAGAAGGAACAACGTCACAGTATACAAAGTAGAGATGATAATAAGGAGGTACAATCACTGCCAGCAGCAGCATCAAGCAGTAGAAGTGAGTGGGCGGAGCCAGGCTGGCAGCGGCAGCGAGGAGGTCAGAACAGAGGCAGGGGCAGCAAGGGCAACCCTAAAGGTACTGCAGCTGCTAAGAGGGAGCTGCTGCTTTTGGGAGCTATTGGTGCCATACCAGACACCACCCATACCCAGGTCTCCTTTCTAGGCTCTAATTCAAGAGCACCTGCAGCTGCCGGGCAGGTCCTGAATCAGACTGTCAAGCAGGTAGCTGGCTACTACTGCAACGTGTGCATGAGAAGGCCATCTTGTCTACGTAGGGTGTGTACGTAGGGTTCACTCAGCTGTTGAGGGCTCTAGTTGTTAAGAAGACTTATGAGGCTGCATTATCTTGTCATTTCTGTTTTAGAATAAGCAGGTCTGAAGAGTATGTGTGGGGAGCTCCTAGGAAAGTTAGCAAAAGTTCAAGTGGACATTCACACTGATGATGATTTGTGTTCCATCTTATGTACCAGGTTAAGAATGCAAGCAAGAAGGCCAACAAGGAGGCCAGGAGGAAGCAGAAGCGTGAGGGAGCGGTGTTGGATTCAGGTGCTCCCTCTGCAGGTCATACTGTTGCTGGATCCACCGCCTCAGAGTTGCTAATTCCGCAGGCAGGCCCTGTGGGCATGGCTTTAGGTTTTGCAGGATTTGAGCGTTACACCAGCGGCATCGGTTCAAGGCTGATGGCACGCATGGGCTGGGTCGAAGGCATGGGTTTAGGGCGTGAGAGGCAAGGTCGAGCAGAGCCCGTTAAAGCCCTGCAGCGCCCCAAAGGATTGGGTCTGGGAGCGGGTTAGCAGGAGTAGTGACGAGTAACCCGCCAGAGTGTGCTTTGTGGGACAATTACAAATACTATGACTAGATTACATAGAGTCAAAGTTAGCTAACATTCAGTGTTCAGGCACCACACATAGTCATAATGGTAAGAAGATTGCTAAGCTGATCAAGTTGGAGACTGCTATTCAACAATTGGGATCACAGGAATAAGAGTTGAGGAAGCATTGCTTTGCAGCATAATTATTAATACATTCCTTGAAGAAGACACGATTATAGCTCGCACCATCTAGCCGCAAATTCGATTATTAAGTTATGAAGAAGTAGAAGAAGCAGTGAAATTTAACCCCTGATGGCACCCAACGTTTAGCTCTAGTGCTAAAGCGCATACAATGAAGCGGAATGCTACCTAGAAAAAAGTTTGCTTTATGACCTGTCCAAGGAGAGATGGCAACTACACACTATGCGACACAACGAATATGATTTTTAGGAAAAATATACAATAATTAAGATGTACAGCACAGCTCCCAATAGAACCCAATGACTCTAAACACATACAACATATTCTCATACATAATCTCAACACAGCTGTGTGAACAAAGGCAACAAAGACACATTTCAGCCACAGCCCCGAGCCATGATGCATTTATTCTTTATAGCTTTATTACAATCGTAGAGTAACTGACATTTTTCGTACCTCCACATAAAATGATCAGCAGAGGGACAGCGGAACACACCGCTGCTCTGATGGAGAGTTGCAACATAACCCAATTATCCAGCAGCTTGCTCCCTCATAGTGTTCACATTTGTTTCAGTATATCAGGTGCGCTACACTCAACTTACAAGTTTAGGCGAGGAGAAGTTTTTGTATGGACACAAGCTGTTGGAGTACTTCAGAGCTATTTGGACGAATGCCAGGGTCCTGATCCCAGCATTTCACCACCAGGTCACGGAGCTGAGGAGGACACCTGTTAGGGTCTTTGGTCAAGTCAGGGCGCTTCTTATGGTAGGCAACTTGAAAGAGGATGCTCATTTGGTCAGGAACATCACTCCAGGGTCGAGCGTGATTTAACATCTCCCCCAACATGACTCCAAAGCTATATATGTCACACTGTGTGGATACCTTCCCACACATCTCCGTGATACACTCAGGGGCCCTGATTGCAGTTAGAAGGGATTTCCAAAAGTGAGATATAATGGGCAAGATTGTGGTGATGAGAAGTGAAGAGAGTACCGGATTTAGCCCAAACATTATGTGTGAATGCCACTCTGCCACTTATGTCCAAAATTTTTGTCTCAACTCACAGTTAACCAATCTAACCAATCTAACCAATCAACCACTCACATGTATGGCACAGTACCAACATCTAGGCGCTTGCTTGACAGGTATGAGTTATATTTCAGCCTGGCAAGACCTGCACAAAGACAATCACCGTTTTAAAATGTGAGGCTGCTAGAGAATGTTAAGGATCAAATATATGCAATTAGAAAAGCATTCATGTGACCAGATCGTACAGCTTCGTTCAGAGATGGTGAGAACATGCACAACATCAGTTGTGTAACTGAGAGAGAGAGTGAGATAGAAGTTAAGTGGGTAAGCAGACGCCTGCCTTTTGGTACGTCTTCACATCTGCAGCTACTCTCAGCAGCAGCAACTGCTGTTTCTTAAAAACAATTATAATTTGTACCAAAATTCAGGCCTGCAAACTGTTCCAATTTTAACAAGCACGTTTTTCTATTTGAGTTCTTACTTATTCACCACAACAACACACCCTACGGGTAATATGGATCCTCATTGCAACTCATAACATCATTTGCTGAACATGCATCCTTCTTGACCGCAATACCCACCTGATATCTACTCAAGGCTGTTATGCGCAGTACAACGCAATCATACTTCACTTTTTTTCTTACCAAAATCTGATATGACTGCCTTTCCTTTGTGGCCAATAAGGACGTTGCCCGGCTTCAAATCTCTGCAAGAAAATAGGGTAAACACCTGTCTTCACACTTCTTAGACTGTCTAGTCACACTTCTTGCAAAAACGCACTCTGACTGATGCTAAATGACTGAGGTCATGCTAGTCTCATTGAAGAGGTCACCTATGGCAAATGATGCCACCTGCTAGTCTCATTCAAGAGGACACCTATGGCAAATGATGCCACCTGCTAGTCTCATTCAAGAGGACACATATGGCAAATGATGCCACCTGCTAGTCTCATTCAAGAGGTCACCTATGGCAAATGATGCAACCTGCTAGTCTCATTCAAGAGGTCACCTATGGCAAATGATGACACCTGCTAGTCTCATTGAAGAGGACACCTATGGCAAATGCCTCTGACTAAAATCATTATCTGCAGATTCCACACAGGTAAGTACCAACCTCCGTGTCTCTGCCTCCTGATGGTAAAAATGTTAGTATGAATGAATGTAATGTCAAGACAAAGCCAGAGGGCCCTGAGAAGTACTCTCACAAGTGAATCCCTTGTTGTAAGACCACTACACATGGTACCTTGAGCAACACTCACCTGTGAATGACTGGGATATCTAAACCATGAAGATACTTGAGAGCGGTCATTATATCCACTGAAACCTGCACTCAATGAAAACAGCACAGCTTTGATTGCAGCAATGAAATATTGCCATACCCCAGGTCTATTACTACTGCTGGTATTTTGCAATTTTAACATGACCTGGCCTTAGATACCCTGCTTACAGAAATATAGCATTTCATTCTC
The DNA here is from genome assembly GCA_002335675.1 of Chlamydomonas eustigma. Taxonomy (NCBI): domain Eukaryota; kingdom Viridiplantae; phylum Chlorophyta; class Chlorophyceae; order Chlamydomonadales; family Chlamydomonadaceae; genus Chlamydomonas; species Chlamydomonas eustigma. Next base: position 424,469 of record BEGY01000019.1, read on the forward strand.
AACCCATAGAGCTAATACGTGCGCGACTTGAACTAATCGATTATTTTTTTCAACACAATGAAACTGGATGTCTCACTTGAAGAACTTTTGAGAGGGACAGCGGTGAGCAGCTGCCACCCGGCCTAGAAGGATAAAGAAGGGAAGCCAAGCTTTGTTCACACAAATCCTCTACCAGGAAGGGCTGACCGTTGTCAGTGAAACCTGCGCCTTGTATCTTCAAAATGTTGGGGTGGTGAAGTTGAGTGAGGATGGAGAATTCTGCATCCAATTTGTTTAAGCCACTCTTCTCCTGACTATGCCTCACATCTTGCTCTGCTTGGTCCACATGAATCAACTTCACAGCTACCTCTTTCCCCTGCAAAAGCAATGAAGCTGAGCAAATATTCCACAAAATGGCTGCTCACCACTTTGTAAGGAAGTCTCAATATTGCGTATTATGCCAGCACACTTCTTTCAAATAAAATGAGCATCATGAGCATGACTCCATGCTCGAACTTTAAATTAGGATTGAGAGTACATTCTTTCAACCTGTCCTTATTGTTATCCTTTTGATCCTCAATTATTCCAAGCCCTTAGTCGTCCTCACCTGGTACTTCCCCTTAATGACTCTCCCAACGGACCCCTTCCCCAACACCTCCTTTTCAAAGAACTCGACATCAGTGTATGCAATCTGATGGCCTGTGCTGAACCTCTTGAGCACCGTTAAAGGAGCATTCGACACCATGGATGGCGCTGGAGAGGTTATCTATAGAGTCACAAAGACAGCAGGAAATACAATGATGTACGGCTGATTATTCTCTGAACCTGGAATGATAGGAATACAAGGGGGACCAAAAGGTTTCCCTTTCATGAACACACTTCAAGCAGTATGAGGGAGTCTGCAAGATCTAAGTCATGCATTCACATTCTTGTAATCTTTTGGAGAAACTGTGTTGCTAAGGTTCTGTGGTTTAGGGTTTTTGCGTACGCAGTTTTTTTTTCCGACACAGAGCACATGTCAAAATGCTTTTGGGCTCATCATTATGTGGGTATCATATGGGACATCACATTTCTGTAAAGGACTAGGAAACCAGTGCCTGAACATGCCAAGTTGATTTGGGGAGATTCGGAGCACTCAGCTGTACTGTTACTGATGAACAGCTGTACGTAAAATGAAGAATTAGACACTGCAGTTGCCTAGTAGCGGCAGGTCCTTACATAATGGTCCAGCATGAAGCCTGGGGTGCATTGCAACACTAACCTGGGGTGCATTGCAACACATCTTAATGAGCATTCGGAAGTGTTCAAGCTGATTGCTTGTCAAGCCCGCTGGATGGGCAAACAGGTTCCAGGCATCCCCCACACGGTAAACGTACAACCCGTTGCAAGGACCTGAAGGGTATTATGGCCACAGAAGCATGACTTAGGGCCAGATTGGAAGCACTTTGGTGATATTTAGCATATATTTACATGTAAACATATTCCGAGCCTGAACATTATGATGGCAACTGTGCAGGAAAATATGCGGCAGAGCTTTTATTGAATGTTTTTAAAAAGGGACATAATATCTTGAATTTGATATGGTTTTGAATACTGCTGCTCAACGTCATTAAAACTCAAGGTTGTTAGTCAGGCCTCACCGGGATGCTCCGGCAAACGCTGATGAACCATAATCACAGATGAGGAGCAGAGAAGGAGGATGATACAAGGTGTGTCAGAAAATGTATTGAATATCTCATAACAACTGTAGAGATTGCTGATCATTGTCGAGCATGATGACCTAGCCGCCGTAATAATGCGTTAAATGCGTGACCTCATCATTTACCAGCACTAAGCTTCTACTTACAACTAGTAAATGCTGGGTGCGTCAACTATGATCAATCAAGAACTTAGGAATAAAAAGATATAAGAGTAGAACACCAATACACAGCAACACATTTGTGTTTGTATTAATAATACTGACAAATAAGATGTGCGTGCTTCACATTGTGTTGGTACGTAGTTAAAGTAGTTAAAGCCTCGGTTGTCGTTGCTTACCAGGACCACTTCTTCTGTACTTGTCTCTCCGGGTGCTGATAGGACACCAGACATGCACAGCTTTGCTACCAGAACAGGCTTAAAACCTGGTTTTGAGTCCAAGGTGACAGGAGTCGAGTTGACGAAGAGGCTGTCTAGGTAAGAGGTGATTGAAGAGGAGGTAACTGATGAGGAAGCAGGCGAGGAGGCAGAGGAGATGCGTAAAAGACGCTGCTGACTAGTAGACAAAGAGGATGAGAATTGAGATGTACGAGATGATGATGAGGGTTTCAAGCCACCTGATGAACCCTCCGATGTGATATGCTCAAAAATAAGTAGGTATCTGCTACTGGTGGCACAGTTGGTATTAGAAGTTGTGGATCCCATCAGGAGTGCAGATGTTCTGCTAGTTCTGCTATCCGCCATGGCGGTACCACTAGCAGTAGTCATCATGGGAGAATAAGGGGCTGAGGATGATGTGTTGCATAATGCAAGGGAAGCCATAGATGAGGTCACACTAGAAGTCACAGAAGATGGTCTCATTTGTGTGAGGCTATTTGTTGCAGGAGTAGCAGCTGCGGCATTATAACTAGCATAACTAGTAGCAGTGTTACTTATAATGCTTATGTTTGGGTCTTTTAATGCTGCTTGCTGGCTTGCTGACAGAAGCATGGTCATATCTGCTGGGGGATCAGGAATCTGTGGAGGAGAGATCTGCTCACACAAAATTGTATGGTACATGCGCCAGTCCAGCATCTGGCCACCTTTCTCACTCTGCACCTGAATCCAAGAAGAGTAGTGAGTAGAGAGTAAGAGAGAGGTCCAGTAAGCTACGGAGTGATACCCGCTGGCAGCAGGGTCTTGTTTATGTAGTTTATGTCAGCGTATGCAGTTATTAAAGTGTGATTGTCATGAAATCAGCAGCTGGGTCAAAATGCAATCATGCATGGTTGCAAAGCCGCAATGATAGTACTAGTACTAGTGTGACTATACCATGTTTACCATGTTGCTAGTGCTAGTAGTGTGACTATACCACGATGTTGCTTTCAGTAATGGCTGTCACTTATCAGGTCATACTGGACGTATGATCCAGTTGCTAATAAATGGATTCATTGCTAATGGTACCGCTATTCTACACTTAATCACTGCACGCACTTAAGAAGCAGGTACTACTAGCCATCATCATTACCATCATTTACATCATCACACTTGCTGTATTAGCTGTATTATGGTAATTATGGTAAAGCAGCAGCCCGAGCTTACCGAGCTTCAACGTTTAGAACTACTGCTGACACAAGTATTGCTAGCAACTGGGATACTACAAGCTTTTATAATGTAGATGACTGCTGTGAATATTATCATACTGTTACTGTTCCCATGGGAATCACTCTCGGAAATGTGTTTGTCTCTGGAGTGTATATGGGGGCTATCTGACCATCTGAAAGCTATCTAGAGTGTATATACAACGTATCTGAAATTCAGATAGATATCTACTACATTGTATCGGGTATCTAGAGAGTATCTGGAAAATGAGATAAATGTCTATATCAATTTGTATCCAGATACGAGCTAATACTGCTAGCAGAGCATAAAAAGCAGTCGTAATAGCTCAGTACACTACTAGTAATAAAGGATAGTAGTAGTAGCAGCTGACTAATAACTCAGTACACTACTAGTAATAAAGCATAGTAGTAGTAGCAGCTGACTAATAGCTCAGTACACTACTAGTAATACTAGTAATAAAGCATAGTAGTAGTAGCAGCTGACTAGTACACGACTGTCTACATACTAGCAGGAATACAGCAGTAGAGCTACCTTTAAACATAGATCAGCATGGTAGATGGCACTTGATTGGAAGAGCTGGATGAAGTCCAGGCGTCCAAGATTGATAGCGAGATCCATTGATGTCTTCCCCTGGTAATTGCACTGGAATGGACTGGCCCCACCTGCTGGATTTGAATATATTTTGTTATATTTCATCTAGCTAGTAGCGGTACTACTTGTTATTATAGTTATTAAGGCCTAGTAAATGACCTAGTAGAACTGCTGGCTTACTAAGCTACCTATGGCCGGCTAGTAACGACTGGCCTACTGCTACTACGACCTGGCCTAACAATGACTGGCCTACTACTACCTGCTGGCTTAACGACTGGCCTGTATTAATGCTGACACATTTAGCAGCAGCAGTAGCAGTCATCATAGTCATCATACTGCTATAACTGCTACCAGCAGTAGCAGCCGAGCTTATTATACTTATTACAGAACTACTGCTACATAGTGATTGTTGAGTCCGCAGCAGATGAGCTAGTTACAGAGCTACTACAGTGATTGATGAGTCAGCAGAGCTAGCAGAGCCTCTTAAATTTATTGGGTAATTTGGGAGAATCATGATTATCCTCTTCACTTACTACTTCACAAGAAAGACACTCTATTGTATGTTACTATTTAAACTAATTTAAACATCAATGATACAGCAATGCAATTGAAAACATCAACCTCTAACATCATCAGGACCGCCGCCAGAGGCTAAAAGACAATAACTAGATACCGTTAATACCGTTAAGCAGGATGATATAAAACATTACTATGCCGCCTGCTGCTACTGAGCTAACCATTTAGTAAGCTGACAAACACTGTTTAATTGCCGCTAGCAGTTATCACTAATAGTCATCTAGGCGTACTAGGCGGCTAGTTATTACAATATTTTAGATATTTAAAACTGGACTGATGAAATATGCATGATTCATCTAATGATTCCAGTGCCGCTTTTATTACTACTATTACTACTAATAATATATTAGCTTATGTAGCTTACGTTATTTATTCAGAATGACATTATAGCAGCATGCCTGCGGCTGCCATCATCATATTATACATAATTAATCATAGCACCTGATACACCTGATGATGACGCTTGTTTGCACATCATTTTCTACATTTTCTACATTATCAGTGACCAGGTTTACATAGTTTACAATGCCTAGGTTGTTAAACTAGTAGTGCTAGTAGTGCAACAGTGTACAGTAACTACAGTAACTCATCAATGAGCCGTGCACTTCTAACACAGCTAATAAGCAAGTCACAGTAGTCACAGCTAAATAATAATAAGCTAAGTAAGCTAAAGCAGCAGCAGCTAACTATACAGCTACAGCAGAAGCGCGCTGCTAGTAAGCGCGCACTACTACCGCTGTCACAATTGGCGCATTATTATTTTTCATCATTCAGCAGTTCACTCACTCTCAATCAAAAACTCTGCCATGTCTAAATGCTTGTAAGTGGTAGCTTCATGCAGAGCTGATCCAGGACCAGCTCGTTTGCTGTGTGACACTTGACAAGGATCTGCCCCGAGGGAGATAAGCTATTACACAAGCAGGGTGGAAACGTTAGTTTCATTACTTCAATTCATAATCACACAAAAATATCCCTTCTTTATTGCTGTGTTTTGTACGTACCGTTTTTGCTACATCGATGCAGTTAAGAGCCGCTACTGCACACAACAATGTTCTGCCATCAGAATTTGTGCAGCAGTTTAGCCAACCATAATGGGGTAAGTGGGGCTGGAGCTGTTGATTCATTGCACCGCTGCTACCGCTGCTGCTTCTAATACAGCCTCTGCTGCTCGTCAACGGGGCAATGCAGCTACTAGTAGTACTTAGCAGCATGGCAGATAGGCCGTCCATATCACCATTCTCTAACAATTCAAAAGCAAGATTAGAGAATTCTTGAGTCATATCGATGCTGCGGCCATGATGATTCCAGGCTGAGCGACTGGCGATACTGGCGAACAGATGATGACCCAGCAGTCGGGGTCGGATTATGTCCGCGACGACTTCAGTAGGACGACGGTCGTTAGCTTCATGATGAATTCCTTCCTGCAAGTTGACGTTATAGTTGATGTACATTGCTTAAATTATACTGGTCTATTTTATGTAGGATGTTACATATGAAGTCTCACGTTAGCTGCTGGTTCCAGATTCGTTGTGTGCTGTGCTGCAGATCATCGTATTATTTCCAATATTCCAACGATGAGGTGCTGGTATAGATTATGGGCGCGGTAAAAGCAGAAATCAATGACATCACGTTGGACAAAGACTAGATCAAGTTACTACTGCATGGCTTGCACCTGATGTACATTTACGCAGCTTGGAAGTGCAGGGGAAGGTCGCTTCAAAGTGTGATTACATATCACCAATGCCGTAAACATACCAAAAGTCCATTGATTCTGTTGAAATGCGTAGCGCTGAGCCACTAGTACATCTTGCGCAAGATGTACTAGTGATGGAACAAACAAGCAGATTCAAACCTGCTTGTTTGTTCCATTTGCGTTGTAGATTAACCATTGAAAAAGTAGTAGGGGATATTTTTATTACATAGTTACCACTATTACCACAGCCATTTGTACTAAGTCATCCATTATACCATATCAATTATCATCATTAATGACGAGTCCTTCGGGCCATGATTATTGCTAGCTGCTTATTCGACGTCGCTACTAATACTACTAATGGTGTCGTCATTAGTAGTTCTAGGGCTTGCTGCCTCTTTATAATGAAGAATATTCATGGCCATGATTGTTGCATTATAGTCATCAATAAGGGTACATCTTCCAACACCCTTCTACATCTTGAGTCTGGCGATACTACTGGCGATAGAGTAGATAGAGCTTAACTCAGCAGCTTGCTACCTTCTAGCTCGCTGCATCCTCCTTTGCTGCCGCTACTGCCGCATTGCGAATGCTTTATTCGAGCGTCTTCCGCCATGCATTTGTGATTGACCACCTGATTTCTTCATCACTTATGGGCTTAATGTCAGGTGAAAAATTGAACATTTATTTTAAATAATCATAGTCGCAGCAAAATGAATTGATACCATGTATACCATGCTGACACACAAGGCATGTCCAGACAAGTGCTTTGTCCTGCTGCTGGCGGGCCATGGAGCTTAGTCCCAAGAGAGATCACAGCAAGTCAAAGGTCAGTCAACAGTACGCTGCAAAAGTATGGTATCGCTTTTCATAGCATCCTCGAATTTTGGATTCAAAATGGCTTGCTTGGGTCATGAATAAGTCATAGGGACTTGACTTAATCTAACTAAAAATGGAAATCTGAACTGATTTGAGGGGTTAATTCACATGATACTCTCACACTTGTCTCACAATCAGAGCTCATGCACCATCCATGTTCCTGCTCTCTACACATGTTTTCATTTGAATTGATACTTTACATATTGGCTCATTATAGTTGTGAGCCCTGGTATATGTGCCATTTTCTGATGTTTGCCCTGGAGATTCCATGGCTGTGAGTTTGCCTCACTTTCCAATGCCATGTTTTGCCTGAATGTTGTAAGTACTTTTGTTTTGAAGGCAATGGCTGCTGGTATTACTTATTGTCTCAGCAGCTGCCTTCAACACCTCAAAAAGAGACTTTCTTATACTGCACATAATGAAGCATTGCTGCGCAATGGTGGTGTCTGTGATCATACTCCTGCTCACAGTTACCCTCTCACGACTCATCTGCCAGAGTGGAGATGTTTGTTGCAGTTGCTGTTGTTATATCATCATCAGTTAGGGTGGTATTATGAGCATTTCTTATCAGTTTAGTCTGCACTTTCTTAGATCTGCTATCGAAAGAACCCTGCTTACCAATTCAATCTCTGTTCAATTTCTTGATGCAGGAGAGAGCTAGGAACAATTCAGAGCAGACACTAGTGACTGATGTTGCTGAGTCCTCATCAGCCAAGGAACCTCTGCTCAGATGGACATCTTATTACCTTAGGGTGATCTTGCTAACGAAAATTTAAGCATTTTTAATGAATGAAGGAATTGCTAGCACGCGCATTGCATGTCTTAAGAAGCATGCGTCGTCGTTCATTTACACGAGACTGGACACTTTTGAAACGATCCTAACAACACTTCTGAACTTTAAATTAGTCATCAAATAACATACAGATATATTCAAGTGCTTTCAGTACATCATTCTTGCGCGACCCCATAGTAAACGTGGGGACAGCACACTCCAGAACTCCTGACGTTGCAACTGGTCGTAGGAGCCAAAAACTGTGTGCACAAAATAACTGAACACAGTTTGATATTCATGCACAATTCCCCAAGAGCTTGATGATGTGTACGGGATTATGTCTCCCCCATCGAGCTTTCTCTACAATTCTATGGATATTTGAACACTGATCAACATCAATCGCTAAAATCTTGCATATTTGCAGGCTTTGCGGTTGTGGGATAGGAGGTTTCTTATGATAGGTCCCTAGGACAGCGATGGTAATGGATGGTTTATGTGGGGCTTCTGATGATGAACACGAAGATTACAATTTTGAGTATCCCAGTCATTCCAAAGCTGGACATTTGAATCTGAGGAAGCTGCAACTGGGCCATTACTCAGCTGTAAACTCTATCGACGCCAATGGCAGGACTCCGTTGATTGTCGCCGTAAAAGATTGTCAAGAATGCACAGCTAAGCAGGTTAGCGTTTTCCTGTAGCACAAGATATTGTAGTATATAGTATATATTGCAGTGTTCCCTTTCTTCACGACGAATTTTAATTACTTGCAAAGCTTATCATGGACGGTGCCGAAGTATCTTATATCTGTGCAAACAAGGTGCGTGCTCCCTCTCATTTGTTGTAGCTATAGAACTCTTCTGGTGCCATTTTTATCCTTCCTAACACATTCTTATTTAATACCTAAACTGGATTTGTCGTTGATACTTTCAGAAAGCTGGGCCTGGGTCGGCCATACACGAAGCCACTGTTGCAAAGAACCTGTCAATGGTTTCTATGCTAGTAGAACGTAAGAGTAGTCTGAACTAACTCCTGGAGAGGATTTCTGTGATTGTAGTGTGTTGTAATTTCTTACCCTCTTGCGTCTTCTCTTTCTTCTCTTTATTCTGAACAGATGGTGCTGACCCGTTCGCTTTAAATTGCCAAGGCGTCAGTGCTTTGGACCTCGCCATGGTTATGGGCCAGGCGGAACTTGTTCGCATGTTCATGACCAAATCTCTTGTACAGACAGAAGTCAACTTAATGGTGAGGGACTGCTATGCAATTATGAGCGTTAAGCATAATTGGTCTTACAGTAAATGGTTCCTGCTAAGTGGCATGGGACGTAGCAAGTTGCTTGTTAAAGCGACTGTCCCTGCAAGACCTCCTCAGTTCTGTTTTCATATATTAAGTTCCAACATCACAGGTGAACAACAGCATCGGAGAAGTAGATTGGAGAACATTTAGGGCTGTACTGTGTGATCAAAGGTCCCCCCTTCAGCAAAACTTATCAGCAGCTGATTGCAGAGGCATACATAGCATTCCCCGCACTCGGCTGCTGCTCCTATTTGAAAAAATAGGCGATATATTTATGAAAATACCAAAAAAAGCAACATTGAGCCCTCTGAAGGCAGTCCACTCAGTTGAATATTCTGACAGCGCAGCTGTCGTGGTAAGTTCTATGAATAATGCTGTCTACAGTGTTGATGACAGTCATATGTTGTCCCATGAGCGTGCTTTCCTTCTAAAATGTGTAGCGTTGAAAAATCTTTTTAACATGGGCACATTTAAACCTGCAGAGGATATCAGAACATCCAGACCCATCTGGACACGTTCATGCTTGGCTCGAAGCTAACAGCTGGAATCTGTACTGCAGACCAACAGGAGTGCAGGCAGTACAAAGGGCCTCCTTCCAGAACTTTCTATCTTTTTGCAATGAATCCCTGAGTGCCAATAAGGACAATGTTGAAGTACTGCAGACACCTAGGTTGGGCCATGCAAGTGATGCTGTATTGCCGTCATCCATGCAGCCATGTGGTATGAAGCAGGTTCACACCGTGATCCACACCAACTCTTGTATCCCGAGGAGATTCTTTGAAGCTGACGTTGTGAAGGCGGGGCAAGAGCCCAAATGGTCACGTCCTGGCATTGTATCTGCCTTTGCCTCGGGCTCTGTGGACTCTGGTCTCTTAACTTCAATGGACTCGTCGATTGGCATGCCCGGACAGTGCAGGAGTGATGGCTACATGCCCGGACAGTGCGGGAGTGATGGCTACATGCTGCCGCCCTCTTGGGAATCTGAGCTTGATGTGAATGGAATCCACACATCTGCCTTTGTAAGACCTCACTGTTATTTCATTCCATACTATTTTGGCCTCACTGATCTCACACGAGGCATGATACATGATATGGATTTCGACTCTCCTGATGGTGCTTGAGGTTTAGCAATAGACAGATAATGAGTGCCTAATGTACATCTAACCTGTAGGTGCGTGGAAGCTGTGACTCTGCCACTGCAGCCTTTGGCCATGTCTCAGGCTCCACTCAGCCTGCTCCGGGTAGCCCTGAGCCCGTCCGTAGGCAGCATTCCCAGAGCCTTTCCAGCATTTCTAGGGTATCTTCAAAAGCATCTATGCTTACGACCCTATCTGGCAAGTTAGCTGCTGTACCTCTGTCACCCAACGTGTCTTGCACACTGTGTTGTGACGATGTTGACATAAATGAGAGAGACGTGCTTGGAAGGGGCGCTGGTGGAAGAGTTGTAAGCGGCGTTTTTAAGGTGATTTCGACAAATTTCATATGAGACAATAATCTGAAACTGATACCATGGAGTCATTGTCTCTCATGCTCTGGGAGAGAGCGCTTCTGATTAATCTGTACATGGTTGCTTCCTAAGTTTCCTCTACATCAGAGCTTTTTCTCTGACATGTGGGTTGCTTATGTTCGTGACAGCTTAATGGACAAACTGTCTTTTAACTCTGGCACTCAGCCAGTGCTGCTTTCAGTGCTTCAAGTTGGAATGTGGAATGTAGGGGATGCAAGTTGCTGTAAAGCTGTTTGATGAATTGGAAGAGGATGAAACCGGAGATGAGGATGACACCTCCAGCGGCACCTTGGGATTAGAGCTATCGATCATGGGCCGCCTGGACCACCCTAATGTTTTGAAAGTTTACGGTAGGGTCTAAACCCTAGGATAACCCTAGTATACGGTAGGTTGTAAACCCTTGGACTCGTGGACTCAAGTTTCAGTCAAAGCACCAATAATTAGGAAGTATTGGCACACTAAGACCAGTAAAACTGCTTGGTTTAAAAAGAACTCTTCTATATTTTGATGCCATGATTCAGACTTCACGATAATGCCTCAAGGACCATTCCTCTTTTCATGGTTTATTTTTATGTGACATTCACACTGCTAGGGTCAATATTGTTTGTGCAGGGGCTGGAACTCGTCCTGACGGAATCCCCTTCCTTGTTGAGGAGCGCTGTGTGTGCTGCCTGGCATCACAGATGTACCCTAAAGGGGGTAGAACACCGCCACTAGATCTGTCAGTGGTGTTGCAGGTGTGTGTGTTCTCATTTTAAAATGTAGATGTACAGACTGTGAAAGCATCATTCATGTTCATGTTGAAGTTATGGTCATCTTCATACCTCCATACCTTGTTAGAAGGTGTGGAGTTGTTGTGTAGATTTTACTCTGAAACCATGCTTAATAATGATGGCTAGTGTAAAGAGAGAAGGACTTGTAAAGGTCTGATCTGAATCAAGGCAACAGAATATTTACAACCTCAAGGCGAAATATCTACACGAGATAGTTTCTGCTTGAGACGTCTTTATTAAACGAGTACTACTTGTTTGTGTCTGCAGATATCCCTGGATATTGCATCTGGGCTCAAATATCTGCATTCAATGGACATCATCCACAGGCAAGGATATTGGGTTGTGTCATGGGCAGCATTTTTCAACATTTTTGTGGTATGCTCTCTAAGACACAGGATTCTTAGTTGCCTCAAGGACATGATTCTCTCCCATAAAATGATGTGTTGCTCTTCAGGGATTTGAAGCCAGACAATGTGTTGTTAGACGCTCGTGGCTGTGCCAAGATATGTGACTTTGGTAAGGATTTTGTAAGGGTTTCGGAGGTTAATTTTACAAAGTTCACATTTGAATAATGTCAAACATGGAGGTGTGCATCGGGTAAAATTCTTGGTGTAGGATGCATTGTACAGTGGGAAAATACAATTTGGTTGTGATGTGAATATACGCTCGGTCATCACGGTCCTTTAAACCTGTTTCAGCATTCCATTGTTTTCTTGTTCTAACCTGTTGAACCAATGTGTCCCAATGGATTCATTAGGTCTAGCAAGGTGTAAACCGAAGTCCTACCTGTCAAGCAAGAGACAGGATGTTGGTACAGTGCCGTACATGTAAGGACCCTTCTAGGTGCATGTGGGCATGAGTGTCTTGTGACTACAGCTCCAGTAGATGTTGAAGTATTGCCTGTGAACTGTGAGGTCTGTGAAGACTGTGATGGACTCACTCATGTTGTGAATGATGTATGAAAGGACTGCGCTGCAAATGTAAGGAATCTCCTCTGTTTCTGTAAGGCACCCATGATGTTCTCTCTTCACCATGAGTGCTGTCAACCTAACGTGCCTATGAACCAGCTGTACCTGTTGTGATGTTCCTGCTTTATAGATGTACAAGCCATAACCTGAGGCTTGCCATCAGGTTGCTGCCTTATCTTGTTGCAACATGCTGTGTTTCTGATGTAGGGCGCCTGAATGCATCACAGACTACTGCGGCAAAGTGTCTACGCAATGTGATATTTACAGCTTTGGTATCATGGTGGGGGAAATGTTGAACCACACACGCCCTTGGAGCGATGTTCCAGACAAAATGTCTGTGCTATTCCAAGTCTCCTTCCAGAAACTCCGGCCTCCGCTAACGGAAGATCCACTCCGCTGCCCGCCTGCTCTCCGCCATCTGTTGAAAGAGTGTGTGGCACAGGAGCCCCAAGACCGTCCCTCAAGTGCCCTCTTGCTGGAACGCCTGCAGGAGGTGCACAAAAATTTGATAGATACTGCTTCCTTATCCTCATCCACTACACCTTTCTCAGCAGGACCAAGTCCTCGCCGCCTCTCAATGTGCAGCTTCCCGCAGCTTCAGAGCTGTTTGGAACAGATCCCTGAGCGCTCAGGGAGCGGATCCCAGTTGCTGAAGATGCAGAATGACAGGTTGTGCCGCTTTGTTCTTGATGGGGGGAATGGTCACCTGGCCAGGATCAGCTGTCCTAGTTCAAATGGTCACCTGGCCAGGATCAGCTGTCCTAGTTCAAATGGTCACCTGGCCAGGATCAGCTGTCCTAGTTCAAATGGTCACCTGGCTAGGATCAGCTGTCCTAGTTCAAATGGTCACCTGGCCAGGATCAGCTGTCCTAGTTCAAATGGTCACCTGGCCAGGATCAGCTGTCCTAGTTCAAATGGTCACCTGGCTAGGATCAGCTGTCCTAGTTCAAATGGTCACCTGGCTAGGATCAGCTGTCCTAGTTCAAATGGTCACCTGGCTAGGATCAGCTGTCCTAGTTCAAATGCCCCATTGAGTAACCTTGCGGCTGCTTCACAACCCTCTGAGTGGTTGCAAGCTGCAAGTCAGTTTGGATTTATAGAGGATTCCTTGCCCTTCACGGAGGAAGAAGAGTTTGATAGATGCTCTGGTTTTGGTGCCAGTAACCAAGTTATTAGACCTAAGATGCAGCTCTTGCGAATGAGGTCTGAGGGAGGCCAGCCTAGCAATGCTGAGAGATTGGAAGCACCCTCGTCATGTTGTGCAAGGGAAGGTAGTACAGAGGGCAGCAGACCATTCATTAGCCCTGGAGATATCTGTACCAAATCAGTTAGCAGTAACTACTGAAGGCTTGAATGGCGTATATGTGTGCATGAATTGATATAAAGGAATCCTAGGGTAATGAGGTAGCCGGTGCTTCTGGGATGCAGGGGCTTCCGATCTATTTGCTGGTACCCAAGTACTGGTGTTTGGATTTTCATGATGGTAGCCTGTAATTGGGAAAAATAGGTTTAGATCTTGCTTATGGTCGCACCATGAGATGGGCTGCCTTGCCCCAAATATTAAACTTGTCAAAATAATCTGAAGACTACCTGCCTTCTGCTTTCATTCCCTGATGAGTGCTAAGTCATGTTACTGTGTCATTATTCAGTGTCCCTGCGGTGTGCTAACTGTTGACTAAGCTACTCCTTGCTGTTCGTACTGCATGTCTGAGCAATGTGTATTTGATCGAAGTGTGATATAAGTGTGACTTCTTACGTTATATATCGCTGTTCATTTTCCTGCCTCCTGAGGATGCTCATGTCCCCTCTATAACATACTTCGAGGGCGTTTCATGATTTTTTTATTTGAATTTTCTGTTCCTTAAGTCTGTTCCATAATGTTTCCTAACTGCAGCACCTGCTTAAGGCTCAATTTGCCTCAGCAAAGTTGTTCTTGAGGTGGGAGTGTGACATTGACTAGCGAAGCAGCTTAATGGCTTTTGAAAAGGATTTGGCCACTCTTACTTCAGCCTTTCTAACGGTCAGAGGCTCAAGTACCTGTGTTAGCTCTAATTTGTAGGGCAGGCTAAGCGCATAAAATTGCAGCTGGTTGTCATGAATGATGCACTTTCAAGGATTGTTGTGAAATGTTGGCAGAGCTATTTGTGTTTTCATCCTCGTGAAGTTTTTATAAGAAAGGCTATCGTCACCTAATCAGTTTAATCATCATTATTCAATGTGAATTGTATGGTTATCTTGATTTGTATCCTGTGCTTGACATGCGTATTGCTATTGAAGTCTTATGAGAACGTCACGAGGTTAGCGGCTGAGGTTGTGGCCTTTGTTTAGTGCTGTATTGAAATAAGCGTGAGAGATTGAGCTTCGCTTAATCAGTGCCTTCTTGCATGTGTTTGCAAGCTCTGACGTGCATGTACGACAGTCATCACATGCACAGGGATTTAGCCCTAAACCCCAAGCAGCCTTAATATCTTGATTTAGCAAAGCAATGCTGTAAGGGATAACCAGACAGATGAAGCACGTCATGGCAGCACGTAAACCATTCATTGGATGACAACCGCAAATGTAACTCTATTGGCTGGAGAAAAGATTGTTGATCCTTCAGTCTTAGCTTAGTGTAAGAATGCAACATATGACTAGGTTGAAAACTGTTGAAGTGCCTGTTCATTGTGCTAAAGAAAAGCCGATCCTTGTCCGGTGTATGGATCAGATTGTCTGCTAACATCAACAAATACAGTCAGCATCATATTCTGCTGATGGTAGGTATGCTCGTAGGCCCCAACTATAAACTAGGCAAAACAAGACGGGGGCTTATTGAGGCTACTATAAGAGCATTGAGTCCCGGCAGCCTCTTGTTTACTCCAGGTAGGCTACCCAAGAGCTCTCTCCCTGTCAGATGCACTCCCTCCCTGTCGGTGGCACCACGCATAGGCTGCTGATGCCTGCCAGACTCGTGCACGCCTTGTCTGCTACTCATACCCTCACCCTGATGCACCTCAGTCCCAGTGGGCAAGGAGGACCTGCTGCTGAGAGCACCAGCTAGAACAGGCAAGCCAACACTGCTGGGCAGTGCCTGGATGGGGACACTGCTTCTTGCATTAAACTGAGGGCGACACTTGACAGGTGAAGAACTGCCGCTCACATGGAGGGATGTAGTGCTGATCACATGCAGGGGTGTAGTGCCGCTCACATGGAGAGGTGTAGTGCTGATCACATGGAGGGGTGAAGTGTTAATCATGTGCAGGGGTGTAGGGAGCGGTGACACTCTCTCCTCCATAGCCAAAGCCGTACTGCCGCCCGAATTCCACTCCCCAGGCACACTGAGGCGATGATTGTAAGCTATTGAGAGGTCTGCTCCATTGCCCAGCAACACAGTTGGCTGAATGGGAGAAGGTGAGGCACCTGAAGTGTGAATTAGAAGTGTGAATGCAGAAGGTATTGGGGCTGACTGACGAGCAAGGATGTGTGATGCACTTGGCTCTGATCTCAGTGGTGGTAGTGGCCTGCCTGCCTTTGACAACTTCATACGACCCTTAGGAGGTGAAGGGAGGCGAGCATGCACCACACTACCAAGATGCTTCTGCTGCTTCTGCTCCTTGTTAGCGGCTGCCAGAGCAGCAGCTGCAGCTGCGACTGCCGCTGCCGCCATGGATGGTCTACTATGCGGTTCAGTGCGGAGCCTCTGGTCAGATTCCTTGTCCTTTACCTGCTGCTGCTGCTGCTGCTGCTCCTGCACCCTTCCCTGTTCTACAACCATGTCTAACCTGCTTAAGATGTGTCTAGAACCTTTGTCAGGGCTGTGGCTAACATTGTTGTTGGAGCCAAGTGCTGCATCTCTGTTGTAGGTATGGCTGATTCTGTTGTTGTGTAGATTTATGTTGCCGTGAATATGCATGGGAGAATGTGCGATTTTACAGTCGAGGACAGCCACACTACTGCAGTTAGGGTTTGCTATGTCACCAGGGTTTGCAGTGTCACCAGGGTTTGCAGTGAGATCTGTTTTGCTGAGCTCAAAGGATGTACCCTTGCTTTGACGGGCGGCATCCTGAACAAAACTGAATTCTGATGCTGCATCTTCTGTTGACCTATTGTGATGATCTTGGCTGGCTGCAATGCGGACCCCCCCTACCCTCACTGCCACCCTTTCAGATGCATAAGAGCACACTGTGTGGGTAATAAGATGCGCCTGACCCTCCACAACCTCAGTGACTCTTTGAGCCCCACCTACAGCCTCATGACTGCCTGGGTAATGCTCACGTGTTCCCTTCTCCTCTAGCTCCTCTAGCTCCTCTAGCTCCTGCACCTCCCCACCTCCTATGATCTCAACAGCTCCAGAGACGACAATGGGCAAGCACTGGCATTCCTCTCCAGCATGGAGCCTTCTGCATTCCTCTCCAGCATGTAGCAGGCCTTCTGTATTGACTGATACGTCAGCGTCCAGCAACCTCTCATCTGCTATGGATAGGGATGTTCTAACTTGACTCACCCCTTCAGGTAGAGATGCAATCTCTCTATTAGGTAGCAGATCTGTGACTTGCAACCTCTCTGGCAATGATGATAATGCTGGCCTCTGTTTAAAACCCACTAGAGCAGATGCCTCTGTCATCAAATCAGCAGCAATTGCAGTAGCAGTAGCAGTAGCAGTAGCAGCAGCAGCAGCAGCAGCGCCACCCTCAATGTCTGCCCCAAAAAGGTCATTAGCACACTTTAATATCTCTAACTCCAAATCAGCAGCAGTAGCAGTAGCAGTAGCAGTAGCAACACTCCTCCTCCGCTCTGCTGCTGAGTCAGAACCTCTCGCACTCTTCATCTCAGTATCTGAAGCAGCTCTAGTAGAACTCAACATCTCCCTCACAAATTCAACAGAAACGGTACCATTCTTCATTTCTGTCTCCAAAGCACCTTCGTCATGATTCATCTCCAAGTCACCAACACCACCACCACTGTTCATCTCTCCATGTACAGCAGCACCATCATGACTCTTCTTCTCTGCCACCGTATCAGTACCTCCAACACTCTTCCTCTCTGTCTCTAAACTAGCAGTCAAAACGGGGCTAGACTTCACATGTTGTGTTACAGGCATGTCTTCTGAAGCCCCTGAGCTCATTTCTTTTAGTCTCAATTTCACATCTTTTTGGACAGACCGCTCAAGCTCATCCTGCTAAATAAACAGAGAGCGATGTAAGAAATAAAGACATTATACTCAGAGTGAGGATGACTCTTGTTTCTGACTGCTGTGCAGAATTGTGTATGTAGTGCTGGCAAATAAACCCAGCAGACACCCTGCAGCATATAAGTCCAACAATGTTAAGCTCATTGCAATAGGGTCTTAGGTTTTAAGCATTCCTGGAAATAGAAACATACCTCCTCGATACCAAACTCAGTATCCACTCGTGTCTCGGGTCCCAAGCCAGCATTGATAAGCTCAACATACTCAGAGCCTGTGACGTCAAGGTTCAAGTATTGAATTAAATATCGGATGTTTCCTGAGAAGCAAACAGGTCCTTGGAACAAGATGTAATACTCTAATTGTGATTTAGGAGGCAAGGCTGAAAACATCAGACTGGTAGACTTTCAGAGAATTTAGTGAGCATTTGGAAGTGAGCATTAGGAAGTGAGCATTAGGAAGTGGGCATAAGGGTGGAGATGATGGAAACCGGGCCATCTAAAGGTATGAACATGGCAAGAAGTGTGTGTGGTGCGCTGAAGAGTTCATCAGAGCTGTGAGCTGAAAGGTCAACATTACAACAGGCACCTGCAGATCTACAGATCTACAACAGGCACCTGCAGATTTCCAAAGCTTGCTAGGCGCCACGGAAGGTTGATTCAAAACCTCACTGGTTTCATGATCTGAGCTGTCTGCAGCCTGCAATGAAGGAGGTATCAATGATTGAAGAAAGGCGGAAGACAAAAGATCAGCGCAAAGCTCTTGAAATCAATATCTAGAGGCTGTTGTGAAGAAGCTTATTGCTTTTTGCTTATTGGTTACTCATACGAAAATTACGCCTCAACAAACGAAAAAGTGATGTTTTTGTAACAAGCATGAATGGTTCATCTGTGTAATTACAGACAAATGTCAGGTCCACATTTTGCCCCTAGCATTCTAACATATTGTACAAAAAATTGCGCTATTCTGATTCAGAAATGAGTTCAGCCCTGGTAGAGGTATTTAAGCAAAAGATACTCTAGGCTTTCAATTCACTCCTCGCACCTCTTCATATTTGTAGGTGTAAGGCAGACTCTTGCGGTGTTGTACAACTGAGAGATTGTGACCCTGAGTGCCGCTGCCAAAACCTAGCCTCTGTCCACTTCTACTTGGCTGCGGAGCGCGCTTATGTCCTGTCAAGCTGGACCTGCATCGGTAAGGGTCCAAGAAACGAAAAAGTTTTTGAAATCAAAATGTGAGAAAACCAAATGCATTGTTTAAACACAAGAGGTATCGCGGATCCTTCAGAACTCTTTTTAGGATGCTCTTTGCATAGCATGCTTTACATATGCTGAATCAAATTAAAAAGTGCAATTTACTAGGTGATTTAATTTACTACGATGCTTACATATTGCCCGGTGTCTCGTCAGCAACTGCTTCGTTGCACTCTTGACTTTGAGCAGATGGAGTTATAATAGATTGGTGGTGTTTTGCCTTGTGAGCTCTGAATGCAGCCTGATGAGATAGGGAGAAAAGATGTAACAAGTTTCCTGTGTGTTGTGAGGATGAAGTGCAAGGAACAGTAGGTACTTGAAAGAGTCATGATGCAAATGAGCAATCAGGGGACGTGAAGTTGCAGCTCTGCTGTGAAATCAAATGTGCAATGCGAAAGATGGACGGCAGAGGTACTGAGTTGTCCAGAGTTGGAGGGAGATTACACACTAAACAGAGTCACCAGAGCTGGTAGGAAGATCATGTTTATAAGGAAAAGGATTGACAGGGGTGCAAGTAAGACGTGCAGGTAATTTTTAAAAGAGAAAATGGATGAAAGGACAATGAAAAGGAAAATATAAATTATAATTCGCACTTGAATCTTTTTGGCCGCTTCCACCTGTCGATCCCATTGTTCAAGCACGTACGCCCACGAGGAACTAAGCCTTGGGTTATTTTGACTCTGTTGAAAGAACAACGACGGAAGGCAGTAACGTTACCAGTGCATCAGGAAGATACTCACGAACATTGCAGGTACTTATGAGAATCTGATTACCAAGGATGGATACGGCTGTATAATTCCTTGCTCTTCATCTTGGTGTCTTCTCCACATAGCTGTTGTGGCTTGTTGGTGCTGTTCAGGATCAAAGACATCTGTCCATGCGTCATTCAAGCGAGACGTAGAGGACCGCAAGTCTTCAAGGCGTTCAAGCTCAAATCTGGAAGTTCTATCGACCAGAGATTTCAGTTGTCGCTTAAGTTGTGGGACGTCAACTGTTTCTCCTTTACGTGACACTAAGTTCTCCCATTTAGGTGCTCTCTTATTTAATTCAACAAGCCACTCAACGAGCCAATCCAAATCTTCATTAACGCGAATGTGTGACTTGCCATCTACGGCGGGCACATTAACATGACTTGGCTTTTTCTTGACACCTGACATATCTGAATTTATAGAATTTGACGATGCAATTCAGTCACGAGCTACCCTGTGATGGCCTGATATGTAGGTTCTTGCAACTTCAAAGATCAAATTGAGAGAGGAAAAATTTAACGCCTATGAACTAATTACAAGACAGATTACTGATGTGAATTATGACGCTGCAATACCATTGTGATGTGCATGTGTGCTTATTTTCACCTTCGACCAGGACTCTAAACCCTACCAGTGTACATACGTGTACGACATCACACATATCTAACGCTCTGGACAATCTGCAATAATTTAATGGAGACGACCTGTTGGAGCAGTCCAAATTGCTGGTCTAATTTACCTAGAGACATTCTAGTACAGGTAGGAGGTACCTCTACTTCGACACTTGTTTGCCCAAACATCAATTTGTTTCTCTTGCGATAGGTCATATTACAGCTGGTAGCTGAAGATGTCAAAATCGTCCGTGCAATTTGTTCAGTCTGGAGGAATGTATGCGACACGTTATCATGGAGACGTGTGAGAGGTTGCTTACGGAACCCTCAGCTTGGGTCATTACCATTGTTCGTTCATAAGCCTCTTCGCAACATCCGTGTTGAATTGACTTTCAATGGATGTCAGAACAGCGTGAGGATCTTCAGCAGCTCTGAGGAAGACGTTGTGGCACTACATGCAGCTCTTGCAAAGCTGCAGCTTCATGTGAAAGAAACAAAGCACAATGATGATCTTTACAGTACACGTGCAAACAAACCAGCAGGCTCACGAACGTTAGCCCTGTACTTTGGCAACTACGCAGTCCATGCTAGCATCGTGAGTTTGCTATTAGGTATTAGGCCATTTTCATACTTGATGTGTCATGCATATTATAAGGGTTAAGGGTTCATGTCTAAACCTGACTTATGCACCACGCTTGCCTCTGGGTGCAGATTTCAGCTATCCTGTCGAGACTTGGGGTGCTTCAGGTCTGGCAGGACTTGGAGTTGTACGCCCATGCATTACCTACTACCTGGCCTGGACAATGTGACAGAGTGGGCTTGATCCTGGATGGAGCTTTGGGAAGTCATTTAGTAGGTGCAGGGAAGGTACTTGCATTAGCACAACCCTCGTCCAAGTCCTCCTATCTCTCCTCGTCTTCCAGCTCCAACTCAGCACTGGACACCCTTCCTGCTTCTGCACTTATCAACCCTGTTATCTTACCGCCAGTCTCATCTGCGCCTTCATCATCCTACCTGAATTATCCTAGGCTTGTTGCATGCTCAATCCCACTCCAACACGACCGACTGGCATTACGCTTAGTGATGAATGAGCAGAGCATGCCATTGAGTGCATTTGATCCCCTGCCGTTGTCACAGCTGCTCAATACCATCCATACCAGCTGCTCAGTCATTGGTGTGGATCCACACACTTCAGCAGGATTGTTGGAGCAGTTGCAGGGATTGACGACGGTGACTTTTGAGGGCTCGGATCTTAGAGATGGTATTGGTCAGAGGGCAGGAGGGATGCTGAGGGCAGGGTGTGAGATAATAAGCAGCCTTCCTGCATCTGTGCAGGAAATCCAGTTCGTGGGGATGGAGCTCCCACGGGTGTACTACAGCAGTAAGTATGAAAATAGGTTAGAAATTTCCTTGTCCTGCTTTGCTGATGCTGTAGCGTCACTGACGTCATCAAGTATGAAGCATTACATCAAGTCCCATGATTTCTCAGAGGTAACAGGTGTACAAGTCCATGTAATTTTGTTGTTGTGGGAAACTTGCCCCTTTGTTGCTGCAATTACTTGAGCACATGTACTCTAAGGAGAGACTCAAGTACAGCACTTGGAGTGTTGTGATTGACCCATGAGTACATCATATGGAGTGTTGTGATTGTCCCATGAGTACATCATATTGAGTGTTGTGATGTTAATTAGGTGGCCATTTCAAGCCATGGGATGCTGTTTTGAAAAGGGACACAGTGTCGTACCTGCATAATGAAATGGTTTCAAAACTGTCCAAGAATCTACCCAACTTAAGGTGCGCTTAGAATTATATGGCAATGCAACAGTTACATCTCTTTTCGGTCATTTTCTAGGCTACTGCTGTGCCTAGATTCTTTTCCACTTACTTGAGTAGGTAACAGGCATCTCCCTAGGGTTTGCAATTTTTCACATGTTTTCTACCTTTAAATGGAGTTAGTTACCTATGATGTAATCTGTTTCCTAATTATTGAAGTGTTGCTTTATTTGTAACTGTAATATGTTATAAGCACTCATTGATGGATGACATGGTAATTGCAGGATTGTGAAGTTCTTGGAGTTGCGTGTGCCATTTGATGATGTGCCACGGCCGGTAACCTCTCATCATTTAAGGGAATGTGTTACAGTTAATGCCAATACTGCATATGATCCATCATTGATAATTAATCCCATGACAGACCCGTCATTGTCAGTGGGAAGAGTTTCAGAGAAAGACCATGTCCCCAGAAAGCAGATTTTTGTTTGGGAAGTATCAGTGTCCTCTTCTACACGACTCTCTGTAGTTGCCCAAGACGGCTTGTTAATCGATGGTTGTGATGTTATCTTCAATGCGCTGTCCGTACTGTGATAGTCCTGTTTGTTGTGAATTAATGTATTCTTTATGCGCATTATTTACTATACGAATTATTATTTATTGTAAGAGTATTGTGCACGTTATACGTACATCGTGTAAACCTTGTCTACCATCATCTTATTTCGTCGTTCATGTTGCTTTCTACCGTGGTAATGATAGTTAGTCTTCAGATGAAGCCACAACATTTTCAGCGAAGTAAGAAGAAGTTAGGTATGAGTTGGTTGATGCCAGTTCTAAGGCAGCTCAATGTCTTGTTCGCTTAGACAGGCATGGGCGAAAATCTGTCAGAGACCGCTATTTCCTGGGAATTTTTGCTAGAATTTTCTAACAAGTACACGAATGACAGCCCAGATATCACAACTGAACAGGTAGTGGAACACTTTGTTTTGGAGCACACTGCCGGGGCCAACAGCCGATACATCGATATTATTCCATCATGCCAAGTTGGCTCCTCAACGTTCTTCGTGTCTCACTGTCGGTCCAACAAGTTTTCGTTAATGCTTCAAGCATTAAAACAGTTCCTTGGTGAAGCAGATCCAAGTACCGTGTTCCTGTGGATCGACATTTTTGCAGTGAGAAAAAACAGCATCGCTGAAGATTCAGTTGCATATGCAGACACTGACACTAAAAACATATCATGTCTTCCTGACACAACCAGAGCTTGCCTGTAGAGAATGTGAATGTTCCTAAATCAAGAATGTGCTTCTGATTCTTACAGTCTTCAGCAACATCTGTCAACACCTCTCCATTTTTAAGAATTTGAAGTGCCCCTGAATCAAGAAAACAACATATCCTTTGCTCTTTTCTTACATGACTATCCATATGTTGTACCCTCCTCACATACAGCTCAACCAGCACAAATCCATGAAACGTCAAGCCACGAATAAGAAAATGATCATGCAAGAAGAGTCCATTATACAGGCAGCTTCAGGAGGTACAGTCATCATCATGGACTCTGCCGGCACCCCTACAACACGAAGTTGGTGTCTCCTTGAAGTATGGGCAACCCTTAGGATAAGAGGCTGTGAGGACCTACACTTGTTGGCACCAGGCAAGTTGTGTTTAGGCCCCTTTATATGTTGGCATTTGGTAATTGACATCCTCCTTCCTTCTGCTAGCTTGCAAAAGGGTATTTCTATTTTTTGTCCTTGCTCCCTATTTCTCCTCATGTCCTTTGCTTAGGGTTTTCAATTAAGGACTTGGCACCTGCATTTTCCTTCATGGACGTCCGACAGTCGCAGGCAACTGACCCCTTAGATCGCACTTTGATCATTGACCGCATCTCAGGACCTGACGGAAGAGGAGGGCGAGATTTCAATATCCAGGTGTATGTCAAGAATGTCATAACGTGTTCATTAACCTATCAAATAAATTTCAATCTGGTGTTTAATTTGCAGCGTTGTAGGTGGCCTTTAGGTGCTTTGATCAGAATCCCACTCAGCTTAGTTGTACAGCATTACATCTTGGATGGTCTGCTTAAGACTTAACTTAAATCTTCATGTCACTCCCACTCTACCACTATGAACATGCCATGCCATGCATATCGCCCCCTCTTTAACGCTCTTACCATGCCAGGCCATACATCTCACTCCCTCTTAACCATCATTACCATGCCATGCATCTCACCCCTCTTAACCATCATTACCATGCCATGCATCTCATCCCTCTTAACCATCATTACCATGCCATACATCTCGCTCCCTCTTAACCATCATTACCATGCCATGCATCTCACCCCTCTTAACCATCATTACCATGCCATGCATCTCACCCCTCTTAACCATCATTACCATGCCATGCATCTCACCCCTTTTAACCATCATTACTATGCCATGCATCTCACTCCCTATTAACCATCATTAACATGCCATGCATCTCACCCCCTCTTCACCATCATTACCATGCCATGCATCTCACTCCCTCTTAACTATCATTACCATGATATGCATCTCACTCCCTCTTAAGCATCATTACCATGCCAACTACATGCTGAATTTCCAACCATAGTGATATCGTCATGCATCCCATACCGTCACAAGCATTTCAAGTAAGACCTCACCATTTGGAGGTCTCCAAGATGTTCAGTCATTGAATGCAAAGCGTGTCTCTCTGTTTACTGAAAATCCCAATCAAGCTTTCTGGCAGAGAGATTTGAATCCCACTAATTTGTAGTTCAAACTTCTTCATCTGACAGACATCTGACTCCCACTAATTTTCAGTTCAAGCTCCTTCATCTGAAAGAGAAATTTGACTCATTCTTATTTGTAGTTCAAGCTGCTTCATCTTTTGAAACCTCTTGACAACAAAAACCTGATGACAAGGACTCTTGCTGCGTGGAGGTTGGGGGCAATGATGCAAAGGAATTTAACCAAGTGGCTTGACAGGTGAGTTTGTCTGCAGTAGGAGGCTCTGATGTTGCCCTTGCAGCAACACAATCTCTGGCCCCAGTTAAGTAGTAGCTGCGTCTTGTTTGAAAGCTGTGTTTTAAAAGGACACCTGGATGCAGTTTACCTTGAAGGATAAGTTGCAGACACCTTAATACACCCAACAACACAGCTAGCCCTCCCTGAAGTGAAGTGAGGACACTTTTTATTTGAATTTGTTAGGGTTCAGAGACTGGGGTATATCTTGGAAATGCTTGGATGGTCACATGCAAGCTCATGTTGCTTTGTACCTGCATGTAGGTACGTAGATTGGCTGAATCTGCCAAGCTCGCATCCCAACTACAAGTCCCTGGCGATCATAGGGCCACCCGGTACAGGCAAGACAACACTTGCTTGTGGGTTGTGCACCCTCCATAAAGAGGGAATGGATGTGAGGCCGCATGCATGGCACCTTGCCAGTCAGAGTGATAGCAACAGGTGAGGCTCATGAGGTGGAGGGAAGGAGGAAGAGGAGGCTTGTTGGTGGAGAGCACAGTAGAACTTCAGTAGGCTGTATGTGAGGGTGTCATGATACTGCATGTGGTATCATGGGTTGGAGACTCATATGTGATTGATTCTTGACATTTATTAACGGTGTACACGCAGTTAAAGTTCCTCTCCTATGTCACTTTTGTGTTACACACTACTGGTATTCATACTTAGTCCACACAAGTCAGGATGCAGGCATCCACTCTTGTGACTAGGTCAATGATGACCTGGATGCACATCTTTGTTTTGAATGATTATAGACAGAACTACAGTGTTGTTTAGCTCATGTAGCAATATGAGTCTACTATGATCTTTCAGGCTGTCACCTATCCTAATGATGAGGTCCATGGCTTATCAACTGGCCATGTCAATACCGGATCTGCAGCCCTACATCAACGGCTTGGACTATGTCAAAGTCAGCAAACTTACGCAGGTAATTACATTTTATTCACTGAATTCAGATGGGTCTGTAGGAATGTAAACTTGCATGCTTCCAACTCATACCAACAGTGGAGACAAATTGGCAGATGCTGTTTATTGCAAGGGACTATTTGTACAGCCTAGACCTTCCTCTCCTGTTGCTGTCTACATGTACAATATGCACTGAGCTTTGCTGTTACCAGCAACACCTCAGAGCTAATCTTGAGACATGTAGCAACTCCCAGTTAGATTGCCAAATAACTGCCTTGTTGTTGTTCAAATGAAACTCGTACCTTGTAGTTTCTGGGTTAGATTTAAATGCTTGCAATTCAATTATTCAATTTAATTCTGCTGCAGTCTAAATAGCAAGAAGGTGCATGCATGCATGCGTGTGCAGTGTTCACACTTCATGCTTCTTAATATTCTCTGGGCAGGTGGATGTGGCCTTCCATATGTTGCTCCGTGTCCCTCTCTCCCGTCTAGCCAGGGACGGCAAGGCACCACTGCGAGGAGTCATCATCCTTGTGAGTTATGCACTGCTGCGTGCCAAGTGTGACCAGCATGTTTACAAGTGTCAGAAGAAGTGGATGCTGATAGGTCCAGGGATTTGGTAATATGCCATGCCTCCATGCATTTCACCATGCAGGTGGCATCATGCCATGTCTCCATGCATTGACTCTATGGAGGTGAAAACATGCCATGTCACCTACAGGCATTCCTTACAACATGCCATGTCACCTACAGACATTCCTTACAACATGCCATGTCACCTACAGGCATTCCTTACAACATGCCATGTCACCTACAGGCATTCCTTACAACATGCCATGGACACCATCTAAAAGCAGGCCATGCATTGACTCAAGGAGATTGGGTCTTGCTTTTGATTCTGTTTTTTCCTAAACCCTAAACATTTTCTCTCAGGTCGATGGTTTGGAGGAAGCGGATATGCAGGGAGGGTTAGAGAATCCTTTGCTTATGGTTTTACGTGAATTGTTTCCAGCCTTGCCTACATTCTGCCGACTAGTGGTGACAGGCAGGGCAGAGCCTGATGCGCT
Source organism: Chlamydomonas eustigma (assembly GCA_002335675.1). NCBI lineage: Eukaryota > Viridiplantae > Chlorophyta > Chlorophyceae > Chlamydomonadales > Chlamydomonadaceae > Chlamydomonas > Chlamydomonas eustigma. The sequence goes on from BEGY01000019.1 coordinate 451,337, forward strand.
GCACATTCTGCAGAGTCTCAGGAACAAATTTTTGCCCATGGAGGTGACTTCTTGCTATGACCTTGGGACTGAAAGCTCAGGGCTTTATGGGACACCATGTTTAAAGATATATGTGATGCATGTCATACAACCCATAAGGAAACAAGGGTTACCTCAGTAGTAGTGGGCGCTTAGAGAGCCCAGTGCCGCCCGTTCTGCTTAAAAAAGCAGAAAGCACAGTATCTCCAGGTCATGTGCAAGTCTTAAGCTGCTGTTAGGGCTGTACATGAGCTAATTGTCAAACTTCAATTTGATTCATGCTTTGATCTAAACTCCAACTTTATTTCACAGATCTCCCCATATGATCTACTATTGCGGGACGATCTGCTTGTACTGCTGGAGGTACAATTGACGGGAATCTTAGATCCTCACATCAGCATCCCAGAAGCTTCAGCAAAGATCTTTAAGAAGGCTGGGGATAACCTGGTGGGTTGAGGTGTGGAAGTATGGAAGTTGTGTACAACAGAGGGTGCGATCTTAGGTAGCCTTTCTTTCAATCAAATGTATTGCTGTCCCTTTGAAATGAATCAAAGTAAAATTCTGTGCAATCTCTCACATGTTTGCAGGTTTACATAACACTAGCACTCCTGGTAAGTGCAAAAAAGTCAAGGAAGTGCAACAGCAAGATTTCAAATTCAGGCCTCAAGCTATGTCTTAGGGCTAGCGTTGCCGTGCTGCTACTCACTATCTGGCCTGGTCTGGATTTTTGGAAGTGAACCATTTTCAACAAAAGACTGCGTACTAGGATGTGCAGATCCACTTGCTGTATTCATTGATATGTTGATGCCTTGATGCCCAATGGCATGGGATGAGGCATGGCAAACCTTGATGCCTTTTGAATGTATTCATCATCCACAATTTTGCAGGTAATGCATGACACACTACATGCCCATGCATCATGCAGGGAATGCATGACACACTACATGCCCATGCATCATGCAGGGAATGCATGACACACATGCCCATGAGGAGCCTCATAGATGGAGCCTCGACGATCTCAACTTGCTGCCAGCTAATTTGTCAGAGGCCTACGCAGCTCTGTTTGCTGGAACATTTGAGAAGCTCAGCGAGCAAGACTCAATTGAGGTTGTCAGGTTACTGCAGGTGTGAAGCATAAGCTCAGCATCCGATCCAACAGTGAATCACAGTGTGAATGTGTACACTCTAATTTTTGCGTCTCTTGCACCAAACAGGTGCTGGCGGCAGCCAGGGAACCTCTCATCTTGACTCAGGTGCATGCCATGGGATTGGCAAGGGCTTTGAGCCTGCTCCCAGGATGGGGTACACTGTTTTATGAGAGTAGCTTTAAAGTGAGTCATATATTGCACCTGTGCACATCATGTGGATGGTATCATGCCACTCAACGATGCACTCAAAGGTCAATATGATTAAGAGCTAATCCTTTGCACAAGCAAGCGCATGACAACCAACATGTTCTTGTTTCTTATCAGCCTTGGAATGTGGGTTAAATTTCATGGAAATGTAAAGCAAACAAAGTTTTTTATGGTATGAAATAGTATCCTCCTATCTAGCTTTATTAGAGCTGGGAAGTATGGACATTATGATCCACATAAAACTGGATAGTGCTGTCATTTGTATTCCTCCCCATATTTGGTTGCCTGATTGTAAATCAATAGACGCTGTTAGCGAACCCAGGTTCTTTTTGTTAGCTTCCATCCAGGTTCACGTGACACCTCATACACTGTGCTTCCATCCAGGTTCACGTCACACCTCATACACTGTGCTTCCATCCAGGTTCACGTCACACCTCATACACTGTGCTTCCATCCAGGTTCACGTGTTTCACAAGACGCTGCTGGATTGGCTGCACAGCCGGGACCCGCTAGATTACCATGAAGGAGCCATGCTTCAGCACACCCTCCATCGCCATGCAGCACCCTCAGCGCTAATGATTGACACAGCTGCGTCCCTCCTAGGTGATGACCTCAACGCCATTGACACTACTACTCCCCGCAGTACAAACAAGTCAAGAGGCAATACAAGTCCAATTGGGCGAGGTAAAGGCAGAGCCTCCGTCATGTCAGTTGACATCCCAGGAAACGGGGCTCAGGGTGGTAGCAGTGGTGGTAACAGCCATAACGTAAGCAGAGTGGGGAGCAGAACAGGTAGCAGGAGTCCAAGCCGTGGCCCCATCAGTCCTTCCAAGCCTGAGGCTGCTGCTGCTGCTGCTGCTGCTGCTGCCCCTTCTCCTGCTCCAGGTGGCGTGCCAGCACGTGGTAGGTTCTCATCTTCCTCTGTCGTACCGCCTGAGGACGCACTACGATTGGTGGGTCTGATCAGTACCACACCTGAGGTTCACCTGGTGATGACCTCGGCTATGGCAGGCTCATGTGAACTCGTCTTACGGCTGGCCAAAGGGCATCACGAGATTGCTAGTTCACTAGTGTCAGATATTACGAGGTGAGGATGTACAATATCAGCTGTGTTCTTCTCTCATTACTGTCCTTCATGGCACATAGTGTGGAACTACTGCCATAATGGCATTTCTCGATACAACAATAGGTTGCTATTGCAAAGAGAAAACCTAGCCACTGACCATAAGACTAAAAGAGAAAACCTAGGCACTGACCATAAGACTAAAAGAGAAAAACTAGGCTCTGATCATAAGACTAACAGAGTGACTTCTCACTTATATAAAGTTAGTACAGCCTTGCTCTTCCATGCTTCAAACCACATGCCAATAAGTCTCATTGCGCATGCTATCCTCCAGGATGAGACTGGGTGGGCGACCTCACTCCTACACTTTAAAGCATGCTGTGGCGCACATGTGCCTTGCTGGTGACTTACCACCTTTGGAGGCCCTGCTGCTCAACTTTGACTTCTGGACAGACGTGTACACAGCAGGTATAAGCCTCAATGAGTGGACATAATTGCTGTGCAGAATATTGTAACGAGGAGGACAGTTCAGGTCTTGTCTTGTTGATACTGATTTCGCTGCATTGTGCAACGTGGTCGCGTTGTGAGCAAAAAAAAAACAGTTGAAAAGTTGAAAATTGCTCGGACATCAACTGCATTTAAAGTTTCGTACAGTAATGAAGTTAAAGGTCTGTCATGTTGACTTTCAATAGCGTATGCTTAAGATCTTCACTCCAGATCTTTCACTTATGCAGTTTGTTCATCTTTAATGAACTGTTCATACTTTCTCAATCTTTTGTTAGGCCATGGTCCGGGAGTTTTCAAGGACTTGCTGAATCTCCTCCCTCCAGACTCCCCTGTGTCCATGGATGTTTCCAGATGGCTCAGGGGTGTGAATGAGACTCTTGTGCTGCAGCCGGGGTAAGAAGTGTGAATCAGTCCTTTTTGATTCAATTAAAAAGGTCATGGATGAATTGCTCCATGAAAGGAATATGGTTAGATGTGTAAGAGAATTCCGCCAGTCAAGGCAAGCACCTGCTGAAATTAACACTTTGATTTTACAAGTCACCCATGACCTACCTAGTGATATCAGTGCCTACTTCACAGGCTACCTCTGAAAGTAGTGATGTGGAAAACTTGCTTTGAGTAGATATTAGTGAGGGGCTGTGAATGTGTTTTAGTGAGGGGCTGTGAAGGTGTATAAGTGAATGGCTGTGAAGGTGTATAAGTGAGGGGCTGTGAAGGTGTATAAGTGAATGGCTGATGAATATAAATGGTTCAGATGTTGTTGCACATTACTTTGGATTTTGTGTCGAAATAATAAACAGTGTATTTATGACTCTAATTTGCGTCATTTTTGGTAGTGAATGAAAATTTTCACACCCAATTAACTAGGTCAAGCCTCATCCAAGATGTTCAGGTTGCAGTGCTGATTGAAACCATCTTTTTTGGTGACCATCCCCCTTCAGAGCTGCCCTGCAACTGGCAGCAGACGCTCCTAGTGGTAGTTTCACCTCCCTGGCTGCAAACAGTTACCATCGCCGTCCAGATGGACAGCTCGTTAACCGCGAACCCAACTGGTCCCAGTGTGTCATGGTGGTGCGAGAGCTTAGTGGGAGCCGGGTGATGTGCACCTGCTTCTCTCCTGAGGGTTCTAGGGTGAGATTCAGCATGGTGGATTGCTACTTGCTAAGTAGAGTATTATTGAGATTTTGGCAGTTTAGCCTAAAGCATGTGGTATACGTGGAGGCTTCTGAGGCTTCCTAAACATGCAACAACTAAGGACTTAGAGCTTGACCTCTAGATATTTAATGATACGCAACAATTTAACACTTTGGATTGACGCTGTGTTCCCTTTTTTCATCATTTTGCTTGTCAAATGGAATTCTTCCCACTGTCACCCCCTTCTTCCCACTGTTAAAGCCTAAACCCCTTCTGTCTAAATACATATTTCTTTCTAATAAATTTTCATCCCTCACATATGTTTCTACTTCAACCAGATTGCGATGGGCTCTACCTCTAAGAATGTTAAAATCGTGGATGCTAACACGGGCTCCCAGGTTTCTCAGCTAGAGGGACCTTCATCTGTTTTCAACTCTGTCAGCTTCTACTCTGATGGATCTCGCATAGCGAGTGGGAGTGCTGACAAGTGAGGAAGCTTCATCATAGCAGGAGCCTAACACCTCCTAGTGTGTGAACATGTAACACCTCCTAATGTGTGAACATGTAACACCTCCTAATGTGTGTGACATGTAACACCTCCTAGTGTGTGAACATGTAACACTTCCTTGTGTGTGACATGTAAAGATGTAACATGTAACATCTCCTTGTGTGTGAAGTGTGAAGGACAACACTTTTACTCACAGAGCTCTTTGTTCAAAAATATTGCCTGCTCAAAACAGCATAAAAAAGTCAGGAAATTAGCATGCTTGATTCCAAGCAGTGTTGCTGACATTGTTCTTGCTTTGCCAGGACTATCCGCATCTGGGATACCAAGCAGTGTTGCTGACATTGTTCTTGCTTTGCCAGGACTATCCGCATCTGGGATACCAAGCAGTGTTGCTGACATTGTTCTTGCTTTGCCAGGACTATCCGCATCTGGGATTCCAAGCAGTGTTGCTGACATTGTTCTTGCTTTGCCAGGACTATCCGCATCTGGGATTCCAAGCAGTGTTGCTGACATTGTTCTTGCTTTGCCAGGACTATCCGCATCTGGGATACCAAGCAGTGTTGCTGACATTGTTCTTGCTTTGCCAGGACTATCCGCATCTGGGATACCAAGTCTGGAGAAACTGTTGTTGTGTTTGAGGGGCATAAGGATAGCGTGACCAGTGTGTGTGTTTCTGGGGATATGCAGAAGGTAACAGACTCGTTGCATGTAATTGTGAACCTGTTCTAAACAGAAGGTGACAGAGTTACTGCATGTACTTGTGAACCTGTTCTAAACAGAAGGTAACAGACTCGTTGCATGTAATTGTGAACCTGTTCTAAGCAGCATTTTTGCTTTTTTAGCAGCTCCTTCTACCCTAAGTTTCAATTCTCTATGTGCAGCTTGTCAGCGGTAGTTCAGACAAGACCATCCGTCTTTGGGACCTCAAGATCATGGAGGAGGTTGGGTCTTGGGAGGGTCACAGAGATGCAGTGTACAGTGTGGCATTTAGTATGGACAGCACCAAGGTGTGGTTTCGATTAAGTGTGGAACTAATTTCTGAATATGTTTTATTTTACCTTAGTCCTTACAACATGGATGTTTGGTATTTGTGAAAGGCAACTTTCACAGCTTTGAAGGCTTATCCCTGGTTGATGTTTGATCAAACCATGTGCCGCCTGGGCTTGCCTATGAATTTATTCACTTGCAAGGGATTCACACTTGTTGGTAGCTACGGCTTGAAACATGGTTGCTGGGCTTTCCTTTTTGTTTGTTCTCTGGCTAGGGATTGATCTTGCTGATAGATAGGATCTAAAAGTTGCAATCCTGGTATGTCTAATCATTCGTTCATTGTGAGGGATATGAATTTTCTTGCTGAAATGATGCTCCAGGTGTTAAGTGGAAGCTCAGATCGAACTGTTAGGCTTTGGGCTGTAAAAAGTGGGAAAACTCTGCTGGTCATGGAAGGGCATTTTGGAGTGGTCCACTGCGTCTGTTTCTCACCTTCAACCAATCATGTAGGTGCATTAGGCAGTACTCATGCGCCCCAGCGGCCTCACAGGTAGAGCCTCATGCGGTGATATGCACATCACAGAATACATTTGATTTCCTTTCCCGGACATCACAATGTGCATCCTGTGTGAGCTCCATTTCAAATACTGTCCTTTGTCATAGATCTATGTATATGTCATTGGTGTCTTTGTCTCCCATATTCCCATCCAGGACAAAGCAAGGCAACCTCCCCAAAGACAAGGTGTTTTCTCACTGTTGCAGGAAAGATGGATCATATACTCTGTTGCTGAACTAAGTAAGAGTCATGTCACTCTCTGCATCAATCCATTGAAACTGATAACTGAATCTTGCGCCACTTCCTGTCACTGTGGCTACAGGTCTGCAGCTCAAGTGCAGATAAGACAGTCCGCATCTGGGATTTAGACTCAGGTCAGCAACTAGCTGTTTTGGAGGGGCATTCAGGACCAGTCAACTGCGTTGCATACGACACAAGCGGGTATCGCTTGGCGTCTTGCTCCTCCGACAAGTGAGTGGCATAAAATCCACGGTTTAGGGCCTTTGACTTGGCTATGGTTGTTCCTTAAGTTGAGACCTGATCATCATCCGCTCCTGATGTACTCATGACAAGTGGCTAATGTCATATCAGGAAGCATGCTGAGGCAGTCATCTAACCATGCTTTGCTTTTTATCATAATCTTGTTGCATCTTCTCTGATGACTCTCTCAGGCATCATACCATGCTTTGCTTTTTATCATTATCTTGCTGCATCTTCTCTGATGACTCTCTCAGGCATCATACCATGCTTTGCTTTTTATCATTATCTTGCTGCGTCTTCTCTGATGACTCTCTCAGGAGTCTCAGGATTTGGGATGCTAAGCTGTTCACGCAGCTAATAGCTGTTGAACGACAGGTCTGTTGTTTTAGATCTTGTTTTTCAAAATGTAATTGCAGGCATTGTTGGCAATTTATTGGCTGTGCAATTCAGATTTCATTTCCCCTCATCATGCGCAATTATGATTCATGATCCTACAGTATTTGATAATATTGTCAGGCTGGACATGGACTTTGGTAGCAGTTCTATGATTGTCCGTGATGCCTCTTACCTGAGAAGTGTTGTACAAATCATATGATATGCAATAAGGAAAGTGGTCGATGATTGGGCTGGGATGCATTGGAAGCTCTTGTAATGATCAGCAGTACACCCTGATCTGAAACCGGATCTCCTTGATGTGCAAAACCCTACATCCTTAACCCTAAATGTCATGTTTGAGTTCATGTTGGTTGACTACCCACCTGCAGGCTGGCTCATTCAGTAGCATCTGCTTTGCTCAAGACAGCACCCAAATCATAACTGCCTCATCTGACAAGTGAGTAGGTTCCTATGTCCATGGTTTCCAAGACAAAGTCCCAAGGCCTGAAACAGAATACAGCACTGCTGCATACCGCCTTGCAGCATGTCCGTGCTGCATTTTTTTTCTTCTAGACAATTGAATTCTTAGGATTGGGTAACTTGTGTGACAATGAAGTGTTGTTGGTGAGCAGACTGCGTACATCCCTGGAACCCCAGGTCCATACTTCTGCATACTTCTGCATTGGCAGCACCTTTTTCTCTTCTGCAGTCCCTATAGCTCTAATTATGTACGACATGATCGTTATCTCTGCTGGAATCCAGGACGCTGAGGATATGGAATGCAAAGACTGGCGAAGCTCAGTCTGTGATGGAAGGTCATGTCGACGGGATTGTCGGAATCGGCATCTCTATGGATGGCCTGAAAGTGAGGGTTGTGGATGTTTTGATGTTGATGTATACATGAATATCAAATGTCAGATAGTTTGTTGCTCATAACACTGAAAATACCTTGTTATTTAAGCCATGAGCCAACATCACTATCCCAGTAGCTTGTGACCTCAGTGTGATTCCACCCTCTTGTCTAGACGCAGGACATCAGTTTTCATTTTCATGAAAATACCTAACTACCTAACTCATGTAGACTGTTGTAACTGCTTCCTCCTTCTCAAAGATGTGAGTATCTCATGAACTTTGCCTTATCTGCCTTGGATCACCCCCGGTAGTTAGGCAGTGCATCCTTAGACAAGACTGTGAGGCTGTGGGATGTCAAGTTGGAGTCTCAGATTGCTGTGCTGAAGGGACACTCTGGAGTCTTCACGACTGTGAGCTTCTCCCCTGACGGCATGATGCTAGCCACTGGATCAGTAAGTGTGACAAGAAGTCACTCAAAAGGAGCTTGAGAAAAGTCTCTGCTAAGGGTTGTAGAGTTGCTGCGCTGATGCTGATGATGTTTCAATGCCATGACCACTTTTACACCGAAATGTCTTGCTGTGGGTAATGATTGTGTGAAAGCCATGTGTGGGGTGTGTCGGATGCAGAAAGAGTGTTGCATTCAGGCTTGTTGCTAACCCATCTGGTCAGGGTGGGCAGGGAAGAGTGTTGCATTCAGGCTTGTTGCTAACCCATCTGGTCAGGGTGGGCAGGGAAGGAATGTGGTAGTGATTCAGGGAAGGTGATTCTGTGTATTCTGCTTTTCAGGATGACCGTTCAGTTCGCATTTGGGATGCAAAAACATGTCAGCAATTAGCTGTGGCAGAGGGCCATCTAGAGAATGTCCGCTGTGTCACTTTTTCACCAGACGGGCTGCAGGTGAGGACTTGAGAGAAAGTGTGCGGAGATGAGGGGAGGTGTGAGAAGTTTATTCCATGTGCGGATGGATGCTTTTGCTGTTCCTAAAAGGGACAGCATCTCTCCCTCCCTTATCAGTGCAGAAACATTGGTATTTGCAATGTACTATGGTAGTCTCTTGATATTCAGTACAACCATCCTGCTAGTCTGTTGTTATGAGGCATTGTCACTTATCAGACATGATCAGACATGACATCAGATGACTGTTTTGAATTATAAAGTCACAAACAGGAACTCACTTGTCAGTATCAGGTATTCACATAGTATGACAACATCAGCAATGTGCTCCACTTATGCAATGTACTTGTTTTGTACCTTCATGCATGCTCACGACTGTAATTTACTCACCAACTTTGCAAGGCCAATCCTTTGCAGTCAAAGAACTGCAAGTTGTATCCTAGCAGTCACACTCCATCTACCTTAATCCCAGCCTTCCTCTATTGATCATTGGCAGCGTGCTGCCTGTTTTTCATATTTTCTTTTCTGACCCTAGTAGCATAATTGCATCTCTGTCCTTGGCTGTATCCACTCAACAACCAGTCACCTTTAAAAATTATTTCCGATTTGCAGGTTGCCAGCTGTTCTGATGACAAGACTGTGAAGCTATGGGATGTTAGTACAGGGACGCAGATCATGACAAACAACCCTATCTCCATCGCCTCTGGGGCAATATGCAGTGTAGCTTTCTCTAGGGACGGGACCAAGGTAGGAGGCTCAAGTGAAGCAGTACAGATTCTTGACAAGAAGGTGCATAATGCTAACATCAAAAGGCCAATCAATATTGCAGTGACTATTACCTCCCTTAGATTTACAACATGTGTTGGTGTGCAGCTGGCAACAGGGTCTGCGGACACCTACAAGACAGTGAGGATCTGGGAGGTGTCAAGTGGAAAGCAGCTCATAGAGTCAAAAGGGCACTTTGGGGTGGTCAATTGTGTTGCTTTTTCACCAGATGACAGATATGTGATCAGTGGTGCCGGTGATAGGTGAGTAGTCTTTTGTTATGTAGGTGATAGGTGAGTAGTCTTTTGTTATGTAGGTGATAGGTGAGTAGTTAATGCTTTATGTTTTAGGTGTCTGGTTTGAATTGGGTTAGAAACCTTATTTCAGCTTGCATTTTAACCCAACTTGCATTCCTTCGATGAGCAAGGAGATCAATGAGCAACTAGGAGAGGCTCCTGCTCTGAATGGGTGGCTTCATACATGGTTGTTGCTGCATAGATTTGCTCATAACTAACTAACTAACTAGCAATTGACAGCTGCCCTCCATAGTCATTAGACATCTCTCCCTTGCAAGTCCTCAGAGCTTTGTTAGGGGTTCCAGAGAGTTCTCAGATCTTACCACAAGGGTTCATGAAGGTCAACACTTCCACACTAAGGGCTCATGCGGGTACTTTGCAGGACGGTGAGAGCGTGGGATCCTGAGACAGGACAGCAGCTAGCAGTCATGGAGGGCCACGAGGCTCCTGTGTTGTCAGTAGCCTTCTGCAGTGCTACCAGCAGAGTAAGTCATATCTTTCCATAGTGCATGTGAAGCAACTGGGAACATAATTGTGTCCACTTTGTGAAAGTGTGTGTGTTGCAAGCACACAAAAGACTTGGTGCGGCAGCATGTTGATGTGGTGGAGCATAGTTATTCATTCTCCACTTCACCATGCAGAAGTTTTGTTAAGACCTTTAAATTTTTTGAATTCGAGAGGTATTAATCCCTTGACAATGAATGTTCTCACATCCCGTTCTGTTAGCTTCTGTTAGCTACTGTGTATCATCTGATCATCTGCATTCATCACTATAGATTGCTAGTGGCAGTGAGGACAGAAGCGTGAGGCTGTGGGAGCATAGTGGGAAAATATGGGTTCAGACTGCTGTGCTGATGGGGCACATGTTTGGTGTGAACAGTGTGTCTTTCCACCCTGATGGCACGAAGGTGACTGATAATAGGTCGGGTGCTTGACTGAGTGGTGTAAGTGGAAGGTCTGAACTATGTTGCAGGACAAGGAGTAAGGTTACTGTTCATAGGTCAGGTGCTTGACTGAGTGGTGTAGGTGGAAGGTCTGAACTGTGTTGCAGGACAAGGAGTAAGGTTACTGTTCATAGGTCAAGTGCTTGACTGAGTGGTGTAGGTGGAAGGTCTGAACTGTGTTGCAGGACAAGGAGTAAGGTTACTGTTCATAGGTCAAGTGCTTGACTGAGTGGTGAAGGTGGAGGGTCTGAACTGTGTATGAGTAAGGAGGCATGAAGAGCTGTGGAGAAATGCTGTGTTTCCTTCTTACCTCATATTAGTTCAGTGACTTAATCAATAGGTATTAAGAGATTAAGTCAAGTATTGGAGTATTGGAGACTTAATGCTTGAGGGACATGTCTCTCTCCGTGTTAAACTCCATTACAGTGTTTGGGCCTGTAAAATGTTGATTAAATCATGCATTTCGTCTTTGAATCCCTGGGGCGTTATCTACTTATTGTAGCTGAATCCCTGGGTGTTATCTACTTAGTGTAGCTGAATCCCTGAGGTGTCATCTACTTATTGTAGCTGTGCAGTAGTGGAAGCTCAAGTCTGAGATTGTGGACAGTACCTAAACCTGGTGTCAAGGACATAAATCTTGTGAGTTCTATCATCCTGTTGTTTGCCTTCATGCACTACATTGCTCATCCAATCAGGCTTCTGCAGCTTTTTTTCAAAACTGCAGCTTGAATGCAGCCTGGGATATCAAGGTTATCAAAACCACAGACATGTTGCAGTCTGACAGGGATATGGTTCTCTCACCACACTGCTCTCATGTCATTCAACAGGAGGAACTCACTGATTATGAGGTCAATACAGAGGCCCAGGGCCACACGGGTCTTATCAACAACATCTGCTTCTCTCATCATGGCAACATGGTAAGGATTATGTTACAATCTTTGTGAACTCTTTATTTATTTCCTATTTGCTATGATGACTTAATCATGGATTGATAAATATAACATCCCTGTAAGATCTAAGAGACAATTTAAAGCTCTGGGCTCTGTCTCAAGATACTTGTAGCTTGTCTAAATGTCGAGATCACCTTGTAGCAACTAGGTGGAGGCCTCCTAAGTAGAAACTTCTGCAGGTCTTGGCTCTGAATAGTGCACTATCTTGGCCATAAGTAATGTCTGAAGGTGCTTCCTCTTTGCATTTCTTTGATAATGTTTTCAGCTGGCCACCTCCTCTTATGACAAAACCATTAGATTGTGGGATGTAGAAGATGGGAAGACAAAGAAGGTATGTTTGCAGAATTTTGAAGAAGGGTCTCATAGCGCACATGGAGCATGAGATGCAAGCGATGCATGAGAAGGATGATGACAGGCTTGCCATCATATTTTGCCTCAAATAGGTTCTTAAGGGCCACTCGGGGGTCGTCAATGTGGTGACCTGGTCAAGAGACGGAAGCAAGCTTGCAAGTGGAGGTGCTGACGAAACAGTGCGCGTCTGGTGTGCCAAGACTGCTGTACAGGTGGGTTGATTGGTGCGCTTGATTAAGATAGGACTATAGTCAAGGCTGGCGAGAGCGCTGAGTTGAGTGTGTGGAGGGATGTGGATATCACATGGTCTATTTTCTTTCTAAAGCAAGGCAGCGTCTTGACGACTGGACCGGTAAGGGTGCGGATGTAGGCAGAGAGGACACATACTATTCCATATAACTGCTTGAGCCTTTGTGCTCCATACTAGTGTGCAGAAATGTGAACTATTTTGATAGTGAAGTTACCTCCCATGTATCACAGTTGCAGTTGTGCATCAATCTGAGATAACATGTGTTTGAAAACCTTTATGAATTCTATGTTGGACAGCTCCAAGAGCTCAACGGACATTCTAACTGGGTCAGAAGTGTGGACTTCTGTCCCAACGGGACGAAGGTCATATCAGGATCGGTAAGGCTGTTGTTGGCTCTCTGGTTTCCGCAACTTAATGTAATGTGTAAACATGTGAAGCACATCAGAGTAACAACAGCCTAAGTTTGTAAGAGTTATAATCACTCCTGTCACTCCGCAGGATGCTGGGGAGGTCATTCTGTGGGATGTTAAGTCAGGGAAGCTACTGTCAAGGCTGCGAGGCCACATAGGGATAGTTCACTGTGTGGCATGGGCTCCGGATGACGTCCGTACCGCCAGTTGTTGTGAGGATCACTCCTTGCGCATCTGGGATCCAAAGCATGGGCGTGTGATCCATGTCCTGGAGGGCCACAATGACTGTGTTGTGTGCATGGCCTTCTCTCCAAATGGCACCATGATAGCCAGTGGATCTGGTAAATGATGTTTCTATGATGGTCATTGATTGCTCATAGACCAACTAGCTGGTATTCACAGGTTCATGCCTTAAATCATGTCATTTCAATGCTACCAGTGTTCAGCCATTTGATGAAAGTGGGAAGCTAGGTCATAAGTGAAAGACCTCAAAGTGTAGGGCCTCCTTTTGGATGAGGCTCTGGATTGGCCTCCTTATTTTGTACTCCACAAAGAGACATTATGAGCATGTCATCAGCATTGTCATTATCAGGTTCATCGATACATTGTTATCTGGCTACGTAAATTATGATGATAATTCAACTGAACCTATATAATTGGATGTTGCAGAGGACAAATCTGTACGGTTGTGGAGCAGTGGCACAGGACGCTGCCTGGCCGAGTTTAGAGTGCATTATGGGCTCGTGACGCGAGTCCGCTTTTCTCCTGACAACCTTTTTGTGAGTCATGATGCAGCATGTATCCTGACATTCTGAATGTGAGTCTCAAACAATCCGTCACCCTCAAAAGAGAAGGAGTTATTTACACCTTTTGAAGTTTTCAACGAGTTGCCATAAAAAATTTGGGACTCCTTAGTGTACAGCTTTCTACTAAACATCCTTTTCCAAATGGATTAGCTTGTTTGCTTTGATGGTTATGAATTTAAGGCTTGACGTATTAGGTGACTGCTATAACCTGGTTTGGTCTCTTAGGACGTCTGACGAGGGCTCAAAACTGACGTCTTAAAGCCACCTGTCAATCTGCAGCATTCAGGGTGTTACTTCATTCAATGTTCTTGAAGCCTTGAGCATGAAACCTCCCACGTGAGCTTGCCCTCTCTGCTTGCTCACTGTAATTCTCTTTCAAATTATGCTGGAAGGTGGCGAGCAGCTGCGCTGATAAGACTTTCAGGATCTGGGATACCAAGAATTTTAAAGAGGCAAAGACCATACCGGTGCGTAAAAGCAAGGAAGGCTGTGATTGCATCCTTTGCAATTTTTACATATAATTGCATGACGCTCATGCAATTGTAAACCTGGAGTTAAGAGGTAACTGACTTGCGGTAAAGGTATTGAAGGAGACAGGGAACCGAGGACTGAAAACGCATTTGATATTTTGATTTGAGACATTCTCATTTTGTTCATAATGTTCTGCTTCCATCAAGAATTTACATTATTACTCCTACTTTCTAAGGTTGTTACTTCTTCTTGAACTCATGTCTTGCCTTGAACTCGTGTCCTGCCTTGAACTCGTGTCCTGTCATGAACTCGTGTCCTGTCATGAACTCATGTCCTGCCTTGAACTCGTGTCTTGTCATGAACTCATGTCCTGTCATGAACTCGTGTCCTGTCATGAACTCATGTCCTGTCATGAACTAATGTCCTGTCATGAACTCGTGTCCTGCCTTGAACTCATGTCCTGTCATGAACTCGTGTCCTGTCATGAACTCGTGTCCTGTCATGNAACTCGTGTCCTGTCATGAACTCGTGTCCTGTCATGAACTCGTACTGTTGGGCTTTATCTGCAGTCCTGCGTGGATGGCGTTTGGTCCAGAGGCCTTCTCCTTACGCTCAGACCTGAGTACAGTATGATGGCCATCTTGGATGGGAAGTCTTTGAACACAGTCGCTGAGACATATTATACCTTTGCGGTGAGTTCCTGGTCAATGATTGGTGCGTGAGACATATTCTACCCTTGCGGTGAGTTCCTGGTCAATGAATCCACACATTGGTGCGTGAGACATATTCTACCTTTGAGGTGAGTTCCTGGTCAATGAATCCACACATTGGTGCGTGAGACATATTCTACCTTTGCGGTGAGTTCCTGGTCAATGAATCCACACATTGGTGCGTGAGACAAATTCTACCCTTGCGGTGAGTTCCTGGTCAATGAATTCACACACTGGTACGTGAGACTTCACACAAAATTGTTCAGACACATACAACCCTTCCAGTAATACAACAGAAGTTACTGTCTAGGTATGACTTAATAAGTGATGTTACATTTAGGTACTCCCCACACAGGGCTGCCTAGTCTAAATGCCGCTAAATCCCTATCAAAAACTGCAGGTCCGCGATGTAGCTTTTAATGGTCAGGTTGTGGCATGCATCCTCGCTGGGGTGGATGTAGTGTCTATGTACCGCCTCAACCTGGACCTGGCAGCCATCACTCACAGCCAGTTTGCCAGGGTGGCCATGCCGATGTCTCGATCTACCGCAGTCTCTCCGAGTGGCAAGGGAAGGCTAAATGGCAGTAGTACTTCTCTGGCACCCTTGCAGGTTCCGCAGCAGAATGGCGGTACAAACGCATCAGGCAGGGCTGGTAGGAGCAGAAGCCCTAAAGGACGCAGTGGCAAGAAGGCTGCGAGTAGTAAGAGCAAGTCACCCAAGAGACAGGCAGTACCAGTTGGTGTCGGGAGGAAGTGATGAACAAGGAGCAATCGTATTGCTGCCTAGTAATTCCTTATGATGAAGTTGTGTTTCTATCGGTTTCGAGTCCCACGCCCACAAATATTTCAGAAGCATTGCAATGTCATATTTTAATAGAATGGAGCCAAATGTATTACCGTGACTCTTTTGTTTAGATTTAGAAGTCCCGCCTCTTATTTGTCATCAATACCGCCATCACCTGTTATCTCTTCCTAAGTTGCTTACCTCCATCGTTTCACCTGACATATGTGACATATGTCTGTGTACCACTCTTATCTTAATAACACTTCGTTATACACAGTTTGAGTAGGGACATCATGTTTTTCAAATTCCAAGCAATGCTTAGTCGATGTGTGCCTGACATAAAAAGTGCTGCATATGTTCCTGTGACTGTTAATCCTCTTCAAATTGGTTTAAATGAGAAACAAAATTATGTTATCTAGTGCATTTTTAAAAATGTAGCTAATGAATAAGAGACCTCCACACTAAAAAGTTGGCACTCCACACTCCAAGGTGTGTTAAGGCACTGCTAGTCTAATTTCCCACAGTTCACTGCTGTCAAGTTTCATTTAAAGCAGTGAGTACCTAGCGCCTGAAGTTCACAATGCGCAATTACCAGCTAGATGAGGATGACATTTTCCTAGGCCTCAGACAATCTTAAACAATGGTCTTTATAGACATGCGTCCAGGATGCAGGATGACTTATAGTTGGCAACGTCCATCCTTCCATAGGTGTCATCAAGACTGAATCGTTGCACTGCCCATGCTGGTCAGCTCCTTCAAGATGTGCTTCTCAGCTATTGCCTGACGTGCAGAATATTACAGCAGCAGCTCTTCCACAGTGACACACGCTAAGATAATGCATGCAGCTGAGGCATATTCAAAGTAAAACCCCAGAAACATAACGAACGTCAAGTTGCATAACATATGTGTTGCTCATGCATTCTTCACGCACCATACATGCACGTACTATCCACAGGTCCAGCACAGTACAGGATAAGTGTATTGGACTCACTTGAAGCATTGGAGAATTTGCTGGCAATTGTATTGAGCACAACACAGGTTTCCCAACTCGCAAAGCTACAAACATGTTGAGGCATTATGGATTTATACAAGGACTTAACTGGCATGACATCAGAACTTATTGCCTCATGCCAACTCTTGCAATCTACAAAATTGTTCTTTCCTTAGAGCCTTCGAGGATAGATATCGCAGACTGAACAACAAAATGAAGACAGAGGGATTAACTTAATGTACCTAGGCGCCTGGCCATGCTTTCACAAGCACTTGATGCAGGGGCTGGTAGCAAGGATGCAACAGAGGAGCTGGAAGGGTCTCGAGGGTGATTTACTCCTAGATGCAGGTTTGAACAGCCAGATCCTAGCGAAGAGCACCAAATATAATACTGTTGTCCTAGATCTATAATCTGAATGTGTATAGTTGCTTCAGGTGAATCTATGCTGACACATTTTTGATTAATACGAAGTGGATTCTCCATCTAGGATGTATCTAGGATGTTCAGGAGAGTAGCATTGGCCGTATGAGTGCGATCATTCTCGTTCACAAAGCATGCGCCAAGTCAGGTTTCTGAGGTTCTAGCTGTCACCGAATTGCCGACTCGTTATGGTTTGCGCGATGAATACGTACGCTCATTGATGATAACTTGATTTATAGATGTATTCTTATTAACTGGCTTGCCCCTCTAGGCCATGAAGTGCCCATATTTGGATGTAACTCTGATATCATCGCACGGGGATGGAGTTCGGCCATCGCTTCTGATATCATTGAAGGCCAAACAGCCATTCATCACCCCTATAGAGGTGCTCAATAACTGGGGACCTGCATAAGAGATTTGCCTTCGATTATAAACTTTTCTCCTCTCTCCTCTGTGATCAGTACTTATTCAATGTGCCTGCTGGATTCTCAAGACTTGCTTTGGAGCATCGTGTAAGGCCCAGCTTGGGGTTGAGAGCTGTCTTGGTCACCAGCAGTGCTTATCATGCAATGGTTAGTTCCATTTTGAATTTTGCAGTACAACAACCCTGTGTGGGAAAGCATTTTGTAGTAATGTTTGAAATAATACCTCTAATTGGACAATGTCCTAAAAGGGGGGCTTGGGAGGCTTGATTCTGAGACTTCGCACAGATGGCCATGGCTCAGTCAAAATTTGTGGACCCCAGGGTATGTCCTTAGCATATGTAGCCTTATTACTTGATACCATCTAGATTGATGCTAGTACTCATGAGTGAGACAATGAAATTTTAAATGTCTGCAACCGGATGTTTTTTCCAGGTCCTCCATGTAACCTATTGAATTTCCGTTACGTGCTTAACAGGGATCAAGGCTGCATTTGCTGGGCTCCACGAGTTTGTGCGCTGTGAAACACCTGTGGTTGAGGTCTCTGAGTTGAGCTCCACTGGGGTACCGAATGGGGCAGATGTGGGCCACTCTGACGAAATGGTGGATGTAAGGAAGCTTTGAGGGAGGAAGCTGAAGTGATACATACAAACAAAAGAACTTGACCCTAACCTAACAATTGACGTGGATGATACCCAGGCTTGCTTCCAGCTTTTATGACCACTCATTCTTTCTGGCATGATTTTGAAAATTCCCTGTTTGTAAATTAGATCATGCCTATCTGGCCCTCTGGCTTGGCGTGGCAAGCGCCAACCTGGCTTCAGGAGCACAAAACAGCACTGCCTGTGTTGTCTCACGATAAACCAGAGGTGAATGAAGCAAGTGCATAAGTAAGTATCATGGAGCCATGGCATTCTAACTGCTCGTGAGCTTGATCCTGCGGCTGGTTGTGAAACTATTTAACTAGAAGTGATAAGTCCTTCATTTCCAAATGCTTCGTCCATGCTGTCATTTGAATGCCTGATGCAACTCAGGGAGTACAGGAGGAGAGAGAAGAGGTACCTGAAAGGATGTCTGTTGTTAAGGAAGAAAGCGTGCAATCGCAACACTTCAGCAACAATGTCGTAGGTGATACAACCAGCAGCAGCAGTAGCAGCTCATCTGAAGGCAGTAGCAAGGACGGCACAAGTGGTGACGAGGGAAGTGCTCTAAAGAAGACTGCTGGCATCAAGGCATCATCTGTTGTACAGCATGTCTCAAAGAGTGGTATCAGGAGTGGAGGAGGGACAAATGAATGGAAGCATGGATCAGACAAACAGGACAAGACTTTGCCCAAAACAGCCCTGAAGCAAGGGATTACAAAGAATGATATATTCCAGGAGCTGGATGCTCTGTTCACTTCGAGGGCAGAAGAGACAATGGGTGCTAGAAGGGATGCGATGCTTAATAGGTAAGAGAGGGAAGCTCTAAAGCCTGTCATGATGGCATTGATTTGAATCCTTCTCTCAGCTTGACTAATCCCATGGATGATAATGTCCAGTATGTGGCTGTTCATCTGTCATCATTCAGACTTCAGGTATTCCATAACATTTTGCTGTCACTTCAATAACTGTTGTTGAAAGGGACCCGTTCCTAGTTGCTGAAAGAGATCCGTTCCTTGCTCCTTCTCACTCGTAGGCATTCAAGGCAGGGAGCAGGGATGTCAGCTGGGCATAAGAAGAAGATGTTGTGGGACTGTAGCAAGCAAAGTGTGAAACGTGGCACAAGTAACTCCACACAAGTCTCAGGTGCATGTCACTCTCAATCTTCATTCACTAGAAGGCTTCTTTCGTACACTATTTCAAATCATGCACTATTTTAAATCATGCTCAGAACTCCACAATTTTATTCAATTGAACGTATTCGGCTTTCTCAGTGCTTTTTTCAATTCCAGGCGGTATGTGTTGATATTCACACTTTGTCTTGCTGCAGACATTCGCACCCAAGTCTTTTCAGCACTTCAAGCTAAACAACTCATGGGCACTGCATCAAATGACCAACAAGCATCAACTTCAGCCTCAATAGGAATATCTGCTCCATCCTTTTCTCCTGAACTTGCAAAATTCGGTCCAAAAATAGCTGGCCACACAAACCGCTTTGCACCGCAGAAAGGGATTGCTTCTCCCTTGATTGAGAGAGGCGCATCAGTTAATGTTGGGATGAGGGCACTGCTTAGAGATAAAGGGCCTTCATCACAGGTAATTAGACGACCTGATGGACAGCCTGCTGCTGCGGCTGGGCAGCTGATGACTCAGCAGCATCAGAATGTTGGATTCCTGATCCATTTGAAGGAGAGTGGGAAGGTCCTAGCAGTGATTTGCTGCCCACACTTGATGCTGCTAACAAGGTAAGCCAATACCTCGCCTCTAAGTCTGGTATGTAAGACGCTATTTGATGGGAAGCTCAGCACTAGTAGGCCTCCTCATCAGTCACAATACTTCCACACAGCTCTCACGCTGCTACCTGCTCTGCATGCCACCACAGTAGAGTCTGTTACCCCTAACTCTATGCATAAGTACTATGACTGAGCGCCAGGTGCTATATACGACTCTGATACCGTGGATCCTGATTGAGGAATCATGACGCTTTCTAGTACCATGAAAATTATGGTTTCATTAATATAGACCTGAACCCTAAACATGTGATGCAATATGTTGATTTAGACATGATTCTAAATACACCTGAATATTTCATACCTGAATTCTATACATTCATTGGAATATAATTATATGAAGATGATTGCAGACATTGGGCTTAGTTGACCATTGACCATTGACCATTGACCGTGATTGTGTCTGTCCTTTGATGCAGCTTGAAGAGGCATCCAGTTTTCACATCCTACCTGAAAGAAGCTGCTAACCAAGGCAAGCTGCTGGGAACATGCCACCTGACAGCTTACGAAGTGGCTTCCTCTAAACAATATAAGTAAGGCATTCTGGATGCGATGTGGCAGCCTGTCATCTCTAGGAATGGTTATTATGCTCATCAGTCATCTACATCAGTCATCTACATCAGTCATCTACAGCTCCCAACGTTGCCTTTCTTACCTGGCCTTTGTCAATATTACCCATCCTTTTCTTGCTTTCGGAATCGTAGACTCTTCTCTTTCTCGGCCGCCCTCATATACCTCAAGAATGATTATTCCTTCTATCCCATTGTTCAGGTTCTGGATGAAGTCGTTGCCTGGTCGCCATTTCTGGCCAGGGAAGCAGGAGGTCGCCACGCTTTCACCGTGTATCCCTGTCATGAAGTGTGATGGCGTTAGATCCTCAAGGGACCAACAAGATGCAGCACCAGAAAATGGCAGGCCCTCTGGGGGTATGCAAGATGCAATAGATGAGAACAGGCCCAATGGTGGGCAAAATGAAGCGGGAGTGCAATCTCAGCTAGGACTGTCAGACATTCAACAGAAGGAACATCTCTCTGCTGTTACTGAAGCACTAAGAAGTGGAGTAGATGTCAATATGTTTGAAGGAAGAGTTTGCTGTGAAGACACTGCATTGTTAAAAACTGGCCTCGTTACTGGTGTACCAGAAATGGATGACGTGCTTGGTTCTGAGGAAGTGTTGGCATCTTTTGTAACAGGTATGAAAATGCTTATTAAATTTGATTTGTGGTGATTAGTATGTAACACTCATGATTTGTGGTGGAATGTGGGATACCGGAAAATTTACCCAGTTCTTAACCTTCACAACAGTCTGTTGGGTGATAGAAGTCCTTCTATCTTACTATGTACTCCCAATACCTTGAGTCTGTTGAATGATAGAAGTCCTTCTATCTTACTATGTACTCCCAATACCTTGAGTCTGTTGGGTGATAGAAGTCCTTCTATCTTACTATGTACTCCCAATACCTTGAGTCTGTTGGGAGATAGAAGTCCTTCTATCTTACTATGTACTCCCAATACCTTGAGTCTGTTGGGTGATAGAAGTCCTTCTATCTTACTATGTACTCCCAATACCTTGAGTCTGTTGGGAGATAGAAGTCCTTCTATCTTACTATGTACTCCCAATACCTTGAGTCTGTTGGGTGATAGAAGTCCTTCTATCTTACTATGTACTCCCAATACCTTGAGTCTCAGCCTCATTAATTGAAAAGTATTCCGAAATCATTATAGTCTCTCATCCTTAAAATTAACCACATCAACAACACACTGTTTGAAATTAGACTAGTTGCACATGACAAATCTTAGAATAGTTGTACATTGACAAATCTTAGAATAGTTGCACACTGACAAATCCAATGAGTCAGTTGAATGAGGAATGACCTCCTGATACTGGTTGTTCAGGGACCAGGCCAGGACCTGCACATCTGAAGGAGATCCAAAGCATGGGTTTTAGAGCTGCAGCCAGGGTATCATGCCGGCTGAATTTGGTAATAATATACCCTCCTTAAATCAGCTTCATCGTCCCGTTAATGTAATGTAACAATTGTTCACATATCCCACTTGAGAACCCTTAAAATGCAGATGTGTGTCTATCATGTCCAATAGTCTAAGGGCTGCCTGTGTCCAGTTAAGACATTCCAGGAGAGTCAGCTTAAATGCAGTTCCATAGAAAATGCTATTCCGTCTGTCGGAAGTGCTTTTTTTTATTTCTGGCCTAAACCCATTTTTCCTCATATCACAGATCAGTGCTGCGCTGTTCCCCTTGCCATATGTCCTCCGCCCAAGTGAGCGATTCGTCTCAGCAATGTCTGAACAGAAAAATCATAAAACAGGAGTCCAGGAATCTGCAAAAGGTGCATGTCATATCAAGGATGCTGGAGATGAACTCCTAGCTACAACTACGAGTGGTGGTTCGTCCCATGATAAGCAGGGTGGTGGTTCATCCCATGATAAGCAGGGTGGTGGGACTGTACCTGTACCAGCTAAGAATGTTAAGGTGATGGAAGTGGGAGTCATATCAAAGATCTCTTGGGCCTTGAGAGCTGTTGATGGCAATGATGTCAGTGCTGGAGCCCTGAAGCAAAGTGATATCAAGTGAGTGTACAGGATGAGATTTTTCAAGTACTGCAGATGTGTGAATCCCATGCACCTCCATACATTCCCAATATGAAGGTTCATGAGCATGAGGGTGTTTTCATATTTCAGGCAGCTGTCTGTCTTCTTTATCAGGGTCCAGATCTGGTTCATAATATTTTTCTGGCCTTCTTTTCTGCTACTTTTGGCTCCTTGCAAATTTCCCATGCTCTCACAGGGATAACGATGTGCAGAGTGTAGGCACAGTCTGCAGCTCTGAGGCTGTAGATGTATTGGAGTGTCAGAGAGACGTCCTTTCAAGGCGAATGGAAACTCTGTCTACTCTCATTAAGGTCAGAGGAAAGTGTATGGCTATGTGATGTACAGGCAACAGCTACCCTGAAATTGTGCACTTCAAACATCCTCACACATAGGCATTCCCTGAATCCAGCATGTCACTCTGCATGCTGAGCTTCTGCACTGCCCATGTCAACAGGAATTGCGACTCTCAGCTCCCATGCTTTCAGTGAATGTCATGAGCGACATGATGGATAAGCAGCTGCCACCACATGCAGAGTCAGGTGCCCTGGACATAGCAAGCCAAACCAGGGGCGCTGTAATCTCACAGGAGCATGGAGATCTTGCTGATGTCAGACATCCCAAGCGCATCCACCGGTCATCTACTCCTGTTGGCGCTTCTGCTCACCCCTCCTCTCAGTCAAGGGGAAAAGATTTGATATTTCAAAGCCATTCCAATCAAACCCATAATTTGGAAAACCTGCAATCGATTTCTGGTCTCAAAATCAGTACGGCTCTCTCTGCAGTAGTCGGACCACCACTCGATTCGCACCCTCCTCCCGAGGGTTGGCTTCTTTCCTCTGTGAGGTGGCTCATGAATAGTCACAATGATATTGCTGCAGAAACCCTACCAAACACCACCACCACCACCACCATTGGCAGGTGGCCTCAACACCAGGGGGCCACCACCACCAACACCATTGGCAGGTGGCCTCAACACCAGGTGGCCACCACCACCAACACCATTGGCAGGTGGCCTCAACACCAGGGGGCCACCACCACCAACACCATTGGCAGGGGGCCTCAGAGCGCTACAAACTCTAATCGGCTTGCTGCTAAGAGGCTGAGAGAATCCCTTAAGGGAAAGCAGAGTACAGCCGGAAGTACAGCAGTTGTTCTGCCACAAGTTGTAAATGAGTCAGTTGTTGGGGAGTTGAAGGCTGAACCTGAGGCTTGTTCTACTGGGCAAGCAGCTGCAAACATGTTAGATCATGAATGCAAGCAAGCAGGCAGTCAAAGCCAGGTTGCAGCAGGTGCAGCCTTTGACACTCTTTCAACGGCCTCAGAGAGTCCTGCCCCTGTGCCTCATCTGGATGTTACAGGTTTGCATGGGGAGGACAAAATGGCAGCGGACAGTATTCCACCTGTGAAGGTGTTTGATGAGGAGCCGGTTCCTGAATGCTTGCAATCTAGTGATGCCTCACAGACTGCACTTATGTTCCTAGGGACAGGCAGCGCCGAGCCCTCCAAGTACAGGTGAGGCATGCCTCCCTACATAGTGCATGGTTTGCTCCCCTCCAAGTACAGGTGAGGCATGCCTCCCTACATAGTGCATGGTTTGCTCCCCTCCAAGTACAGGTGAGGCATGCCTCCCTACATAGTGCATGGTTTGCTCCCCTTCAACTCCTCATATAAGGTGAGGGCATCCCTTCTCATATTATGTTCAGAAACTTCCCTGCATCTTCTCTTTTCCATTCAATGACATGTCAGCTACTAGCTGAATTGCGACTCCTGTCTCTTCGCCACTTAACCTTGACCTTAGCCCTAAGTGCAACCCTTTGATCAGAGACCCGTCAATGTCTGCACCTCTTAACCTTGACCCTAACCAGAAGTGTAACCCTCTGATCAGGGGTCCTAGCGCAATCTTGCTGATGCTGCCAGAGGCCCGCAGCATGATGATTGATTGTGGAGAGGGGACTTGGGGCCAGATGGTGCGCATGCTGGGTCTAACACAGGCTAAGAGGATGGTACGTGATCAATGATAGTGTGCATGCTGGATCTAACTCAGGTCCAAAGAACAGTCATTCACAATGCACAGGGCAGAAACTTACGTTCAAAATGTTGGTGCTTTTATTTGGTGATTGTTTTCGCATATTTTGCACTTCTTCAGTGTCTTCTTCAGGGTCGCCAGTGTGTCATTTTTTATTTGTGAATGTGTATGATATGGAGGAAATCTACCCTACCAACACATGGCCATCATGCCATCACCTGTTATCTCCCCTCTCCTCATCACCAGTTATCTCCCCCCCCTCCTCATCACCTGTGTTCTCACACCTCATCACCTGTATTCTCACACCTCGATTCATTGTCCACATTTCTGGCCTTGATTTTTACAGCTCAACTGTGATCTTTGCAGGTCAACTCTCTGGTATGCATCTGGATCTCCCACAAGCATGCAGACCATGTGCTTGGCCTTGAGCAGCTGTTGGCGCAGCGCCCTGCTGGCGATAGTTCCTCCCTCCTGGTGGCTGGACCCTCTGAAGTAGGGAGGTGGTTACTAACTGCTCAAAAACAGAAGCCGGCATGGAGAGCTTCATTTGTGCATTGCAGGTATGGGTATGGTATGGGTATGGTATGGTTAGCTATGGTTAGGTATGGTTAGCTCATTACTGATAATATGAGGGATAAGGTTCATAGCTTGTGTTAGTTGCTTCAGCTGCCTGGGTTTAAATTGAAAAATGGTTAATCTTGCTGATTGATTATCAGGCAAATGCTACGCCGCCACCTTCCCCTCGTGTTGATAGAGTCATGCCAAGGTCCAGCAGTGCTAGCCTCGTAAGCATTGATGACATGTTGATAGAGTCATGCCAAGGTCTAGCAGTGCAAGCCTCGTAAGCATTGATGACGTGTTGATAGAGTCATGCCAAGGTCCAGCAGTGCAAGCCTCGTAAGCATTGATGACGTGTTGATAGAGTCATGCCAAGGTCCAGCAGTGCTAGCCTCGTAAGCATTGATGACATGTTGATAGAGTCATGCCAAGGTCTAGCAGTGCTAGCCTCTTAAGCATTGATGACATGTTTGCATACATCTTTTTGTATGGGTTTGAAAATTTCACAAGAACGCCTCATCACGCATGAAGTGCCTATCATCCCTATTTTTGATTAACTAAATAACTGATTGCATGTTATACAAAGTTCTTTCCAGCATTGGGAGGAGCACCTTCCTTGGGGACCTCCTTCTGGACTGTCACAAGTGAACATGGCATCCATGAGAGTGCTCAGCAACATAGGCTTCTCACAATGGTGTTCAGTCCCTGTGCATCACTGCCAGTGAGTGCTGTCCTTGATAGCAAGTACTACTTTCTGGGTTTGTCACCTGGAATGAATTTCACCTTGCACTTGTTATTGGGCATTGACAGTCA
Source organism: Chlamydomonas eustigma (assembly GCA_002335675.1). Classification (NCBI taxonomy): domain Eukaryota; kingdom Viridiplantae; phylum Chlorophyta; class Chlorophyceae; order Chlamydomonadales; family Chlamydomonadaceae; genus Chlamydomonas; species Chlamydomonas eustigma. Next base: position 477,077 of record BEGY01000019.1, read on the forward strand.
TCAGCAAGCAAGCCTTGTCATAGAAATTGTGTCCTGAAATGCATCGCTTGAAGACCTTATTTTCAGGATGAAACGATGCTCGTTGATTCTGTCAATCTTCTCAGAATGAGGATGTCTCTAGAAGGACTCAGCTGGCATGAGCAATCTGCAATGGCTCATGTAATTTTCTTGCATGCTGATCTTCTGCTTCTCATACCTGTGTTGAAAGCGCATTTTCTTCCTCATGTCTCTCTTCAGTGACTCTTCTTCCTCATGTCTCTCCTTAGTGACTCTTGGGGATTGGTCCTTAAGCATTCAACAGGGTGGTCTTTGGTATACTCAGGTAGTAACAGTAGTAAGCACCCCCTTACTAATTCTAATATCTTTAGATAGGGAATTGTTTGCCTTCAAATTTTGAAGTTTTTAAGGCTACCTGTACGCCCTAGATTATGCACTGAGAAGCTAGTGCATGCAACTTGTTGGGGAGGCTGGTAGCTTAACTATTGAACATGCCACACATACTCGTTACAGACTTGATGATTGTACTACGGATTCATATCCTGTCATGATGCAATATTCTGATGCCTTGCAGGCGACACACGGCCCTCAAAACAACTCCAGCAGTATGGGAGAAATGCAACATTGCTAATTCATGAGGCCACGTTTGAACCCGACTTGCAACAAGTGAGAACATTGTTGTATCCATGAGAGCAACACGAGGGTTCAGCGAGGTCTCGTAGGGTCAGACTCTTCAGTATGCTATCTCGAGATGTGTTCTTCTTGCATTATCTGCTGACTGATGTCTGCTGGTATCCTAACTGCCTCTACATCTAGATGGCCATAAGGAAGCTGATATCCTAACTAGTGATATCCTAACTTCCTCTTCCTCTAGATGGCGATAAGGAGGCTGATATCCTAACTTCCTCTTCCTCTAGATGGCGATAAGGAAGCTGATATCCTAACTGATATCCTAACTTCCTCTTCCTCTAGATGGCGATAAGGAAGCGACACAGCACGAGTAAGGAGGCTAGAGAGATGGCTGTAGAAATGCAGGTAACCTTGGTCAACTTGAGCATGGTAGGAACATGTGCTGATCCTCTCTTCAACACCCTGATATCCATTGCTGGTCCAATTTGGGTTGACAGCTGCCTAGTGTGTAGGTCCTAAGACCTGAGGAGTACTTTTCTCCCTGCATGCAGGTCAATGTACAATCCCATGCTTGCATACCACCCAACTTCCCATGCATGTAGCCCATTGTACTTTCTCCATACATGCAGGCGTACCGCACCATCCTCACTCATTTTAGTCAACGGTACCCGCGTTGTCCGGAGGGTCTGGACTCCACAGAGATGCCATTGCGCCGCCGCCCCCTCATTGCATTTGATGGTCTGTTTGTGTTGTTTTCCATGCTTCCTGTCATGCCTCTCGTGGGGCCTGCAGTTGCTGAGGTCCTCTCAAAGGAAGAGGAGGTGGACGTTGCTTATAAGACGTGAGCTTTCTACCTCCATCATCATAGAGATATTGTCAATCATCATAGAGTTCTTGTTTTGAATTGAGGGTATTAAATGACATAGTACCTACAATCTAGAGTATTTGATGCAATAAAGGAGAAATGAAGGAGAAATGAAGGAACTGGGATAATATAGATAATATCGTTAAGGTTCTCGGTGGTACTATATCCCTCAGGGCTGAGAGTTGGATTAAGCAAACAACAGATTAAACAGGAATTAAAGATATGACATACTGCTGTTTCTACGTTAGGAGAAACAAATGCTGCTTCTAAATTGAACAAGATTCTGTAGAGCTGTTGGCAGAATTGAACCGAATTGTTTAAAGTACGACCAGAAGTTCATGTGTTGTTGAATGTGTTTGGGGTGTAATGAATCAGTTGAGTTTTTCCAACTAAGCTGGCAGCTCCTGCTCTGGCTAGCATCTGGCTGGCTGGCAGTTCCTGCTCTGGCTAGTAGCTGAAGAGAACTGAACGAGTTTTTTTGTCTAAAAAAGAATGAACATCATCATGAAGGTTTCAACACTGTACCTGTCACAGAGAATAGCTGCGTTGGACTTATCTTCCTTGGCAAATCTTCGCGTCCAGCTCCCTTAGCAGGGCAAACCTCAGGTTGGCTGTAGCAAAAAATCAAAATCCAGGTCTTGTCCGAGGTAGCAACTGGCTGACTAACAAAGTTGAGAATAGCAGGGATCAGTACTAGACGATGTGCACGACGTAAGTTACTGAACCAACAAAAGCGAATAGCGTGTGCATCATTGATCCATGAATTGGGCACTAAGCAGCAGGCAACATGCTGAGCATAATATGAGCATAGAGGAACAATGACATCAGCATGAGGAATATTAGGACTGCTGAAGATTATGTGTAAAGGATGCTGCTTGTGACGCAGCATATCGTAAGACATGGGCTGCAAAGCATCAAAATGATAGGTAGTCAGTGTGACAAAAAGGATTGGAATCATTACTGTACATGTGACTGGGAACTTGATTCAGGAACGAGCTTATCTGTTGGATGACGGTACCATCTTGAGCACACATGTCAATCATAGACACTGATGGATTAAGAAGTAAACGTGCAAAGAGGGCTGTAAGGTCATAAGGTGTGATGGGCGATGAGTGTCCTGAGTATAATGCACCACCAGGAGATATGTTGCCAAAGTAGACAACGTATTCGTCACTCCAGGGTCCAGGCATAATTAAGTTGAGGCCATACATCGCTGACTCACGGAATGTCCAGAGCATAAGTTCCACAACTTGAGATGACAGTAAATGTGCTCTAACTGCAGCAGCAGGGTTGCGAGGTCTGCCACGACGACGAGGTGGTTGCTGTAAAGGGGATGGAGGCACTACAGACTGATTAAATAATGGAGCTGGATCAGTTGAAATGATGTGCTGGGGTAACACCGGCATCCAGGCATGGTGAACAGATCCAGATATCCTCAGTAGGAAGAAAAAAAAGAGGGGTGTTCAAACAGAAAGTGTGAAAACCCAATTGACAGGAATCACAAATAAGAATGAACTTGTATGCTTCATTCGTGGATGTATTGATTGTTGGTGGTTTCATGCCCTAGGTTCATGCACCATGAACCCTTAAAAATTAAAAATTGTTGGAAACGTGGGATTGCCCGCCATGCTTAGAGCCATCCCTGTTCAGCAAGGCACAGTAGACAAATTCCGCATCCGTCTACACGTAGTGTGCATCCATGCACGCTACCACGCGTACTTGAGAATTGTCAGATGCAAAACTCTACGCCAAGCTCATGCATCATACCTAGTATGTTGCATTCCCTTGATGTGTGATGTGACTGTGTCTTTCAAGTGAAATCACGCATGCAGATAAGCATGCCACATGCATGTATGCATCACATTAATGAGCATAAGCACGTGCTGCTTTATACGTTTCTGAGAAAAGTAGCACGACCTCAGAAGACTATTGTTCTCAGAAAACAAATGAATACACTACTGCTGTCAATGCACTCATGTCAAGCATGGAGTATAATCATACTTTGTCTCACAATGCATTGCACATTTAGCTCAATATCACTCAAGAAATGTAGAGCTGATATGATGTCAATTCTACAAGTGCAATCTCGGCTCATAATTATGTCCTGCTCGACATTCATGTTGCATCAAAATTCGGACGCAGCCATAAGCGACATTATTAACGCGAATCCGAAAAAGTAAATGTCAATGACATTTCGGTGGGCGAGTAGTATGCCCCATCGCTGGGCATGCACAAAAAATGGCCAGCGTTTCATCAATAGGCAAATGACATGGGGAGCTATTGGCAACATTCTCAATAGGGAAGATCAGGGGTCGAGTTGGCTGAGGTGATAAGCTGAGCCTTATATGTTTTTAATATAGTTTTAAGACTATCTAAGTCTATTTAGTGAGACTTAGAGTGTCTCGAATTGTGTCTAAGGATGTAGCTACTATGTTAGCGAAATACTTATACTTAGGAGAATTAGAGAGACTACTCTTATGCGATTTAAATATGACTTAATCAAGTAAATTAAAGAAGACCAAGCCAGATAGGCCTCGGGCTTTATTCAGTCAGGGTTCATAGGGCTCTGATCAAACGAAAAAGAATATTTATGTCTGAAGTAAGGGCTACTGTGTGGCAGAGTTCTTCTGTCCTCTTCGTCTGACTACGCTTCGGCGTTTTATTATTATTATTTTTACTGTAGTGCGGTCATAAGCCCGGTTCACCCTATCGCTGTGACATACCCAGTTGAATTAATTCTGTTAAAAGCATTTAAAGATGATGAACCAAACCTTTAGAGCTGTCATGAAGAGTTATGTAGACTCAAATTACTAACAGTACATGTCAAAGTGTAAAAATGTAAAGTTCCAATGGAAATAGCTATGCATGGTATACAAAGACAAAGTCAGAAGTTTAGTAGGTATGACAGTATCATTTTACACTTGTCCATACTAAGTAATATCATGTTACATCAAAGCAGTATCATTTATCGCAAAAAGTTGTTCATGTTGAACACTCCGCTAAAAAGTGCCTCAGATAAAACTCGTTTTACAAGATCCGAAACCAGTTCAGGAACAAGGCCTTGAGCATTAAACAATCATACATGCAATATATTCTTGAAGTTGTAGTGCAGTGTACTACAAGTGATGGGTGCTAAGGTTTGGAAGCGAAACGACAGTAATCAGTCTCAAACTAAGGAGGAAAATTGTGATAGCGTTTCTGGGATTCCTCCATCTTCATCAAATCGTCAACCCGTACCTATTGTGTCTACAATTCATAAAGCACATAGGTCAAAGAAGTTCGTTAACAATACAGTTTATATCCACAACCTGAAAACTTCTGTACCAGCTACAACTGGTGGAAATCATGAAAGAGAAGCATTCGGCAATACAATGCAGGACAGTGCAAGCACGGATAAACCCACTGTTCTTCATCACAAACCAACAGCTGTCAGAACTAAAGGTTTGTGCGTTCCTTGATAAGTTTTATGACTCAGTAGATTTGTTAAGAGGGTATGATCTTCTTTGCATTTATGAAGAAGACTTATCTTGACTCTAAAACAGTGCGCTATGATTCTTCTTTTCGGATTCATCCCTTGCAGTCCTCCACGAAAAACAGAAGGAAATAGCAATGATGCGTCAACAGCTTCTCCAGGCAGAAGAGCAGCTCAAACAGAAGAAGGTGAATTTGATAGGGATAAAAACAGGCATGCATACACAGGAGCATGCTGGTTAGGGTTTATTTAACCTGTACTCCTGATGGAATTAAAATTAGGTAGTTAGTTAGTTCCAGGCAAATCCAGTCGAAGGGTATCAAAGTGTGCATGCTTGACTATCTGTATAGCCTTGCATGCTTTACTATCTGTATAGCTTTGCGTTTGAAGTGCAAGTGTAGGTAGGTGTGGTTACCAAGACGTACACATGTCATGGCCCCCAGCTTCCTCTTTTCCCCCCTATCTGTCCACACCAATTCCCTCTTTCCACATCCCTGTCCACACATTTGACCTCACCAATTCCCTCTTTCCACATCCCTGTCCACACATCTGACCTCACCAATTCCCTCTTTTCAAGATGCCTCTTAAATCTTTCATCTTTCAAGGAAGGGTTAAAAATCAAGGACAGAATGTAGCTAGCTGCATTCTCCATTCACATCTTTGTACCTCCTATGTAGAGGGAAGTGGAGGCTCAGGAGGCTGCAAGAACAGCTGAGCAGCAGAAGCAGCAGGTGTGTTGAATCATGCGGATGCTTGAGGGTTCGTACTTCTCTTTTAAATGAATCCATGCAGGCCTTGAGATTTTCTAAGGCCTGAATGATAAAGCTTGCACTGTCTTCTGCACTATCCACACATTTGAATGATAAGCTTGCACTGTCTTCTGCACTATCCACACATTTGCCAGGACAGTGCAGACACTGCCTACACTGCTCAAGACACAGCTTAGGCAGTGTTATGTAGAAACACCATTTTGAGCTCCACACATGAAACATGAAAGGTCAAAAATGCTGTATCAACTGCAGCTGCGCATGTTTAGCAGCATTTTAAGCGTTTTATGGACCAAGTGTTTCATATGGTCCTTGATGTGCAGGAGGACCTGAAGAGGAAACGGGCTCAGCTGAGCTCCTCCTTACAACATGCAGCCGCAGCCGCTGAAATGAAGGCCCATGTCCACACAAGTACATCCTCAGCACCCAGCTCAGCTACATCAGCTACAACAGCAGTAGCCAAGGCTGGTATGCCTGGCTTGCAGCCAGGGCCTCAAGTCTCTACATCAACATCAACAACGTCAATGTCTGCAGCTGACGCCAAAGAGATATCCCGAGTACTGAGCAGCAACAGTAGCTATGCCTGCCTCAAGGTAACAGTGGCCATGCCTGTCTCAAGGTAACAGTGGCTATGCCTGCCTCAAGGTAACAGTGGCTATGCCTGCCTCAAGGTAACAGTGGCTATGCCTGCCTCAAGGTAACAGTGGCTATGCCTGCCTCATGGTAACAGTGGCTATGCCTGCCTCATGGTAACAGTGGCTATGCCTGCCTCAAGGTAACAGTGGCTATGCCTGCCTCATGGTAACAGTGGCTATGCCTGCCTCATGGTAACAGTGGCTATGCCTGCCTCAAGGTAACAGTGGCTATGCCTGCCTCAAGGTAACAGTGGCTATGCCTGCCTCAAGGTAGGTGTTGATGGTGGTCGTGTTCCAGGTCCTTACTTAAGTCACTTGTGTGAACAGGTA
>BEGY01000019.1:484544-506109 GCA_002335675.1 Chlamydomonas eustigma
GTAACAGTGGCTATACCTGCCTCAAGGTAACAGTGGCTATGCCTGCCTCATGGTAACAGTGGCTATGCCTGCCTCATGGTAACAGTGGCTATGCCTGCCTCAAGGTAACAGTGGCTATGCCTGCCTCAAGGTAACAGTGGCTATGCCTGCCTCAAGGTAGGTGTTGATGGTGGTCGTGTTCCAGGTCCTTACTTAAGTCACTTGTGTGAACAGGTATTAAGGCATGCGTTTAGTAGAATCCGTTCATCACTTCATGCTTCATTTTACACTCACTCTGGATTATTAAGCATGACTCATGCTATCTGCTGTGTGATCTTGTGTCTAAGGTGAACTTCGGAGCAAGCGTGTCACATGTCAAAAGCAGTTACAGGAAGTTGGCCATGGCGCTACATCCAGATAAATGCAAACTTGAAGGGGCCGCAGAGGCTTTCCAGAAATTGCATAATTCTTACATGTCGCTTACTAGAAAGCTAGGAGCATGAGGTGCAGCTGTGCAAGGGGGGTTAAATACCTCTTGCTACTGCTACTGTGTAGAAGTGGCCTTTGTGTCAGTTTTTCAAACAAGGGATTTTTAAACGGAAGATCAGCCGTCATGATCATGTCATAAAACAATTTAATTTTATGAGCACAGTCTATCCTTCCACAAAAATGTGTCTTCAGCCATGTTTTATGATAGGAACTGTTTGTAAGCATGTGTAAGATCTTTGTGAGTGTTCATAATGGTATGCATAAAATTTTTGGTGTTCTGGTGGACAGAAATGATGAAGATCAGAAGTTTTTTTCTCTTCTCCTACTTGGCTGTTGGTATGTGGGAATGGGTCTTCATGCTTTGGCTGTTGCATCAACAGATCGTATGCAAAAAAAAAAAAATTCTAACAGGCATATTCTTCTGCCTATACATGGGAGTCTGAACATAGTTTTGCAGTCAAGTCAGATGCCTGATAAGCAGGCTGCAAGAGGCATGTAATAATTTCTCCCAACTTTAACTTTACAGCCTTTCTCACAGAATCTGAGTTCAGTTTGTTCTTTTTAGCTTGAGCATAGCAAACCTGTTAACTAGCCAGAGTTCTAAGTGAATGGAATGGTTTGAGAGGTGGACGACATACACAAGCTTTTCTAAAAGGAGCTTTAAAGAGAGGGAATTCAAATTTAAAATTATTAGCTGCAATATGTGTTATAAAATATAAAAAATTTCTTAACAGATCACAGCCCTTCCATCTCTTTCATAAGCCCAGCCCACGTCTTCTTCCATAGAGCTTCATCCTTCTTCCAAGTTGCCAACAATCCACGAACCTACATAGCCAGACAGGGCACAAGCACAAACTTCGTACATATCAAGAGCATGACATCAAGGAAATTCCAATGCTTTCCTTGCAAATTATATTTATTGTTCACACATTCTAACTTCTGCACCTGCTGCAGGGACCCCCTCATTGCCTCTTCTCCCTGTTGGAGGCAAGCACGATATGCCCTGATGCCAGCACGATGACACGGGGTGTCCAAGCCTGATACCAGCTGCTCAGCAGCCTGAGCTGCTGCAGCAGCAGCAGCAGCAGCGGCAGCCTGGGCCGCTGCCGCAGGGCTGGCAGTTGCGCCCTTACCACCTGCATTGTGGTTGTGGTTGAGCCTCGTCTTCATACCATATTTTGTCATCAGCAGCACAATGCAGCTCTGGATACTTAAGGTAGACAAGCAGTACAAGCACAATGACTAAGCATTTATTTAAGCTGCATTCAATAGGAAGTGCTAACCAGCAGGTGGCACCACAGCATGCACTCACCAGCAGGTGGCACTGGAGACGGTGCTTGCTTGCTGGGTACTGGCAGCACCCTAGGGAGACCTGAGCCCTCCTCGTTATCCCACCCAAGGCTCTTCAAGTCAAAGCTGCCCGAGGGAAGCACCCAAGTGAGAGGGCTGAAGGGACGTGCAGGGACAGTGTCCACCGGCACAGCAGCAGCTGGTGCAGCCCCCTTCTTGCCTGCTGGGGCCTTAGCTGCAGCAGCTGCTGGAGCAACAGCGGGGGTAGCACCGGGGTCCACACCTGTAATGTTGTACAAATCAAATGAAAAAGTGAATTTTATGCAGCGGTGTGGATAATGATCCATGGCAATGTTTAAGTAAGAACTTGGAGTGATGTTAACTTATAAGTAATATGAGGAGACCTTTATGAACACTGTTTCTTTGGTGAAAAGGCTAGTACAACCTCTGAGGGTGTGATGGAAGGATAAATATGATCCTGAGTATAGGGTTAATAGGGTACACATGTATAGGGTTAGTAATAGGGTACGCATGTAGTGCCTTAAGGATTCTCACAGAGGAGTGCTTCATGTTAGCACAGCCTTACCTTCTGCCTCTGCATTCGCCAACATGAGGCGGTACAACTGCTTGTCATCTTTCCGTCCAGGCAGGCTGTACACGTACTGCTCATCTTCTCCAATGGGGGGCAAGTCATCAGGCATCAAGAAGTTGTCAAGCAGCTGGACTAGGATGACAACCTGATCAGAACGCATGGGGAGATGTTGTGATTGAGGGAGGTGAAGGTCCGCATGTTGCTCTCCATGAGAATGCTCTCACCATCCATGATGCACTCAGAGCACCATGCTGAGACTTCTCACCATCCATGATGCACTCAGAGCACCATGCTGAGACTTCTCACCAGAGGTCTGTCATAAGGAGACCGTTTCATCTCAAGAGGTCTCTCATAAGAAGACTGTTTCATGTTTTGTTGCCCAACTGAACCCAGCGCGTACTTACCAAGTGGCGCAGTTTTTTCATACTAGGAGACAGCATCTAGCCACTCAACTGAAACCTCTACATACTCACCAAGTGACACAGTCTTCTCCTCAGCTTTGGACCTTCCTGCTCAATGCCACGCACTGCATCCTCAGCTAGGGCTTGAAGCATCTGACTGAAGCTCTCAGAGCGCTCAGCCTCCATGCTTCTCAGGCTGTCCAGCTCACCGCGTCTGTAAAAGTGTGAACCAATGTGGTAAATTTGTAGAAGTGTGAACCAGTGTGGTAAATTTGTCTGTGCTTTGATTCTTTGTTTATAGTCTGTTGCAGCAGCCATACCAAGAACTTTCAAGGTTTCACGGAGAAACAGAGACATGGATGGAAGCTGGATATATAGGTATCTCTAGGTCTGCTGGGAAGGAGGCCGAACAAGCAAGGATCCACAATTTCTAGGGAATTCAAGCAAGAATCAGCCATAATGACAGGCAATCAGCCATGATGACAGGCAATCAGCCATAATGACAGGCAATCAGCCATAATGACAGGCAATCAGCCATAATGACAGGCAATCAGCCATAATGACAGGTATCAGCCATAATGACAGGCAATCAGCCATAATGACAGGCAATCAGCCATGAAGAGTGACCATGAAAGAGTGACAATGAAAGCAATGCATGTTTGTGGTAGATGCAAAGTCTTTTGCACACGTCTTGTTCTGTTTCTCTTAAAACAGGCTGTGGAGGGCAGTGACGTGTCACATGTGAAAGAGAATTGGAATGTTCTAATCTTATAATAATTGTTGACAATCTGACTGTTTTAAACAGTTACTACTAACATAGACATTTCTATCTAGGCTAACATAGACTTTTCTATCTAGGCTAACATAAACATTTCTATGTGCTGACACACTACTCCTAATGTGTGACATATCATTTTTTTGTGCAGGTCACTCACTTAGTGGGGTTGATCATTTTGGGATGCATGCCTGATCGTACAGCCTCCACTGCCGTCAAGAGCTCTCCATGGCGAGCCTTATACCGCTTGACAACGCTGTTGTGTCGCTCAGCAGAAGCAGACAGCTCATGTTTGACCATGAGGGCCAGAGCCACTGCTGGTGTGCGCTCCACCAAGCGGTAGGCACGGATGACCTGGCAAGGTAAAGGAGAAAACCAGGACGGGGTATGGAGTAAGAGCCTCAAGCCACATTTGCACATCTTAACTTGAGCAGCTCTGGAAAAAGGTCCCTGCTTAAAATAAACGATTGTATCACCTTGACACACCTGTTCACACCTAGACATCCTCTGAGGCACCTACTGACCTGAGTTCTCAACTCCTTCACACCATGAGAGACATGTGTCCTCAGTTGCTCCCTTAGACCCTCTAAAGACTGGCTGGTCTGACCCAGCAGCAACTCAACCCCTGGTGGGATACGACCTGGGTAGCGGATAGGGCGTAGAGGTTGAGGACCTTCTTCCTCCAAAGCGTACAGCGCCACACCTTTCCCAGCTTTTAATGCTGATCCAGGTTTCTTTGCAGCAGCAGACTTGGGTGGGGCTTTTGTTGGGGATGTAGGTTCTTTCTTCTTAGGGCTGTCTGGTTTCTTTCCCTTAGCTCCACCTTTTGGAATCTCCTCTGGTGGGAACAGTACAGCATAGTATGAACGGGCCAGTGCCTCAATATCTCGTTTGCATGAGTCAATCACAACCTCTATGTCCTTAGACAAGGCCTCGGGGCCTGGTGAGGCAGCAGCAGCAGCAGCAGGCTTCTTCCCAGTCCCTGGTGCGGTGGAAGTCTTACTACCACCAGTGCCCAGCCGTGAGGTGGGAAGTGACTTATTGACAAGGGGCGGCTCTCCCTCAGCATCCAGGGACAGGTCTACTGGGCAAATGTTTAGGCCAGTGCTTTGGAGGAACTCGAGAGCTTTGGCCTGGGATGGAAAATCAAGATACCATACATCAAAACTAGGCAGAAAGGAGGTAGAAAGGAAAGCTTCTTAAGAAAGCCTGGTACATGATATTTAGGGTTAATACCTGCAGTATCCTTTGTCCAGTTTGATCATTAATTTACAAATCGAAGTCAACATTCATTTGATGCAGCCAGATACTGAATATCAGGTATCAAGATGATGATATTAATTGCATACATGCCCTTCAACTTAGTCTACCACTGTTTCTGAGTGATAAGCCTTACATACCATGCACTACCATGTACTACCATACCATGCACTACCATGCACTACCATGTCCACCCATGCCATGCACTACCATGTACTACCCTACCATGTACTACATGTACTACCATGCCATGTACTACTCTACCATGCTCACCTGTTTATACAGCCGGCCCCTTAACTTGTCAAGCGACAAAAGAACGTCCTTGCACCTCTTCAGGGGAGCTGGGATGATCCCATTCAATGTCTGGCCAGGCTTTCCGTTCCCCAATTTCTGCTGCTGGTCAGCTCCTACTAGTAGGCTCTCTAGTGTGTCCAAGTCAGCATTGATCAAAGCACTTTCCTGCATAGACCAGCAAATTAGAACATGTTAAATAACTTCTCCTCCTCCTCTTCAAACAACAACTGTCTAGGAAGGGGCAGCAATACTGTAGCCCTGAGCTAGCCTTCATGCGTCGTCCTCTAATCTAATCTTGCGTGTCACCTCAGCACTCCTGCCCAACTCGCTCCTAGCCTTCTTCCTAGCAGCCTCCATTAACTCATCCAGCTTCTCTATCAACGCCATGTCCTCACGGTAGCTGGGTAGAAGGTCTTCAATGTATTGCAAAGACTCATCTGCCTGCGGTATGCAAAGAAGAGCAATGGTCTTGATGAACATGAACAAGATGATGAAGCCAAAGTGACAATTAAGACAGAATTCTGTCTTCAAATCCGCAGAATTATGTGAAGCAAATGTTTTGTGCAGAGTGTAAATGATTGCTGACATTCTTACATATTAGGACACAAGAGGAAATCTTTGAGGTCAGGCAAACAGGCTAGTAAATAACCAAAAGATTAAAAGTGTGAGACTTTGGTTGAAGATGTCCCATCCTCCGCCCTCCACACAAATTCACAGCAACACCCACAATTTTTGACAGCTCCGCTTGTGCATCTGCTAGTTTAGAAAATTGAGCCTCTATGGTCTCCGCAACATGTGTATCAATGGCAGCTAGGCTGCGTCGATACATAGCTACATTCTCTGGAGCGTACATACCACCCTGTGTAAGTATGGAAGGCATTGTGCAAGTGACAAGTGGCATACAAATAGCCTCAAGGAGGCCTCCAGTCCATGTTTGAATAGGAGGAGTGTTCAGAATGCTGATTATGTATCAATCATGCATCAAACGTTTAGCTCAGATTCACATGCTAAAAGCAACTATTCACCACAGTTAAAAATAGTTTAGTAGAAGCTGACACTTGTCTCCCATTCTGAAGCCAACCATGATGTTGACAGTTCACACCACACAGATGTGGTTGTGCTTGGATCCCAGGCTAATTTTAGCTTAACCTGGAACCCTAGGTTTTACAGAAATCTCAAGTGATCCACATCAACACTTCACACCTCTTCAAATGTCTTGAGCTCTGCCGCATCAAAGGCCTTGTTCACCTCCACTAGGCGCAAACAGGATTGCGAAACACGCTCTTGAAGTTCCGTGATCTTGGCTGTAATATTACAGGTGAAAAGAGGGATCAGATCATATCAGCCGCAATCAATCCATGGGATTTGAAACACAGGCTTTTTAATCCAACTTTGCTCTGCTTGTATGTCATACAACAGTTACCTCATTAACCATACAACAGTCACCTCATTAACCATACAACAGTCACAACAGTCCTAATTTCTTATTATTTATCATCACAACTGCAAAGGACATGTCACATCTCTGTAAATGTGAGCGAGCACATATCACACTAGCCTCTTCCTACCTGTCAAATCTCTATCGATGCGAGCACGTAACGCCTCAGCCTCTCTCTTTCTTATGTCGATGGACTTGCTACTCAGGCACTGAGAAAAGAAGCTTTCATAACCTCTCAGCTTGGATATGCATCTGTACAATCACATGAAAATTCCTTTGATCCAACACTAGTTTACACATGGAGGCAGAAAGGATGTAAATGTCTATCTGCAGAGTAACATCCCTAATAATGAAGATACAATCAAACTGCAAGCATGACCAGCAAGCATTTGATGTAAGCAGTACTCACTTCTGAACCTCCTGCCTCAGTTCTTGCTCCCACTCAAGGAACTGATCAGCCTGGGCGTGCACGGCTCTACTCTGCCCACGCAGATGATTCTCCGCTCTTCTCCTCTGAGCCACAAGCTCCACAGAGCGGCCCAGTCGTGTCTCCTCCTCAATGCGGCCAGCACGGGGTCTGCAACAGACAATTGAATGGGATGGGGAAAAAAGTATGACCTGAGGTCTGTACTCTGATGACATAAAGCAGTCACAACTGGTTAAGGTATTAGTCTATAGTCACAAACAATGCTCATTAGGTCAAGGTATTAGTCTATAGTCACAAACAATGCTCATTAGGTGATACATGATGCTTAGAGAGTGATTACCACCTTTGTAGCATTTATAAGGGGAACCTATGCAATGCACCTCATTTTGGTATCCCTTGGTACTAGTACTCCATACTCCCTCACCCCACACACACCTGTGTGCTCTGAGATGTGCGTCCAGTTCCTCTGTGTACGCAGTCTCCCTGTTCTCTGACCATTCTGTTGCAGCGTCCTCAGATCTCTGACTGAACTCAACCATCTCTTGAAGCAACCCAACCTAATAATGATAAAATCAAAATATGGTCAGTGATTGAACCTCATGATGATCCTCACGAGAAATTACGGAGTGCAGAAAAGTAAGAAAACCTAAGTATGACCCCCGTAGGGTCTACCCCTGGTTGCAGTTGAATGTGATATATTGACTTTCAGTAAGGTACTCCAGCTATACTGATAAGATGGACGCAGGAATGACATATCATGCGTTCTTACCTGCAACTGACGTAGAGCATGGGACAATTTGGACTCTGGAAGATTAAGCTGTCGGCAAAGTGGCATGCCTGATTTATCCAGTGGGGGCAGCTGCTTCAACTGAACCTCAATAGGCGGGGGAGGTGGCAGAGGTGGCTCCTCAGGTACAGGAGGTGGAGCTGGAGGCTGGATAGGAGCTGTCTTTGCTGTTGACCCCTTCTTAGTAGCTGAGCCAGCTTTCCCTGCAAGCCCCCCCTTCTTGGTTGCTGCTGCAGCTTCTGCTTCAGCTGCAGCAGCAGCTTCTGCAGCCGCTATTGCAGTGGCACGCGCTGCAGCTGCGGCTTCTGCATCTGCCTTTTTCGCAGCTTCCTGCTCAGCTTCAGCCCTCAGCTTCTCTCCCAGCGTGTCCGACCCTTTCTTGATCAACACTTTCAGCAGCTCCTGGTACATCCCAAAGGACATGCCGTCAGCTAAGGCCAGCTCTCCAATGATCTCAGGCTCTGGAGGGGGTGGAGGAAGAGCCATTTCAGGTTCAGGTGGTGGTGTTGACACCACAGTAGGTGCAACAGTACCAGCCTTCCCTACTGGTTTCTTCTTCTTAGCAGTCTTCGCCTCAAGGGCTGCAGCAGCAGCTGCAGCATCGGCAGCTGCCTTGGCGGCGGCAGCCTCTGCTGCTGCTGCTGCCTCTGCTTCTTTGATACGTTGCAGTTCCTCTGGAGAGGGTCCTGGAGGCTCCACCAAGGGTTTCACCTTTTATAAATCAATACAAATCAATACACATTAGTGTCAGTGGCTTCCACAAAAAAGAAATACGTGTTTGTACAAAAATATCCTTTATGAATGTGGTTTGCATTTGGACCCAAAATATTCATACAAAGGGAATCTTTAACTAGTAGACTATTATTTGCTAAATTATATCTGAAGCTGTCTGTCGAGGCCCTTTGTCCATGCTGTACACTTAAATCATCGCAATCTCATATTAGTGTAACAATTTAAATATGGGTCCATTGCATTATCCACCTGGACCTAGATATGACGCCATACCTGCATGAGATCACATAGTGCGATATGATAGGTTGTGTTGGTCTGCTGAACTGTGACTGGGAATTCTCTGGCAATCCCAGCCATAAGCTTGTGAAAGTCCCGATATCCGGTCTCTATATCATCCAGGAAATGCAAAGCCTGGGAAACCAGCTCATCCAGCGCTCGCTCGCTGGAGCCCTGACTCACAGCCACAACAGCACTCTCTAGAGCAGCCTCTCTCATGGCATCCTCAGCATTGAACTCCTCACGCCTTGCCTGAACAAGTCAGAGGTGTTGTTTGCATTATCATGCAACAAGAGAGTACAAGAGATACCAGTAGCTGTACTGCTGAGTCATGCCACCATGACAAGTGAGTACATGAGATACCAGTAGCTGTACTGCTGAGTCATGCCACCATGACAAGTGAGTACAAGAGATACCAGTAGCTGTACTGCTGAGTCATGCCACCATGACAAGTGAGTACAAGAGATACCAGTAGCTGTACTGCTGAGTCATGCCACCATGACAAGAGAGTACAAGAGATACCAGTAGCTGTACTGCTGAGTCATGCCACCGTGACAAGAGAGTACAAGAGATACCAGTAGCTGTACTGCTGAGTCATGCCACCATGACAAGAGATTGAGGTCAGATGTACAGCAGCTATGTAGCGCAATGCTGATGATCATCAAAAGCCAAGAATGAGGCCTTGTACAAAATCACAGCTTTGAAGAGAAAATCACCTTGAGTGTGGACTTTGCATTAGCATCCCTCTCTGACGTCTTTGCCTTGTAGTCCTCATGCAAGACTGTCACTGAGCGCAACCAGTCACCCAAACATCGAGCCAGAGCGTGCCACACTTCAGCCTGCCACAAGCATGAGAAAGTATGAGAAAGTATGAACTAGCTTACTGGTTGTGTAGCAATAACTACTCTGTAACTAGGAGTATAGCAGTCGGGAGTAGCTGCACGCAACCCAGCTTAGACTCTATTGAAAGGATCCAAGCATAGTCAGAGAGCCAACAAAGCAGATGTACTCGTTACAACCCACCAAGCATAGTCAGAGAGCCAACAAAGCAGATGTACTCGTTACAACCCACCAAGCATAGTCAGAGAGCCAACAAAGCAGATGTACGAAGCTGGCTTAGCTTCTCACAACCCACTCTTGGTACCACGTTAACTAGATAAGCTAAACTATCAAGAAAACACTATTTTAGACTAAAATGCCACAACCCTGCTGACTCAACAGCACCTCTGCCATGCAAATGTAACAACACCTCAGCTGTGCCTAAAAAGGCCATACCTGCCAATCAAGGAACTTGCTGGCCTGCTCCAAAGTACTCAGGGCTGCTTCACGGCGCTCTTTCAACACCACACCACACTCTCTGTCCACCAATTCCCTAAAGGGGGTTAAGGGATTCAACATGAAGGGTTTGAGGGAAAGCTTACATGAGACTTAAGCCATGTGGCAGCCAGTGCATGAGACTTAAGCCATGTGGCAGCCAGTGCATGAGACTTAAGCCATGTGATAGCTCAGAAGATACTGATCATGTTTAATTTTATGAACAATTTGCAAGCCTTTGAAATTGGAGATGTAGCACAGTGCAAAGTGCGCAATATTCTAAGCTTGAGTGTTCGACATATCATGCGGCACAAATTAGAGCATACCAGTGTGCGTGTGCTCAGAGCATATCAGGGTGTGTGTACTAAGAGCACACCTTGGAGAGTGTACTACGAGCATATTGTACTACGAGCATAATGTACCAAGAGATAATTGCATAACTAAGGAGTCACCTAGCCATATCAAGGAGTCACCTAACCATATCAAGGAGTCACCTAACCATATGAAGGAAACTTCCCCTAGAGACATGCCCTTAACAACCCTCATCTGTGAACACTAGCTCTTAAACCCTGTAGAACTCTCAGGCCTCTGCTCCTTCGTCTTCCTCTTCAGGCACAAAACTCCTCTTCTCACCTACACTGCTCCTCTAAGTACCCTTTGTACTGCAGCACTTCCTCCACCAGTGCTGCCAGCTGCTGGTTTGCCACCTCCTCTACATGCTCCTCATGCGTCCTCAGTTTGGTCATCCATGTCGAGATTTCTTGTACCCAGCTGGCATGCAGGCGGTTTACATCCTCCATCCAAACAGACACACGCTTGCTTGTCAGATTTGGAGGAACAAGACTTGACACCTGAAGAGCGATCAGATACAAGATGCTTACTTGCATTAGTAATGAAAGGAGCTCTTGTTGAAAAGAACTCAAGTGTGGTATGACCGGCCTATCACTCAAGTACTTAGCACGTGCTCAAGTCTCTGCATGATCCTTAAGACAGGATGACTCAAGGACAACTAGCTGTCTCTGTCAGCAGTAGGCAGTACAACAATGACAGACCTGCATGAAATGCTGAACGAGAGCAAGCAGTGAGGCTTGCTGGCGCTCTCTGATTCGTGAGAACATAGACATTCGCTCCGAAGGCTCTGAGAACTCGGTACTCCTGAAAATTACAATGGCACAGACAAAGAAGCAACATCAGTTGGATGAAATCTGAGGCACAATGAAGCTACCCCAATGAGGTTACCACCAACTACCCCAAGGAGGTTACCACCAACTATCCCAAGGAGGTTACCACCAACTCAGGTGACTTGATCTGACGCTGAGCCCTATGAAACCTATGAAACCTTCCAAAAACAGTGCAAAACCAATAAACTCATCATTCTTACTTAACAAACAAGTGAGATGCAGTCCACTACCCCCTCCCAGGAGTGCATTAGAGGGATTCCAATCTACAAGTCTACATCTTTCACTACCTGCAAGCTGAGTCATCTTTCACTACCTGCAAGCTGAGTCATCTTTCACTACCTGCAAGCTGAATCCATTTAATCATTGATTGCTGGGAAAGCTTCCACACAACCTGTTGACTCTACAGGCTTCACCCTGATTTTTCACCTCACCTGATACGTTCGTTGAATCCGTTCATTGCATAGTGGGTGCGAAGGATCCTCCACCTGCTGAGACCGTCCTCCCAAGCTTGACGCCTCTGTTTCTCCATCTCTACCTCTGCAACTTGAAGGCGCTGCACCAAGTCTGCATACGCACGCCTGGAGCACATAGAGGACATGAAAGACAGCAGAAGCATTAATCAATAAGACCATGCACTAGAATGAAAGACAGCAGAAGCATTAATCAATAAGACCATGCACTAGAATGAAAGACAGCAGAAGCATTAATCAATACGACCATGCACTAGAATGAAAGGCAGCAGAAGCATTAATCAATAAGACCATGCACTAGAATGAAAGACAGCAGAAGCATTAATCAATAAGACCATGCACTAGAATGAAAGACAGCAGAAGCATTAATCAATAAGACCATGCACTAGAATGAAAGGCAGCAGAAGCATTAATCAATAAGACCATGCACTAGAATGAAAGGCAGCAGAAGCATTAATCAATAAGACCATGCACTAGAATGAAAGACAGCAGAGTCAAAGTAGCAGAGTATGTGCTACTAGTATGTGCTACTCGTATGTGTACTACTAATGATTTCTGAGTCTCTGCTTATATGCAGTGTATGTAGAGGTACAAAAGAAGAGTACCTGACTTGTAGCATTGAGTACTTACTGAAGATCAAGAGAAGAAGACTAAGAGTTAGCAAAATCATAGCTCACAGGACTGACCTGTTTTGCAAGATCGAAAGATTGAGGTTGAGCGACTCTCTTTCTAAGATTCTCTCCACCTCTCCTTCACTGATGTGTGCAACATCATTCATCCCTCTCACAACCTCCACCAGGGAACTCCCCACCTACAGAAACATCATGTAGGGTGAGGACACATGCATCTTGCACCTACTACATCAAGCATTTTGGTGGCACTTCAAAAGAGCCAGCACTGATGCACACCTGCCATGAGGAGCGCTGCTGCATGCACACCTGCCATGAGGAGCGATGCTGCATGCACACCTGCCATGAGGAGCGCTGCTGCATGCACACCTGCCATGAGGAGCGCTGCTGCATGCACACCTGCCATGAGGAGCGCTGCTGCATGCACACCTGCCATGAGGAGCGATGCTGCAAGCACACCTGCCATGAGGAGCAATGCTGCAAGCACACCTGCCATGAGGAGCAATGCTGCAAGCACATACTCAGGATTCTTTAATGACATCTGTTAATAGTGAGGTGATCCTCATCCCTATCCAAATGCCACCTGCACGTCATGGACTGCCCTGACAGTCAACATCTAAACCCTGACTGTCCACACCTTAACCCTCCTCTGCTCTTCTGCATTCTCCAGGGTTTGCGACAGCTGCTCGATCCACGAGGCCCTCTCTGGCAGCTGTTGCGCAACTGCATCCCAGACATTGCATACATCCCTCTCTGTGAGAGACATTACTTGGTCGTCCACAAGGACACTCATCTCCATGTCCAGATGTTCATCGCTGGCGGCTAAGTCCCCCTAACAAGGGGGATGCAACAAGAGTGGTAGAGCATTGACATTGCTTGAGCATTTTGTGTCTAGTGACATGCAGAAGTGTGTACATACATACATGTCATAAGAGCTGCCCTAGGCATAGAAATGAGAAGGATCTGAGGCATCCACTCCCTCAGCCACTCATATACATTTATTTCTCAAACATTTTTCAACATTTCACATGAAGTTTGTGCACCCTCAAACTCATACATAGACTTAAGAGCCACCTATTCTAGCATTTTTGAGATAAAAGCTCAATAATTGTGATAGATAGGAGTCATGGCTGATGGATTTTATGCAAATGAGAGAAAGGGGCATGTCTTGATAAGAAAATCATATATGCTGAAGAGAAAGGAGAAGTAAAGGCAGATCCTCACCCGGAGCTCAGCAGCTTGCGAAGCTGCCTCTTTCTCCAAGTCTTCCTTCGCCTTATCACGGATGCTCACAAACTGATCCCAGACCCTCCGATGTCGATCCATCTTCTCATGTAACATGTACTTCACTCCTTCCATGTCAGCCTGGGCAGAGGCGTTAGCATGGAGTGACAATGAGTGACAATGAGCACAAAATTTGAAAGCAGCATTGGGGTTCTTCTTTGCTCTTGGTAAGGTTGTGTGTCTCTATCCATGTGGGTTACAACAACTTAAAGTTTACTCATTGTTCACCTCTTGAGAAGCCTGAGCACACCCACCTTCTCAGGTCGAGCATTGGCAAGTAAGGAATGGACTTCAGATGCTGAACCACTGTGGAAGATTGTCATGTCACTTCGAGTTGCATGGTTAGGATGGAGCGCTGGAAGCTTCTCTCGGGCTGTTTTCATTTTAGCACCAATTGTCTTGCCGTAGCGATCTTTTCGGACAACCTCCGCATCTTGAATCGACTTCAATAGTGACTGCCCAGGAGTTAGCAAATCATTGAATGGGTCTGACGCGGCACCCACTAGCTCATCGCGTAAAGCTGTTTTCTTTTCCCAGTCCATGTTGAATATTAGCTTGTCTTGAGATGATTGTTTTTACCTTGGCACTCTAGGCCGAGTGTCAGAGTCAACATTAAACAAAAATCTAATTAAGTATTAGTAACATTAAAAATAAAGGACCAATGGGGACTTGCATGTCCAGGGTACTCACATTGTACTGTATGAAGAAGCAGTACGTCCACATGATCCAAAATTGAAGTGTACAATTATTTAAGTTTCTTGGCGACCAGAACTGTGGCAGCTAGTTGCGGACACAGCTGTGGCTTATTAACGAGGTGTTTTCCAATTTTCATCACGGTGAGTATCAGTATTGCTCCTACCAGGATTGGAGCGAAGCCGTTTACTGCGAGGTCTCTCGAGTCAAACTCGGACGACTGCAAGCATGTAGAAACAATCATTGAGAAAGTGAAAAAGTCCACTGATTGTGTCAACTAATTTTGAATATGGTGTATGGAGACAAAATGCTACTATCATCATGGCACTTGAAAAGAAGACTTTCATCCTTACCTGAGATGTCACAAGACTGTTGAATGCATGAAAAATCCTTGAGATACCATAGTAAAAGCACACCAATGCTGCAGCAAGGGGAAACAGAGGTCCATATTGTCTCTTGAAAGGGGACTTGGATCCATGATCTGGAATGTAGGATCCTGCACACAATAAGGCAACGCTATGTTCAGCCTTGCAGCTAGCTCTCAATCAGCCAGAGAATTGTGACCTCTATGGTTGCATGAATGGACAACAACACATATCCTCTTAACTATGTAGAACAACACATATCCTCCTAACTATGTACTACAGCTCATGTCCTCCTAACTATGTACTACAGCTCATGTCCATCTGACAATTGACAGCAAACTAAGTACATCAAGTAAGATGTAATAAAAATAAAAGTAATCAAAGAATCTTATGTACACACAGAGCATATTTTTCAAAACAGATATAGTAACTTAACTTCCTCATCTGTGACAAGATCCACTGTATCATGCTCAGTAACCTCACCTCCTTACCTGTGACAAGATCCACTGTATCATGCTCAGTAACCTCACTTCCTTACCTGTGACAAGATCCACTGTATCATGCTCAGTAACCTCACCTCCTTACCTGTGACAAGATCCACTGTATCATGCTCAGTAACCTCACTTCCTCATCTGTGACAAGATCCACTGTATCATGCTCAGTAACCTCACCTCCTTACCTGTGGCAAGATCCACTGTATCATGCTCAGTAACCTCACTTCCTCACCTGTGACAAGATCCACTGCATCCTGCTTTCTTCCATCTGCAAAATTGTTCAAGTAGTAGCGTGCAATGCTCTTGTAACCATCATCCAGGATGCCTCCATACGTGCGTTTGCCGGTTCGTGTGAACCCGCTTTTGAGTGCACCAGTCCCTTGCATGATCATGTAAGAGACACAGAGGGCTCGTCAACAATATCATCATCATCATCATCATGCAACATCAAAAGAGAAAAAGTGCTGCAGCATCAAAATACGATGATATTGCATATTAAAAGCCAGGTGTAGAGAAGGTCTTGAAGCCAGAATTAAGGTAAAATAATGCACTGGCCTAACAATCAATACGTGTAACTTACACTCAGTTTCCATGCACACACTGGTAGACGTCACAAGCGCACATAACGAAGGTTCACACCTGCGTACTGCAGTGCAATGGCATCTCCATGATCAGCCCAGAGGATCTTGAAGTCTTTCTCAACTTCAGGGTAGGCTGAAGGCAGGGTAGCATCCTTGGCCAACAGCCCAAGAGATGTCAACGTCGCCTCAAGCGCCTAAAGCAAGTCGTGGGGAGCAGGGGCCAACTGACATTTCAGTTGTAGATGATGTAAACAGTCTCATGGTGCCCCAAGACAACAACAAGCCTGGATCATGGCCCCCATTCACACATTATTATCCTACTCCATTCCTACACTACACCACATGTTGTAGCTGCTAACAGCAAAGGAGAGAAACATGCACCTACAGCGCTTGCTCCTCAACTGGCTGGAGAACTCCCTCAGATGCACACCTCTTATCTCACATCACACATGAATCACTAATCCAATTATTCCAACAACCAGGCTCCATCAACACACCTTCCGCCCCAACATCCCTTGCACCACATTCGTCCTGTCCAGGCAATCTATACAGTTGGTGCGAACCACACCCATCTGCTTGCTCACAACTCCTTTAGGCGTATGGAGGAAGTATCCATATCGAGACATGTCTGACGAAATCTGCAAGACATCCATACAAGACCTCATCAGCAATGGATCCATGGATCAGAACATCAGAGAGGATCATTGTGTTCATCGGCAGGGCACTAAGCAGGAACAAGTAGAAACATCCAGTCCTCAGGGTCGCAAGATGCAAATAAGAGCCTTCAGAAGTGCATCAGCAACTTGATGTGTCATGCTGATCCTCTTAACCAAGCCAGTTGAAATGAGTCAGCCATATGCCTCAAGCATGTGCTGAAATAAGCATGTACACGCAACTGTATCACTTTCCATTAAAAACATATCAAAATGTAGTGAAACATGTTATCTATGCTTTGTGCTGGCTCAATTGTTGTAATTCAGGCCCACGCAGCATGGTACATTCTAGTTGAGTCCATGCAGCATGAGATATTCTAGTTGAGTCTCCTCATGTCATACCAATATTGCGCCAACTTTGCCAAATGTGTCAGAGGCAAATGCTGCTACCACTTCAACAATTCCTACAACTTCTACTCTTTCTTTAGCACAAAAGTGGATGCAATGGGTAGACTGAGAACCTGCAAAAGTGACTACCTGATCCCAAAGAATAGACAGCCGATGATAGCTCTTTGTGCCGCACTCTTTGTGGAAGTCAAAGGGTACATACTTGAAGCTTGTGTTCCCTGCGCATGCGTAGCGGTCAGAGAAGTCTTGGAAGGCCTTGGCCAGCTTGCCCTCTGCAGTAAAATGGTGGAATTGGGGTTTCATGAGGCTTTCAGGGAATGAGGCTTTTAGGAACTTTGAAGGAAGTTCTCCATATCATTAAGGAAGATATATGCAAGATCAGGGCAGAGGATCGTATTATGCAGGAGGATACGTATAAGATTTAAACAGCAAGGGCATAATCATTGGTCTGTAAAGGAAGGAGGGCTATTCCAACAGATGGTTGCATTGAAACAATTCCCACAATTAGAATCTAACAATCAGTGTTAGGTGCAACAGAGGACAAGTGATGGGAGGTATCCATTTTTCAGCGATGCAGATGAAGGCAGCGCTGGTTGCAGAAGTGCTCAGCGAGTAGGTCATAATGTGACTGATGATCTTGTGGCAATACCTCTAGTATGTACCCCAATCATCAACAGGAATCATGCCAATGTCTTACCTCCGCCATGCTGATTGATGAGGTTGATGGCCATTGCTTCCTTGTACTGATCTTTTAAGCTGTTGGCGTGCTTCTTGAATGCAGGCAGTTGTAATTCATCAATAGCGATTTGCTGCATTTGCACGAGTGTGGCATGAACTGCAAATCAGTCATGTCACCAACAACAACAAAATATGCAAACATTGCTCAATCATATCCTCAATGTCATCGATGTGACATTCCTACTCCAAGTCTCTGCTTGAGAGCATCCACTTGTTTATCTCATATTAAATGATTGTGAAGGCTGCTTATGAACAGTAAGCCAAGGGGTTGCATTCAATGTGGCAACTATCCTAACCTTGGTTGGCTTGTACTTGAGACTAGGCATCATTCAATGTGGCAACCATCCTAACCTTGGTTGGCTTGTACTTGAGATTAGGCATCTCTGTCCACAATAAGGGAATGGACCCTCGAATCTGGACGTACGATGAGATTGTGGGTGCCTCCTCTCCTGGTTTTGGTTCCAACTGCAGAAGCTGCTCAGTCTCAACAAAATTTGCAACACGGCCTGTCGGTGATGCCCAAAGATTTGCACCAATGTGGAAAGAAGGAAAAATGATGGAGCTAAGAATTAAACAGGGTCCAGCCAAAGACATATAATGTTATTGTATTCATCTTCACCACAAAAAAAAGGGCAAAAGCCAGCTAGATTGATTGCCTCTCCTACAGCTCTAGATACAGAGGGTGCATTCATGTACCAAGGGGTACCAATCTTGTAAGAAACTCACCTTCCAAGTCTGCCTAGTTTAGCCCTAACCCTAAGCCCTAAACTCACCTTCCGAGTCTGCCCCTCTCCTCCAATGTCTGGTTCCAGCCCTATGTACTGAGCGCCGTGCGATGAGGACCAGTGAAGCTGAAGTTGTACCTCCAGTTGTACCTCCAGCAGCTTTGTCCGCATGGAACTTGAGGCCTGAAAGCTGCTGTACAAAGCCTAGCATGGCTGGCACTACAAACCTGTTTCAAACATGAAGACAGACACCGTTGTGAAAATCATAAGCTGGAGTCTTGTTTAAGAGAGGTGGCAGGCTCCCCTCCAAAGCTTCATGTCATGAACAGGGTGTAAGATGCATGTTACACACTTGTGTGCTCCAGCAGCATTGATGGGCTTGAGAAGGGCGGCATTCCAAAAGTACTGAAGCTCAGCACGCCCAGCAGCAGTTTGCATCGCGGGGGAGGCGTCTCGTGCCACAAGAGAGGTACGCTGAGCTGAGAGTGTGATGTCGTAGAAGTAGGAGAAGTACAGAGTGCGTCCCGTGCCATTGGGCATGAAGCCATCAGCCAATAACTTTATAAGCTTCCGATTATCCCTGATTGTATGGGGTAAAAGAAAAATGTATCATTGCTCCTAACTGCGGAGCAAGCATAAGCACCTCCTACGTGACATTTTTTAAAATGGGCAAGGTCCCAGAGAGTCTGTAATCAAGCCTATCTGTAAAAACAATGTATTTAGAGGTTTAAAATTAGAATCCATGTAGTAAAAAACAGCCTGTTGTAGTTCTAAGGAATAGATTGAATCTTATTCTTCATGTGTCCATACCTCCCCAGCCGAAATTCCCTCGGAGTAATCACTTTTACTTCTGTAACCTCAAATATCTCAGCACCCAGTACAGTGGCAACAACAGTAGCTGCAGTTGCTACTACAACAGCAAATCCTGAAGGGAGTACACCATTCAACTAAAACTCATATCATCCAGCCAGACGAAGCATGCGCTAACCTTTGAAAAGCTTGCAGATGCCCAATATTGCAACGACTGGCACAGGTGAGCCTTTCTGAGGTTCCGATGGAAGAAGCTGCACCGAGCCTGATTTAAAATCAATGGAGAGCGTCTCCAATGTTTTATCATTTTCTGTGTTTACAGGCTGAAAAGCAATAATGTCCTCTGATATATAAGCTAAGAGATCTGTGTGGGGCGTAACAACGTCCATGATGTTTAACGCTCCACCAACCCGCTTTAGTCCTTCAGACGGAAGGTATAATGTGTCAAAGCCTAACACGTAAGCATTGCAAAGGAATCTTTCCTTTTCCCCACACAAACACACAAGCGAGGTATGTTAGACATTTAGTACCTACTGCAGTTCCAAATGTATTATTCATGGTGAAATAAAGTTATTTTCAGAATATGCTCAAGAGTCAGACCTCAAAGAAAGGTTTGGTGGAGTCAGCTATTGCTGACAGTAGACTGTCAACAGATTCCTCTTTCATTTCAGATGGAGTCGCTCGTGATGATGGATCACTTGCTGGGGTCAGACTTTTGCAGCGATTCGATACGAAGCCAACGTCCTCTCGACTAATCCAGGGACTCAAAGATGTCTCTATGGTCATAATTATTGCTATACCTTTCTTGGTATTAAGGGCTGCTCGATATGTGCTGAGCTGGCTTGGCATCACCGAACACAGGTGTTGGTTGGGCTGTCGATACCTTAGACACCCTTCTCAATGGCAGCTGATGTTAACATAGACTTTCACTTACTATGCATGCACCTATTCAATACTTTTCCGTGCTTGAACCAAACTGTAAGCTCTTACTCTACATTGATCAGGTGGAAATTTGCAAGCAAGGACTTGCCCCTCTCAAAACAGGAGCGAGAACAGCTCAGAGATGTCATAATTGTGCTGCGTGCAAACAAGCTGCCATCCCAAACACTATCTTTGGCAGTCAATGCAGTAGCGTCGGGCTCTGACACCCGCCCTGGAGTCCGCATGCTGGCTCACCTTAGCTCTGTAACCACAGCCTTGGAGAGCACTGCTAATTTTCATTCCCTTCCTTATGATGAGGTGCAGCAACAGAGCATCTTCCGGAAACTTGCGGATGTTCTCGACGTGTATGCCCACAGGTATGAGATCATAAGTAGTATCCAGTATTCCCCAATAAAATGTTGTACACATCCATTACTGGTCTGCTCAGGCAAGGTGTGGATTTTGTGTTGTTATAAGGGAAGATACATACGCCTCATTGATTCTCTTTCAAATCTATGACATTATTCAAGTCTCCGCATCCTCCATCCTCAGGGAAAGTGTGGACTCTTTGGACGTCCTGAAGTCCTTGAGGCGTACTGGAAAGTATGCTGTACAGCGTCTTGCAAAGCAGACTAACAAGAGCATGCGTTCTGTCTCAGCTAGTACTGCTGCTAGTCACTTTGCATTTGAGCTGCTCATGCAAACAACCAGGTCCCTACCTCCGGTGTCTCGACACTCCTTGTTGCGGCTTGAGGACGGCAGAGAGCTGGTGAGAACCTAGAAATATTTGTGTGGTCAGGGTGATAAGGAAGCGTGCTAAATCAGGAGCCTGTGTCTCAATTCTGGTATTAAAACTGCAAATATACCTAGCCTCCTGAAAACAGCTTTTTCTTGCTTAGATGCCTGATACCTACCATGCGACCCTCATGCAATCTTTTGACATAGGGGCTTCTATGCCATGTAGAAAGAGGTGTTCAGCATTATGCCTCTGATACTCCATGCTGATACTCCATGCTTCCATGCCATGCAGATGGAGGTATGCAGCATAATACCTCTGGAGCTGTCGATACAGTACCTCATGACGCAGAGTCCAGCTTTTTCTCGACATATCGCATTCATGACGCAGTTCCCTCACCTCAGACCCAGTGATGCCAAGAAAATGGAGGAGGTTCAGGTGTGAGTTATGACACATACAGCATACTCAATGAGGTATTAGATGGAATAATGCAGCTGTATGACTTAGGTAGAGTGCAAGAAATACATCATTCACATTGTACCTCTCACAGCCTTCCACACTTTCTGTCAGGCAAAAGCTCATTCTCATCATTCCTCACACAGTCTTCCACACTTTGTGTCATGCAATACCTCGTTCACATCATTCCTCACACAGTCTTCCACACTTAATGTCAGGCTATGACCATCAATTCTAGGATACACTCGCTGCAGCTGGTCTCCAAAGATGGAGCCAGCTCAGAGCTTGCATCATACTTGCGGTGTGGGGGCTTTGCTACCCATGGTCGCAAGCCTCGACGCATGGGGTTGTGGGGCTTGATCAATCT
>BEGY01000019.1:507188-517481 GCA_002335675.1 Chlamydomonas eustigma
GGTGTCTGATGGAGGACATGGTGGGGGGGTGTCTGATGGAGGACATGGTGGGGGGGTGCAGAAGGTGTGCAAAGTGCAATCAGTCCTTAAGTTTAGTCCTGTTTTATCAGAGATGACCACTGTATTGCAGCATGGGACACGCTTCCAATTCCATTGGTTTTAATTTATGTCATGATGCGATGCATTTACAGGCTAACAGCCCAGTCAGACAGGCCTTGCTGGCGCAGATACGATTCGTTTCATTAGAGCAGTTATACGAGGAGATAGACTTGCGTCGTGTCTGCTGCGTTGCTCAAGCTCTACCTGTAATAGTTAGGGCCATCAAGGAGATGTGCAGAAGGTGAGTGATCCAGGATGGTTCTTGTGGACTGAGTAGCTCTTGTAATGATAATCTTAAAATGTGAGGGTTGAGTAGGTATGTGCAAAATGAGTTTTTGGCAATGCATTCATGCGTGTGGTGCGTGGCAACTGCAAAAGTTCCATGTTCATTATTTTGTGAGCAGTTGTAGCTGAGTCTCATGTTGATGATGCATTTGCAGATGTAGCTGAGTCTCATGTTCATGATTCATTAGCAGTTGTAGCTGAGTCTCATGTTCATGATTCATTAGCAGTTGTAGCTGAGTCTTTTCCACCTGACACTCATGTTGCAGGCAAACAAGCATGCAGAGTGTTGTTCGGTCAGGTAGCTTCTTATATGTGCAGCAGAGCTTGCTGAGTGATCTCAATAATAGAGAGGGCGCTTACTTGCAGGTGACGGTGATCACACTTTTTGCAACATGTGCCTTTCAATACTATTTGCATGTCTCCAGTAGCAGAAAAAGGGCACTGACTTTAATATGCTGTGAAAGTTCATGGACATCAGCAATTGAGAGTTCATGGACATCAGCAATTGAAAGTTGAAAGTCACGTTCGCGTCCTTCCACGCGACTGGCCATTTAAGCCCTAGGTCTTCCTTTGAAAGATGAGCCATTTCCCTTTGTCATCCTCTCTATTTGCACTTTCGTCTGTCAGGGAGAATCTCTTGTTTACTTACATAAGACGTAATTGCAGTATACTTCAGGACTGATAAAGAGTGTTGCTACTGCAATCAATCGTATCTATTCTTCTGTTTATCATTTCAAGGACTTGAGAGGTGCTCTGGATGAGCTTTCAAGCAGCCTTCAAGTACGTTTCCTGTTTCGACCCTCAAATACCATCGAGGTACAGGGTCGACACATTATTCTCAGTCTGGATCGAGATGAAGTTCCAGATGCTGCTGTCCCTGAAGGGGTGTCTCGGGAGGAACTCTTGTCCAGAACATATGGACTTACAGCGGTGCGGAAGTGTGCTTGCATACTGAGAGATTCTGTATCTGGTCAAACTTGCATGTTTAAAAGAGCTGTAATAGAGGAGACTTAGATTTAATTCATTATGGATACTTCAGATTTCTAGCTCCATGCTGATACACCATAGTGATGCTCCATGTTGTTGCTCCATGCTGATACTCCATGCTGATGCTCCATGCTGATACTCCATGCTGATACTCCATGCTGATACTCCATACTGATACTCCATGCTGATACTTCATGCTCATGCTCCATGCGGATACTCCATGCTGATGCTCCATGCTGATACTCCATGCTGATACTCCATGCTGATGCTCTATGCTGATGCTCCATGCTGATACTCCATGCTGATACTCCATGCTGATGCTCTATATTGATGCTCCATGCTGATGCTCTATGCTGATGCTCCATGCTCATGTTCCATGCTGATGCTCCATGCTCATGTTCCATGCTGATGCTCCATGCTCATGCTCCATGCTGATACTCCATGCTGATGCTCCATGCTGAGACTTACACCAACTGCATGTAGGTTGTCTTTTCTTGTGGTGTCAATGTACTTCAAAGTCTGGGCTTCTTTTTGGCTTCTGATGACAAAGACACTGTCCAAGACGTTTTCAACAGGTGAAAGATGCTGTGGCAAGATGACTGTATAAATTTATTCTGTTGTATTCTTACCCTACTTAGTTTTGATATGCCTTAGCGCAAGAGTCGCTTTGGAGCAAGGAGAAAATCAATGAAAAAACGCCTCTCATGCATGAAGCACTTGGATTGTTCTGCTAACAATTGCAACCAACCATTCAGGTATGGCATGGAGCGCATCACTGACTACGCCTCCCAAGCAGGTTTATCTTCTTCTGCAGCCCTCATTGCTCTCACCCAGCACTATAGCCCAGGTGCCCTACGGCTACCTAAAGATGTGGACAGTGTCTGGTTGGTCAGGGATACCACTAGAGAATTAGGCGGGGTCAGAGGTGTCAACTGCAAGAGTGGCAAGGACAGAACAGCAATGGAAATAGCTTTGTCTTTCACCCAGGTAGTGCGTCTTGTTTGAGGCTGTAGGGAGAGAATAGCTTTGTCTTTAACACAGGTAATGTGTCTTGTTTGAGGCTGTAGGGAGAGAATAGCTTTGTCTTTCACCCAGGTAGTGCGTCGTGTTTGAGGCTGTAGGCAGAGAAAAGCTTTGTCTTTCACCCAGGTAGTGCGTCTTGTTTGAGGCTGTAGGGAGAGAATAGCTGTCCTTTCTTTATGAAGTCTTTGCTAACATGACTTTTCTATGAATGAGTACTTACAGCTGGCAGCGTGGTGAAGGTACAGAAATAGTGTCTGTGTTATCGCATGATGTTCACGAGTGATGTGCACCTGTATGCATTGTTACCCCTTGTTGTACGTTGTTCTTTAGCGGAAATGAGTTTGTGCGGTGCAGTGCGGTAGATACCATGTCTACCTGTTGTTAAGGTCAAAGGAGGATGTTGATAGCCTTTGTCTTCATAACTGCAGGAAGCCAGTAGGCAACTGGACCTCTCCTCTGCACAGCAGCATACACTATGTCAAGCAGCCATGAGTGGATTGTCATATGAGTTGACTTCCCAAAATAATGGCAGGCCATGCGCTTATGCATTTAATGAATTTGAGTTAGTGACCATGCCACCGGGTTGGTCTCCAGACTGGAAGCTGTGTGGGAAAGTAGAGACATAGATGAACTGATGGTGGCAAGTAGGCAAGATAAAATTATGACTTTGTTCTGAATATTGCTGTACTAATCTTGTACTCTGTTCTGAATATTGCTGTACTAATCTTGTACCCTTGCTGTTGAGGTTAAATGCTTTGTAAAAAAAGAGATTCGCTCATTGCAAAACATTTCAAACTGTGGAAAATGTTTACTTTAAACTAATAGTCATGACCTTTTCATTGAGCGTTGTGAAAATGTATCTCCCACTGTGGGACTCGAACCCACAACCCCCGAATTAGAAGTTCGGTGCGCTATCCATTGCGCCAAGTAGGACGTGTGAACATTTGTGCCAATTTAATACCTATAATACTATTTTGCTGGACGTCTGTGCATGTCACAAGACCCATGACCTACAAGTTGTCATCAGTGACGACTTACGACTCTAGAATTTTTTACAGCTCGCGATAGGAACATCGCACACGTTGGCTTTCAATATTTATGCAGGAGTTTACAACATTGATTTCATGTTTACAAAAGCAACATTTAAGCACACAAGTCTGGCAAACCCCCTGATCCTGTTCTCACTGGTTAGGACACTGTCAGGTGTTGAAACCGCAGGAAATATGGAAGTGTGAATCGACAGCACAGCACAATGTCAACATCTACTTTTACTTTAGTGTTGAAATAAAATCTGAAATTATTTTTGCTCTAAAATGGGAGATTCTGATGATGATGATTGTGTTCTCATTGGAGAAGTCCAAAGTGGATCCTCTCGAAAGAAAAGGAAGTTTAAGATGAAGCCTAAACTGGAAGACAATCCGGTGATAACTGCGAGCGATGATTTTTCCATGGAAGCTTTCCAGTGCCCAATATGCATCGACCTATTGTATGAGCCATGTGTAGGTAAGGCTTGTCACCTCTTCAAAATGTTTTTTCTTCTCAACTCTTATACTTACTCTCTCTGTTGGGTAGTGCCCTGCGGACATGAGTTCTGTCGCTCTTGCTTGGCATCAGTCATTCATAGTGCAAACATTTATCGTTTTAGCAAGGCTGGGACAGAATGCCCGGTATGCAGGTCGATCTTTCAGGCGACGACCCTAGGTGCGTCGAACTTTCCTCATGAGCTGTTTCTGCTGCATACTTACCTACTTGGACATGCATGTATATCAGGTTTCAATAGGCACCTTCATGCTGTTATCACAAGATTATTCCCAGTCGAGTCCAGCAGAAGAGCGCAAGAGGTCGCAGAGGACGAAGGTAGCAGTGTATCATTTAATTAAAAAATACTGAGTCCCCTGTTTTACATTCTGATTTCTGTACTCATACCATCTGCATACCTATGTTAGTAATAATCACCTTTCCAAATGTCTTGCAGAGAAGCTTAGTGCAACAAATGCGCGCATAGTAACGTCTCCCTTATTGATGCAAGCAACGTCGAGTATTGGGCTCGCTCAGAATTTTCGTGAAAGATTGCCTCTAAGTGCACCAAGTGCATTTGAGATTGGATGGAGAAACTCCTTGCAAAATGAGTCAGCGAGGGGAATTGTAGGCGAGCACGAGAGATGGCGGAATCTGACAACAAGCAGCAGGCGTGCACCTGTTGCTTCACAGCTACCTCCTCTTCAGGATGCCCATTTTGGGGCACAGGTAGTCCTCGCAGGCAGCTCAAGGACAGAATCTCAAGAACTTCGCCAAACCATTGATGCCGCCAACTACTTGTTTCATTTAGACAGATATCATGAAGGTGTGCAAACCTTCAACGCTTCAACCCATCTTTATACCCCAAGGGTCCGTCGACCTGTCACAAGCTCCACCCTTCCAACCTCTTCAACCTCAGGCCACCACCACATGGTGAGGCACATAGGGAGAGCTGAGGCGGAGACAACAAGATTGAGTATGTTCCGCCCCACCCTTAGCTCAGTGCCAACACCTGCAGAACCTCAAAATGTGGTCTCCAGATATACATGTGAGCAGTCTAATACATTTCAGCATCCTGGTATTGGAATGAGGAGCTTGCTAAGGATCCCCTCTGAGAGTCGTCCTGAGTCAAGGACTCCAACATCGAATCAGGCAACCCCATGCGGGGTACCTCCACCACTCCAGCCTCCATCCATGATGGTGTCAGCAGCTGAATGCCCCTTGTCAGTGACTGGATCACCTAGGTTGCCTGACTCATCCACAGGCTTGCTCTCAGTTGTTGCTCCTTCCATTTTTAACCAAGCACTGCAGAACCCTGAGGGTGCAGCGACAAGTGTTGGTGCAGAGGAGAGAGCAACACCTGAGGGTGCAGTGACAAGTGTTGGTGCAGAGGAGAGAGCAACACCTGCAGAAATGCTTTTAGCTTGGGATGATAGTAGCGAGGAGGAAAGGCCTTTTACGAGTTTTATGGAGTTGAGGCATCAACATGAAGAGGAGGGCATGGGCACCTCTTTAACAGCAAGCACAAGATCTGAAAATGGTATGCCTGTAAACTTGAGCATAAGATCTGACGGTAATAGGACTGCAAACTCTTTGCCTCATGTAATAGTGGATGTAGTTGGCCAGCATGTTGAGGACTGTGATGGTGGGTCATCATGCAATTGTAATGTGCAACACCTACAGCAATATTTGAGTAGTAATCAACCAGAGTCCCTGGAACAAACTTTTTGTTTCTAAATTTAAATTTAAACTACTGTCTAGGTCCTGGGAATGAGCC
The DNA here is from genome assembly GCA_002335675.1 of Chlamydomonas eustigma. Lineage (NCBI taxonomy): Eukaryota > Viridiplantae > Chlorophyta > Chlorophyceae > Chlamydomonadales > Chlamydomonadaceae > Chlamydomonas > Chlamydomonas eustigma. Next base: position 512,878 of record BEGY01000019.1, read on the forward strand.
ACTCAGTCTCTCAAGTGGAACACCCTCTGGGTTTATTCAACTTGAGGTTGGACCTTCCCATGCCCCTCCATCTGTGCCACCTGTCTCAGCTTCTGGTGAGGGGGAAGAGTCTCAGACCTGGCAGGCCTGGCAGGATGTGGCCAGGGCATTCTTAGCTGACCCATCCTTGAGCACAGATTTCCCCTCGTCATCAAATCTTGCGGAGGTTACGGAAGTCATCACGGAGGCAATTGCCAATGATGTACAAGCAGAAATCCAGTCAGATGACATGAATATTTCATTGATTGATACTTCCTGGGTTTTTAGGTTTTAGATTTGGTGTAACAGTTTCACAGTGAGCTGCTTCTCTATCAGCCCTGTAAAAAGTAGGTCCATTGAATTGTTGTTCGTGACATCAGACAGACTTCAATGTACAGAGACAACAAGTTGTAATTAGATGAGTGAAGATGGCAGCATGCTTGCTAATTCTTGTACCTATCTTCTAAATTTTTGAAAATAAGGATAATGGGATGATCGTGAATTTTAGGGGCTGAACTTGTGGACTCAAGCAACATCTTTCATAATCATCATTCTTTTCTTGTTTGTGATGTCGTTGTGATGCATGTTGAAAAAACAGCTTATTGATGTTATGTTTACTACTGTTTTTTTGAAGAAGAGGAGCCTTGATCTACCATCTTATACAGATGCCTCAGCTTGAACAGCTTGCAGACAACATTATGAAACTCTTTAACCCTGTCTAAAGTCGACATTAGGTATAACATGTACACTGTGAATCCTGAGCTAGTTATGACATTGCTTTCCACGACCGTAACAAACGTTTTCAAGAGTTGGTTGTTTTAAACAGCTGCTACTCCTTCCCTCACCCACATTCCTAACTCACATTGTAACATTGCATTCATCAGAATCACGATATCAATTCACGATGAGGATATATCGTCAAGTGCAATTTCCAGGATTTCTGGTGCAACTAAGAAGTGGCCTGCCTCCATAACAAACATGAACTTTGAAGTAAGCATAGCACGGAATGCATTTGATGCGTACTTTTGCATTCCTCCTGTATTTTTCTGCTGAGTGTTGCTATGCAGCGACAGCTTGGGAAGTCGCACATTCTCAGACAACTAGAGCGTCTGGGAGTATGATTCAACCATCTATACGATATGGACATGGCGCAGATCGGCATGAAGAGAAATTCATCGTGACGCTGGGCTACTACTACGACCGCGAGAAAGGTTCTCCCAGCTGGATGTCAGATACTTGGGAGATGGACATGGCTCCTCCTTACCTATGGAATCGCTTGGATACAGGCATATCCAAGCACCATGCATTTGAGGCCTACAACAGCAACAAGCAACCTTATGCACCAGCGGGGCGCTTCGGCCACAGCACCTCAATTCACAATGACAGCCTGTTATTATATGGAGGCCATGATGGTGGTGTCAGCCGTCATGGGCAGCACAACTATGAGCCAGGCTACGATTTCGATGAATTATGGGCCTTCAACATTCCAACACGTAACTGGAAGCTAATCCAAACCAAAGGGGGCCCTGGGAAACGATACCTCCATTCCTCAACAGTGATTGGGGACCTCCTCATATTGTACGGAGGACTATCTGAGGGCCAGGGTGACGTCTGGTCATATGATATAGCACTAAGAGAATGGGAGTTACTTGCAACAGAATCCCCCCGCTCTGAGACCAACCCTGGTCGACGAGTAGGCCACACCATGACTGCTGTGGACCAACCTTTCCTCTCAGAAGTTACCCTTGATAATAATCTTGGCAGTAATGCAGGATCTAGAATTCGAGGCTTTCTGCTATTAGGAGGTAGGTACATCGACAGGGATGGCTCAACAGCCCTGGATCCATCAGCCTTCTTCTTTGATATAGATAGGAAGGTCTGGCGGCCACTAGGCAGCAGGGGGGTGGTGCCTGATTCAGCGCATAGCTTCACGGACATGGCTGTTCCCTCAGGGAGAAAGTATCATGCAGAGGCTAGCGGTTGGGTGACAGTTAGCTCTTCTGGCAGACCTGAGGCGCTGCCTACTTCTTATCCTAGCAAGCAGAAGGTGAGAGGAAGCTGGCTCAGTGGCTTGTTACTTGGGGGGCAGAACAAAGAAGAAGCTGATGTCAGCAGCACTGCAGGCGCCTCAAAGCGCAAGTATGTTCATGCGACAGTCATCACAGGCGGTACAATCACTACCCCAGGTCTTACTTGTACTGCTGAAGCATGGCTCGCAGTTCTGGACTGTGGCGTGACCATGGTCACATGGCATCGTCTTCCAGACTTGCCGGTCCCCTTGTATGATTCACGGAGCGCTCTCTCCCCATCCTCTGCTTCTGTTTTCACTTTCGGTGGCCATTTGTGCAGTGAAACGAAGGGGGAAGCCCCATTCTTCTACACCAATGCAGTGGCCATGTTGGACCTCACACAAGTGCAGATGCTGATGGAAGGAGCCTGCCAAGTGTATGGTAAAGATCTTCCTCTGCAGAGGGGACAAGGCCAGGCTGCCATGGAAAGGAAAGTGGAGCTGTGAGGGTATGGTAATATGGTTGCATTGGCTGGATAATTAAGCTGAGAATGACAGTCTAATGGCTATGAACTAGCAGACGGACATGTTGTTCAGCCTGCTGCACTTGATAATGAGATAGCAGTAACAATATCTTTACATTTCTTTTACATGGAACAGTGTGAAGTAAGTAATATTTTAACAGGCGTTATGTTGCCTGGTGACAGGCCTTCAGCATGTGGATTTTCATCATGATTCCTATCTACTAGAGCCATGAAAATGTCCCAACGCAACGACATACATTTGTTTCTGTACATACTTCATTATGTTCCCCAAACTCTGCTCTAGGGTTATGTTAGGTATGTCACCTGCCTAGAACATGTACAAACAGAAGTCTTATCGGCTGTCACACCTTTATTAGTCCATGCATCAACGGACTGTATAGAGCTCTGAAGCACAACTTGATCATGTAACATGTGTCGTCAAACGCTCTGTCATATAACGCCGAATAATTAACGAACTTATCCATAATTCATTAGTTCATAACACACGTGGACTTCAACAGCAGCATTAGGAACTTTGTATGACGAATGAGTGAACGTAGAGGTTGTCAGAATACAGTCTGACTACTCATATAGCCCTTCAGGATCACATAGCTAGATTTGATGCCTGTCAGTTGACAACATATGACATTGCAACAGATCTTCAACAAACTACAAATCAGATGCATCCTTTACATGTTGCGCAGATAAAAAGGATAAAAGCTGATGGCAGCAGCAATCAAGATGAGGAGAGTGATGACACCAGCATGACTCGAATAAGTGATTAAGCCACCTTGCAGCAGCAGCAATCAAGAGGAGAGCATGAGAAGGATATGGCAGCAGCAGCAGCAGGCAGAGAAGGATATGGCTAACTTAGAGATTTGTCTTTGTGCCTGAAGTAACAGCAAGGCATGAGGGGGCGGGAGTTGGTAGAGTTGCACTATTACTGCCGTCATTTAGGAAAGAATGTCTGAGATCTATGGATGGATATATTGGAATTTGGACATGATGTAACCTGAGGCCTTTGTTCACACACAGACTGCATACGCTGAACACCAACGGCAACCAGAATTTGAATAGCGTTGGGAGACTGTACACGCACTTCGAAGGTCATGTTCAGCTTGTACTGCTTCTTATAATAGTTGTACATTATCTGCCTCATTTACTTAGGTATTTAAGACAGAAAAACTGGATCACGAAATAGCGCGTGAGTAGGCTTGAATTCATCAGGATTCAAGGATAATAGAACGGTAATGGTGCATCTTACTCTGTAGCCTTCCATTACAAGTGCAGCAAATAAAAGTCATAGTGGGTGTTCCTGATTTAAGATACAAAATATCATTATTCCTCAACTTATCAAATTTGAGATGTTGACTGATGGTGAGAATATTGAGTTTATGATAAAAGATATGGTTTGTGCTCCGTAGCCTCTGTTGGGACAGCAGGAATTCAGTGGCAAAAAATACATCTGTTTCAATAATACTGGTTCACAAAGTCTGCATCCATGCCACTATTCTCTATTGAACAGAAACCTGGTACTCCTGATATAAGACATCATGGTTTGTGCTCCGTAACCTCTGCCCCTTGTGCTCCGTAACCTCTGCCCCTGACAACAGGATGTTTTTCAAAGCTTCTAGTTTCCCATGTTCCAATTTGTGGCATGATATGTTAAATATGACGCTGCTACCTTTATTTTATAATCTCTTACTTTCCTGCTTGACAAGTCAGCAGGTCAAAACCCTGCTTGACAAGTCAGCAGTACCTGGAGGAGTTGCCCTACTAGGAATCTCCCTTCGCGGGTTGAGGCTGCTCAGAAAATGCTTGGAAGGGATTTGCCTTTCTGATACGTCTCCTTTCAGAGAGAGCACAATCCTTCTTGGTAGAGACTATAGAGACTGCCCTGCTGTGACACCCTTTGAGCAGTTAACCAAACTATAGAGACTGCCCTGTTGTGACACCCTTTGAGCAGTTAACCAAACTATAGAGACTGCCCTGTTGTGACACCCTTTGAGCAGTTAACCAAACTATAGAGACTGCCCTGCTGTGACATCCTTTGA
>BEGY01000019.1:521982-565535 GCA_002335675.1 Chlamydomonas eustigma
ACTATAGAGACTGCCCTGTTGTGACATCCTTTGAGCAGTTAACCAAACTATAGAGACTGCCCTGCTGTGACACCCTTTGAGCAGTTAACCAAACTATAGAGACTGCCCTGTTGTGACATCCTTTGAGCAGTTAACCAATACCCAGTTAGTGCATCTGTGGGTGAAGGATAAGAGTGTCACAGGCACTTGCCGTCTTGCTGAGGTTGCAGATCTCATTATTCATCCATCTGATATTGGTCCTCCCACGTATTTCATCAGCCATCCCAGAGGCAGATTACTGTTTGCAAGCTCTTTGATACCATTGAGTCCTTCCTCATCGATGCTGCTGACAGCACTTGTGTGTGGTTTGAATTTGTGGCCATCAACCAGCATGAGGAGTTTGCCCAGAGCCAGGATGCTGACGTAGCGACTTTTGAGGCTTGCCTGAAGCAATGCACTGGCGGAACCTTGGTAGTGGTAGATCAGCAGCGCTGTGACCCGGCTACCAGAGGATGGTGCTTGTATGAATGGGACCATACATTATTGTTCCATGGTTCTGATGGACTGCATATGCGAGGCATGAAAACAGAAGACTTGGATTATATAGTGCCACTAATCAATGCTGAACGTACACAATGCGTTCGGCAGGATGATTTGAAGATGGTTCAGAGGAACATTAAAGAGCATCACCACTCTTTTGAGGCATTTGACACAAATCTCAAACTTCAGCTCATCTTGAGTCCACTCAGCTACAAGGCTGACGTGCATAGATTGATGCAGCGTTGCAAGGATACAACTCAATGGCAATGGGATCCAGTGGAAGGTTTCCTCAAACCATTCCGTCAGGGCTTAAAAAAACGCTGTTGATATACATACATATATATATCATTCAAACATACATATAGCATCATGACCCTGCCTTCTCGTGAATCAGTCCCACTGGCAAGATCTCACATCTGGGCTGTCTTAACATGGTTCAAGTGGTTACCCACTTACCATCTTGGTTGTCTTAACATGGCTTCAAATGGTTACCCACTTACCATCTGGGCTGTCTTAACATAGCTTCCAGTGGTTACCCACTTACCATCTAGGTTGTCTTAACATAGCTTCCAGTGGTTACCCACTTACCATCTGGGCTGTAGCACATGTAGCCTGTCCTGTCTCTGTATTGGTCTTTTGGGATGAAAATGCAGGACAGTCCGTTAGCGACATTCCACACTTTGTCATGCCTCCTCAGCTATAATGCACTCCAGTATAAATAGATGCTAGTTTTTTTAAATTTGATGTAGCATTCATAAAATTCAGCATTTGGTAGAAGTTGCAGGCTGAGAGGCTGCTTTTTACAGTTGAACCTTCATTCACGTCCAGGCACATGCAAGGATCATTGGTGCCGGTCATTCTTAGTAAAATAGTGGAAGTGCCATTCTTACACATCTCAAGCACAGTCAATGTGTTATGCTCAAAAGGCTTCCAATGCTGATGCTGACGCAGATGTGATGTTACCACAGGATTATGCCTGTAGAAGGTAGGTACATTCAGGAGGCATCACCTCTGCCCTCTAATTCCTAGAATTCGTTGATTTTAACGTTCATAATATGCTTAGGTGCAGGACGTTTTGAGGTTCAAGAATCAAGTTGTGTAGCAAACAGGTATCAATACACTACTTTGGAGTGTAGTTACAAAATGATAATTTTCAGATTTGGCTGCAGATGCAAATTACAGGTACGGTTGTCAGAAAAAGTTCAAATTGTACTGAATAACTCTGTGGCACGCCCGGCAAAGAGCACAAAGGAGCAATTGAGCAGTTTGTTCGTAATTCTGTAGATATTTCATTACTCTACAATGTCCGGTGAACCAGTGTTTTTGATTTTTGGGAAATCCGGTTGGATCGGAGGGCTTTTAGGTGATCTTCTGAAGGAGAAAGGCGCAAAATTTGAGTTTGCAACAGCCAGATTAGAGGATAGGAGCGCAATCATCCAAGATATCGAAAGGGTTAGTTGCCTCTCTATCCCACGCGTTCCCAGTGCCTAACTTCTTTGATTTTAGGTAAAGCCAACGCATGTTTTGAATGCAGCTGGCCTAACTGGGAGGCCGAATGTTGACTGGTGTGAGACCCACAAGGTAAGTGTTCGATCTGAGATCAAACTCTTTTATTAGTTCTTACAACATGATGATTGTCTTATAAGCCAACATGATTGGATTCTCTGACGTAGGTTGAAACTATCCGCGCGAACGTTATTGGATGCCTCAACTTGGCGGATGTTTGCATGCAAAGAGAGATTCATATGACGTATTATGGGACTGGCTGCATCTTTCACTATGATGATTCTCATCCTATCGGAGGTCCAGGATTTGTGGAGAGTGATGCACCTAACTTCACGGGATCTTACTATTCTCACACCAAGGTGTCAGAGTGCTACTTGTACATGTTAGTGACATTAACTTGCTCAGTACCTATCATGTGATGTCCCCAAACTGAACAAAGTATCTTGAGGGAGGATGTGAGGTTATTATAAATTCTTGTGTGGTGTAGCATGTACATATACAAACGCCTTATACATTGGATTAAATGCAGGCGATAGTGGAAAATCTGCTTAAGGAGTTCCCAAATGTGCTAACTCTTCGAGTGCGCATGCCTATTGTGGAAAGCTTGGTCTACCCAAGGAACTTCATCACAAAGATAATTAAGTATGATAGAGTGGTGGACATCCCAAACTCCATGACTGTCTTGCCAGAGCTGCTACCTTACTCCATTGAAATGGTGAGGCATAGAAGGCACAATGGCGACAACAGAAAGTCTCAGGGACCTTGAAATTTTGAAGTTCTGTACAGGTGAGACTTCATGAACATAGCACTTCATCTGATTTATGCACAGCATATCCTTTCATGGTATCATGAATGTTTCCTTGGTACTTAATGCAGGCCAAGAGAAGGCTCACTGGTATCATGAATGTTTCCTTGGTACTTAATGCAGGCCAAGAGAAGGCTCACTGGTATCATGAATTTCACTAACCCTGGTGTTGTCAGCCACAACGAGGTGGGGTTTGCGATGGATGCCATCATACACACTCAAAATGAACCATGAACTGATTTATCTTTTGGAGGAACGACAACAACTAAATTTACTTAGTAATCATAGCCTTGCCAACTGAAGTTCTGAAATCAAGGCCTTCTGTACTCCACTCGATGTGAAATACTAAGCTGGAATGGCTCGCAGATTCTCCAGATGTACAAGGACTACATTGACCCTGAATTTGAATGGAAGAACTTCACCCTCGAGGAGCAAGCCAAGGTCATCGTTGCTCCCAGGTCCAATAACTTGCTGGATACCAAGCGGGTGGGTACTATCATGACACCTTAAGGGATATGAGGCCCTTCCTTTGAAGGTTCCTCATGTTAATCCCCTCACTTGTGTTTTGGAGTCTGTCTTTCTCATGACTTCCTCATCGCTGTAGATCGAGTCTGAGTTCCCCATGATCTTATCCATCAAAGACTCTCTCATCAAGTATGTGTTCGAGCCTAACGCGCGCCAGGTAAGCTTGATGGTGTAAGGAAAGTATTGTGCTCATACTTAGTACGGATGCAATCTGATCACAGAGCAAAAGGCTGCTATCTCAAGCTAGGCAATGTTGACGGGAGTGCATTAATTCTAAGTGTCAGAACACTCACCTCCCATCAAATACTCACTTCGTATCCCAAATGTTAAATGTATGTTACGTTCTTTGCACTATGTGTTATTGACAGGCAGGCTAGCTTGCTCTACTGCCATCCTTGACTAGATATTGTTACAATATTAAGATTATCGCCGTGGGCCTCTGTTTGTACTGACGAAGGTGTTGAAAGAGTGCCTCAGAAATTTAAAGTAGCCTAGGGGTTTGACAACTGATGTCACAATATGTGAATGAGGAGCATGACATGACATGACTCGTGATCTATATCACCTGATTGTTGGTGCATGAGTTTTAATCAGCCTCATGCTGCGTTGTACAGAAAGCTGAGGTGCTTGCAGCTGTGAAGGAGATGCGGGGACGCTGAGAGTTCTAGGGCCTGATGTTGCAAAATTCTTCATTTACACGCCAATGATTCAGCTAGATTAAGTGACACCCAGGCAAAGTGACCTTGCATTTTGAATGTAATATTCATGAAATTTTTCAGTACGGGCATGAAGTTGATGGATTGATAGATAGTGCTGTTAATTCTTAAGAGTAGCCATGAATATTATTAGGACCGCAATAAAGCAGCTGTAATGCCTTTCTCCCTCTTCAGCTCTTCCTTCAAAGCTTCTCAGCAACAAGGGTAAACGTCTTTGGGATTCCTACACATAAAAAGGATCAGTTACTCTTTTTAAGTATATTCTTGGTAACATGGGCACATTGGCTTTACATTGTCTCAGCAAGTTGTGGCCTTGCCAAAGGAAAAGCAGGCAAATATGGAGAAAAGGATCTCCAGATATGCAGTGTAATTACTACCCAAGGAAGCTGATTATGCCATAAAACAGCGGTGGGAAAGAATTTTGAAGCATAGAAGCAGCCTTGTACTCTTAGATCATGCCATTTGTAACGAAAACCCAGAACAACATTCATACAACTCACATCTTGTGGGGCCGCACCTTTGTCATCACCCTTGACACCCTGCTCTTCATCCATCCACAAGACCCTCATTCCAGAAGCTGCAACCGCACTAATAATGTCACCAAGAGTCCATCTCCTCAACAAAACCTGTTTGTAAATCAAAAGAAACATAACGAATCTTTGTTGCGTGAAATGACTGTGACAAGTTATGGCCTGCAGCGCATGAAGACAGAGGGTCCATGTTTTAGTTTAGGGTTTAGGGTTTTAGTACTTTAAATTTCTCAATTCCATTACATGTAAGGTGGACATGTCGCTCACACAGCCTACCTGCTTTGATGCTGAGTGAGTTAAGAGACCTGTGTCAGTGTACTTGCTGTACGCAACATCCATTGTGGAGAAACCTACTTGTGTGAATGCATTGATCATTCAGAGGGAAAAGGAATGAGGGCAGCAAGGAGTGAAGTTAAAAAGTATGGGGATTGTGAAAGAGATGTCTCTCTGGAATGGCAGCACTGACAAGCCCTGTGACAGACCCTGTTGGCATGTTGTAACACAAGTCAGGATGCTGTGGCAAGTATCAGAAAGACTTCACTGAGCTCAAGAGCTTCACTGAGCTCAAGAGCTTCACTGAGCTCAAAGTTCACAACCAAAAAAACGGACAGGGATACATGAACATGACAACAAAACTCCAGTATCTCGAAGTACGATGCCTGTTTTTAACCCAAGAGCGAATCTTTGAGTCCCTCAGGGGAAGGTCAGTACCTTGATAAAAGTAGTCTCCTTCCACTTTATGCTTCTTCTTTGTGGAGTGTATGAGCTTAGTGCTAATAGGATGGAAATCTCTGAGGATGAATCGCCCTCCAGGGCCCCCCTGCCCTGTAACTGAAGAGGTGCCGCGACTTGAGCCTTGTGTTGCAGCCGGCGCCACTAACAGAGTGACCACAGTCTCCATAAGGGGTGCCAAGTCTACGAAGTAGTGCTGAAAGAAAGAATGCATACAAGAACAAAATCATCTTTATATAAACAATCATCATCATCATGTTAGTTAACCTTAAACACCAAGCTTTGCAGCATAACTTCAGGAATGAAAACTTGTTGATACCTCCAACTGAAAATCATAAGTTTAGCACGTCTACAAAGATTTGTACATTTCAACCAAAAGTATTACATGTTCACACAGATATGAAGAGCATATTCGATATTACACCTTACTGCGCCCAGCTATACTAGCTATAACACCTCTTCAGAAGAAAAATCTTACAAACAGTGTGATCCTACAAACAGTTTTTCACATATGATGCAGTTCTTACCTGGATTCCCATTTCCATCACTACACCATGGTACATGCCATGCAGCAGCATATGATGTAGTTCTTACCAGGATCCCCATTTCCATCACCACACCATGGTACATGCCATGCAACAGCATATGATGCAGTTCTTACCAGGATCCCCATTTCCATCACTACACCATGGTACATGCCATGCAGTCTGCCTCCTGGAGCTGCAGGACCATTGCCTTCCCCTCCAATCAAGTTCAGCACATCCATGACCTCATAGTTTATGTCCACACCTGAGAGGGATTGCGTGATGCACATCTACGACGAGAATAGCCTTGTGCTGATCAACAATGACATGGTGGCAGAGCATGTTCATCACGGCACCCACGATGACAGGGTGGCAGAGCATGTTCATCACGGCACCCACGATGACAGGGGTTTAGACATGCACCCTTCTTTTGTGAGACAGGAATCAAAGGAATCGAGCAGCAGCCACTTCAAAAATCATGATACCTCATCTTTGACACTAGCCTAGCCACTTAATTAGACTGTAAGTCAATATTGCATCCCTATTCAAGTTGACCTGAGTGTCAATGTTGCATCCCTATTCAAGTTGACCTGAGTGTCAATATTGCATCCCTATTCAAGTTGACCTGAGTGTCAATATTGCATCCCTATTCAAGTTGACCTGAGTGTCAATATTGCATCCCTATTCAAGTTGACCCGAGTGTCCCTATACAGCCTGACCTGCACACTCAGCAAGCTCTAAGGCATACCGCGCATTCCCTGAGAAGGAGGCACCAAGAACAGTCAGGGACAGCCTGAGGTAGAGGGCATTGCCAATGCAGCCAGACATTAGCGCTAAAACCTGACACTAAAACCTGACACATTCATACAAACATTCCTACTTTACGTGCCATTGAAGAGGGCTGTTGGCCATAAGGATTTAGACCTGGTTCTAGCTGCTGATCTAGTGCAAATGAGTGCAGGTTTGGACCTAGTAGGTTTGGACCTAGTAGGCTTGGACCTAGTAGGCTTGGACCTAGCAGGTTTGGACCTAGTAGGCTTGGACCTAGTAGGTTTGGACCTAGTAGGCTTGGACCTAGTAGGCTTGGACCTAGTAGGCTTGGACCTAGTAGATTTGGACCTAGTAGGCTTGGACCTAGTAGGCTTGGACCTAGTAGGTTTGGACCTAGTAGGCCTTTACATTCAAATAATCACAAAACAAGAATTGCTGAAGCTACATTAATAAGCATGAGTAAGTATTCAGTAAGCTAACAACGTTTTACAGAGATGAAAATGGTGAAAGTAGACTGGGTCAATGCCTGAATGAAAATGACAAGCAACCGGAGGGCCCATCACAAAAGTAATTCATTGGTGTTCACACATCGCAATAAAGATGTGTGAACACCAATGTTCTATAATGGCGTCTGCTTCAATGGGCTTACCCTCGGAGATGTCCACAACAAGAGGCTGTATCCCAAAAGCTTTGGCCATGGCCACTGCCTTCCCACCATGACTTCCCATCAAGTTGGCCACTCTCACTGCACCCACAGCATTGCATTCCTGAACTGAAACCTCAGCTGCTGCTGCTGCTCTGGCTTGTCTTGCAGCATCCTCTGTATCAGCCAGGCCCTGCATCATCAAATAGCACATAAAATCTTGGTCGTTCATACTAACACGCCTCATAACAACAGGTAAAGTGCAGAACGAACATGGCTGACAATGCCTTGGTTCTCTCGATTGGAAAGTCTGGAACCTTCAACGACTTGTGACAAGTTCTTTCTTTTGGCTGCTTCTGTCCCCTCAAAAGTGTAACAATCAGATACATCAGATGCTTCACCCATTTTTATTGGAACATGTGAAAAAACCGTGACTCACCTCCTCTTGATCCCTAAAAACCTCCACAAGCTGATTCAAGTGAGGTCCCAGAGGTCCAAGCACCCTCAACGGGTCTGAACTAATGCGTACCGCTTCAACACTGGGTATCCCAAAGCGTGAGCACCATGCTTCATACGTATCTCCTCCCCCCCATGCTGCACTATTATTTGAACCAACCTCTACCTGCGACAGTCAGGGAGGATTCCTAGGGTCAGGAGATCATAACTGCCTTATCAATACTAACCGCCATTGAAACAAACTGAATTTGTCAACAATAGGCAAGCTCCATGTAGGCCCTCTCAGCCAACAGTTACCTGGATCTTGCGAAGGTGTCTAGTGAGGAGTGCAGCTAGCTCTAGGTCACATTGCTGAGACATGGATTTGATAGAACTCAGACTGGAATCCCTGTGATGATGGGCAGGGAGGGCAGCTCCTCCTTGAGGGGAGCTCTGAGAACTTGTACGGGATGCAGAGTCCTGGTAGTCTTCATTAGGCGATGAAAAAACTAGTGGGGGTGAGATGGAGAGGGGAGAGGGAGAAGAAGCAGAAAGAGAAGAGGGAGGAGAGACCAGCCTTGCCTCTAGAGGTAGATCCATAAATGCCACCGACGTAGGCCTGCCTAGAGCCTGAAGCTTAAGAGCATGTAATGAGCGGGCCCAAACATGTGTGGACTGGGACTTTGTCCCCTCCACTTCAAGCCATGGGGAGACAGGATCCATTGTGCGCTCAACCTGCGCATCAGATTAGCACAGTTTGATGTACATGCAATGTATCTGTGACCTCCCCAATTAGACATACACATCAGATAAGGAGACTGGAGTATAGTGGCAAACCCTGTAAAGACCTGTACATAGTCATTCGAATATAGATTATAGGTGAGCCCTCAGTATGGATGTATGAGATACACATCACTTTGGCCTGCTCCCCTCCTTTATAGCTGTTTCAAAGCACATAGCTGTGTGGTACATGTAGCGCATATAATACAATAAGAGCATTGGTAGAGAAGCATGGGCTGGCAGCAGGGTGTGGACTGTTGAGCACAACAGTGGCCACATCTAAGGCAGGACTACAACAATGGCCACCTCTAAGGCAGGACGGCACTACAACAGTGGCCACCTCTAAGGCAGGACGGCACTACAACAGTGGCCACCTCTAAGGCAGGACGGCACTACAACAGTGGCCACCTCTAAGGCAGGACGGCACTACAACAGTGGCCACCTCTAAGGCAGGACTACAACAGTGGCCACCTCTAAGGCAGGACGGCACTACAACAGTGGCCACCTCTAAGGCATGACTACAACAGTGGCCACCTCTAAGGCAGGACGGCACTACAACAGTGGCCACCTCTAAGGCAGGACGGCACTACGCCAGTGGCCACCTCTAAGGCAGGACACTACAAGAAAGATATAACTTCATGACAGTCTCTCTGAACGGTTGCATCTTGATAAACTTCATGCATGGTGTACCAATCCTCCCTTTGTTAGGGCGCATGGGTACTCCCTTCACAAATTAGATGTGCAAGAGCTCAGCGTGCATAGGCAAAAGCATGAGTGCACTGGATGCATTAGGAGTGAGTGCTAGGTACCTGAATGAGTGCACTGGATGCATTAGGAGTGAGTGCTAGGTACCTGAATGAGTGCACTGGATGCATTAGGAGTGAGTGCTAGGTACCTGAATGAGTGCACTGGATGCATTAGGAGTGAGTGCTAGGTACCTGAATGAGTGCACTGGATGCATTAGGAGTGAGTACTAGGTACCTGAATGAGTGCACTGGATGCATTAGGAGTGAGTACTAGGTACCTGAATGCGGTAAGGATCAGCTTCCACAACAAGGCCTTGCTGACACCACACCAAAAGGTCCATGCTGGTTGATGTGTGAACACACCGGAACCAGTTGCAGCCCCCATGCTTCTGCACACTGGGAGATACAAAACTCCACATGTGGTTCAGACTTGGACCTTGGCGCTCTGAGCTGGCAGCATCTAGGAACTTCATGTACACCATATCCATGGCATCCTATCAAAGGTGAGTGATATCTTAACAATCAGAAGCACAGAAGCATGTAAAGGCCACCCCATGACTCATAAATGTTTCAGGGCACCACCACATGATGACTCATCAATGTTTCAGGGCACCACCACATGATGACTCATCAGTGTTTCAGGGCACCACATGATGACTCATCAATGTCGTTGCTGAGAGAAGTAGCAAACTAAATAATGTTACTGTACGTACAGATTTAAGAACTCATTCCTATTATGTGTACTGCCAGAATGCTTTAGAGAGAGATTGAATGGATGGGAGGGGGTGGTGACTGATAACATGATAGATAGTCAGATAGATTGTTCTCACCCATTGAATTTGAATCTCCACAATATTTGAAAGCCCTCTGCCTCCCACACCATAAACACCATTCACACCTTGCATGAAAGCAGCTGCCCTCCCCATTAAACAGCTGTTCACACCTGAGCTGTGGATCATGTCCAGCGCCTCTGAAATCATAAGGTGTACCTCATGATCTGTGATCGGCAGGCCACCCTGCCTTGGATTGACCCCTTTCAACTGCATCTGCTTTTGTGCTATGGCTGAAGTTGCAGTTTCTGGGGGAGCAATTGCTGCATGGTCATGTAAGGAATTGCCTTCCAGAGCTAGCTGTAAAGATGAGGAAGCTGGCTGTGTCTGAGGTCTCCTCTTGGAGGGTTTAGGGTTTTGGTGGCATTTGAATGCTTTACCCTGTGCTGTCTCATATGTAGACTGGTTTATGTTGCCATGAGCAGCGGCCAGGACACTACAGGGCCTTGAATGACTTGAGTGTAACAAAGTGCGTAGGGGGCGAGCTGTCAGTTCCCTATAAGGGTGGATTTTATCTCTGCTAAGGGAACCATGTTGATTGCTGCATGCCTTTTGGCACTTGAAAGATCTGCTATAAACAGAATGTGCTGCGATTCTGTGATACTTTGAGTTGTGTGCCCTGTGACGTGAGTTCATAACATCGCCATTTCCTCTTAAAGTGAATTGAGGTAAGTCTCTGAGTGCCGTAGGTGCAATTTAATAAGTAATAAGCCAAGGAAGGTTACTAAAAGAGCCTGTATTGACGTGCTTTTCCAGTAACAGACATTGAGTAGTGTGAAGGCAGCAGGCGTCGTACTTTGTCTGGAAGGGATGAGTACAGCGACTCAGTAGAAGCCTATTTTAGCATGAACTCTCTAAAGTCGTATAATGCTGGTGCAACTCGCGTGACAGCCAACCGCTCCTCAAGGAAACTAGTAGCTGTTCGAGCACAAGTGAGGAACGCCACTTTCGTGCGGCATTTTTTTGCAATGTTTTCCAGATTTGATTTACCTCAGGAGACTGTATCATCGTCTATTTGCTCTACTTGTGGTGCTGAGAAATCGGAGAAGGCTTGTTTGGATGGTCGAATTATTGGAGGGCTAGCAGCGATCCCAGGATTTAGATGGTGGCCCATCAAGGCTTATCGTCCTTGCCCCAACCTGTCTGCTGCTGGATTAGAGTACACGAGGTAACGATTCAGTTACAGGGTCTGCACAACTCCTCGTAAGGCTGTTGTTTTTTACCTTCTTAATTAACCTCTTAGCAGTTGGATGCACAATTTGTCATGAAATAATAAGCGATGTAGGCAAATGGATACCCACATACCTACCTGTGACATATTTCATTTTGACATGAACAGTCAGACGTAAAAGATTTTAGGGTCTAACCAGACTCTTATGCTTGAATATATTTTGCTCAAAAGGAAGGGACAGGCGATCAATGATGTTTTGTTTGGCGGTGTTTCCTTGGGTCAAGATGGTGTGAAGGCATTGGATGAGATCAAGAAGACAAAAGACCAGGGCTTAAATGTTGAATGATAAGAAAGCACAGGAGTTTGTGCTAAGAAGGCAAATACTTCAGGTCAGGTGTTATTCAGCATGAATATGGCCACTTGTTAATCTTGTTTACTCCACAGACCACAACATATGTAAAGAAACTGGTGAGTGCCTGATGTATCGCTGATATCATGCTGCATGGTGGTGTAAGGAGTATTCAGATTTACTGCTTTTGCGATGTAGGATTCTCATCCCTTGTATTACCTTCTTTAAAGCTTACTTTTTCTCATGCTGTTACAGTGAAGGTGAGGCTGTGGAAGGAGTGCCAAAGTTGTGACTAATGAGATGAACGTTTGACGTGAAAACAACAGTTCCGCGACTGGTTCAGGCGACTTGACGCATGGATGATCTTTACTTGCAATGAATGTTTTGGATTGCCCTTTACTTTTTCATTTAAATATATATTCAGGAACTAAGACTATTAGCAACGCTGTTTGTTTGTTGAAAAATGTGTTCATATTCAGCGCGTGTCTTTGAAGATATAAGAAGACGAGATGTAATATGGACATAATTTGTCCTGCGTACTCATTAAATTTTCGAATTGAGAATCTCCAACATAAGCCTATGAACTCTGAAGGCTTTGTCAATAAAATATTTCAGGCGAGTAGGCCATGTAGACCACAAAAAGTTTAGAAAAGAGACAGATGCGTGCATTCTAAAATCGGATTAGGTGCTACATTGGGTCCTTCCATGCTGTTTATCAACACGTGCCGAGCGAAGCCGTACAGAAACATTTTGAAATTAAAAAGTGCAAATTGATTTCTAGACAACGCCGTTACGCTAGTAAAATTATCTATCAAGCTGAATGACGGCCGTGTTAACGACCCTGCTGCTTGTACTAGTAACGTCAAGGATATTTCAGATTAGCAGCGAAAGCAGAGGATACCATTTGACGAAGGGCGTGCAGCGTTTTCCTTCAAGACAAAGACACAGGTACTTAACAGAAACCTCAGCTCGAACAAAAGCAGCTAAGTATGCTCACCTCAAAATTCAAGGCGATGGGCCGCAGTATATTGATTCAAGGGACATGGGAGTGCAAAGCTGTCACTTCATCATTAATGGCAGTTTATTTAAAAATTTTGAGGAGGAAGGCCCACTTTACAGACTGAGCATATATTTGCGGTACACCTTCTTGGACAGCACTGCATCAATCAAAGGTTTTGCATCTGCCGAGTTGATTGGACAGCTCCCTCAAGGATTCTCAGTGGGATCAGAGGAGCGCATTGATCCATGCATCAAATTATACACGCACAATAATGCAAGTTCTTTCCCGGTCCGAGGAAAAGTTTCATTCCCCACGGTGAGCATGCAGTATGAATGTAATTGCCTTGGGACTATTAATTGACAATAATGCTATTTTTGTTTCTATTTTCAGATCTCCATAGATGTGGCTGCCAGCACTCACCCTTTGGCAGCTAGCTTTGAAAGAGTAGGGTTGTCCAATGCCTATGACCATGTATACTACATCACGTCAATCGGAGCTAACAGCACCTGCATGTTCAGACCAACAATGTCCCCTAATGTCATTGATACGCGAGGCGTAGAGCTGAAAATTCCAGCTGACAACAATGCAACGATGGCTAATGAGGTGTGAAATATTTATTCACATTGTCAAACAGCATGACTGATGCCTTGCACTGCAATCTCAAGGAATCAAAGTGATGTGTTCACAGCTTCAGATTGTCTTTATTTTCGACATCATAAACTTCAACATCAACATGGTGCCATGTTTGCTCTCAGACACCCACACACTCATATGTGGTAATGAGGCCCTTCAGGAGCTCCTCAGTGGCCAGCATTAGCAGTATGGCCATACTTTTGGACCGTCACATACAGGTGTGATGAAAGTGTGGAAATAAGGGCAGGTTGTTGTATGAGTGTATGTGATGGGAGGAGGAGGAGCTAGGTCAAGCAAGGCTATTGAGGATTTTCAACAATGTTGAAGGAATGAGAGACAGGCCATGAGGCAGAAGCGCAGCTGCAGGGCTGTCTATGTACTGATGTATTGTTCAAAAAGAAGAGAGAGAATTACACATAGGTTGTTGCTCACACTAAGCACTGCTAATGAGTCAGTGGCACCTCAAAAGTTCCAATCATTTTACTTTCTTTTAGTTTGCAATGATGAGAAACCAATCAGCGAGTGCATTCGACTGTGTGGCTGTTTGCAGTGGCACCAAACCTTGGGATTTAACAGGCATGTTGTGTACCTAAGGGCAACAGAAATCACAGAATTTTCAAACCAGGCAATCATAAAACCATGGATTGACAACGGTTGTCTACTCATTGTGCTGTGGGAGGTATGAATATAGTATGAAGGCCCGGGAAGCTTAAGGTGCAGGTTAAGGGGCTCTCATGACTTTGTCACTGTCCCTTTTATGACTTCAATTTGCATTCTTTTCAAATGACAAGGCTTGCTGAAACAGCTGCTTCACATCACAGATAAGGGGCAGAGGAAGAAATGTGGGCGATGCCCCGGTCTTACTGCCTTAAATTCTTGTTGTATTGTCTCGTTCTTTGTCCTTAGAAAAGGTTGATTAGCTCATGTCTATTTATGAAGGTCGCTGTAGTAGGAGCCAAGGTCTAGGTCAGGCCAAGGACTAGAGCCAAGGTCACAGTTTATCTTTTCGGACCTGTTCACATTTATGAGTGTGTTGTGCCTTTTTTTCAGGACTTCCCTTCGTATGATGCCATCCCAAATTATGATCAACGCATCGTGCACAGCCACGCCATACTCGCTTTCAGTGGCCATAACATTTACTTGGCCATGTTAGCCCTGGACGAGTGAGTGCTGTTTGATGATTGTTAATTAATGGGACATGCAGGCGCTTAGTGTGGAGTGTTGTTTGATCAGAGTGGAAAATCATTGCATAGACTTAAAGATGATCATCATTCTAATAGTAAAGGCTTGGGCATGTAAACAGGCGAATGCATAGCGTTTTGTGGAGGAGTTACTCCACGTGAGGTATCTAATGACAGATTTTCTTTAATCCTGCAACGTACTGTTGTCCTCCTACGCACGCATGCTTTTTTTCCATTCTTGATTTCAGGTACCTCATGACACTCCGCAGTGACCTGGAGACATTCCATGTGAGCAGGTTACATAATGTTCTTTTGCAGCCTGCTTTTATCGCTTCGTGTAGATCTCAAGTTAACTCTCTTCTGGCTTTAATTGAACTAGGATGTATCAAATCAGGACCTGAGTGCCTTCAGATATAGCAGTCTTGCGGAGGACTTACAATACATCTTGCCCTGATTTCGCCCTATCATTCTACGTTTTGATTGGATATCTTCCCAATCCATTATCTGGGCAGTGATCCTCACACCACACTTCATTATCTGGGCAGTGATCCTCACACCATTCCCTCACAGCCCTCCTCCTGTCTTTACCTGCCTTACCAGGATATGGTGCATGAGTGCTCTTTTGTCTCAGAACAAGAAGGAGACATCTCAAATTCCAAACGTTACCTCCACAGCACAACAGAGGATGACGATATTGTAGACACTGGTGAAGAGAATGAAGGATTGTCAAGATCCCCAGTAAATATTTTTGTGACACGATACAATGTCTTGGCAAAGGGTTTCCATCACTTAAAACCTGAACTGGATGTATGGCTGGGTCAGAGCACTGAAGTGCTCCATCCCTTGCTGAAGTACACATTAGTCAACAAGGCACGACCGCCGCCCTTGAAAAGTGTAATCAGGCCTGAGGTGAGCGCAGAGCTTGTGGCTGATGCGAGGAGGCTTAGAGGTGCTAAGAATGAGATCAGTAGAAGCTTCTACTAGAGAAGTCTGTAGCGATGATTGCAGAATTCAAAGAAGTTCTAATTGCCAGTGCATCCGTGCTCAATATTAAGTGTGGATGTCTTTGTATTTTCCTTGTGTTGCGCTTTGAAGCCTAGATTATAAGGTTCGTATTTCTTGAGAAAATTCTTGGTGCAGCAGTATTTGCTACACCTCAAACATCTCATTGACGAGTCTTGTATTGTATGTTTCTTTGATTGCAGTACATCCACACCATGTACCTTCATTCTGCTTCACACTACCCTGCATTCAGCAGCAGCTACCCAGATCCCAACTGCATCTTGATCTTGCACTTGAAGAGTGTTTTTAGATCAAGAAGTAAGAAGGACATCACACCAACAGCTCTCAAGTGAGTATACAAAAAAGTCCAAAAAGGAGGAAGGAGTGAACCACTGCTCTTTTTGTAATTCATTCATTTTGTTGCATGTCCTAATTTACATTACTTTCAGCTCTTATAACTCTCTGGATTGAGGGAGTGCTGTAGGGGCAATCTGTGACCATCCCTACAGCATTGCCTGGTCATGCACCCCATGCACGTTGGTACATTGTTCACCTCATCACTTATCACATGCTGTTCCCAAACCTCCCCTGGTACCTTGTTCTCTTGAACACTGTTTACGTCCAGTTCCCAAGTCACCTCTCTCCTTACTCCCCCCTCTCAGACGCTCAGGCTACAAGGAGGACAAAGAGCTGGAGGCTGCCTTGAAACTGAGAGCAGCCATGTTGTTGACAGCAGTACCTACTTCTGCTGCAGTACCTGCTGCTGCACAACCTCAAGAGACTGATTTTTCAACGGCGTAACATCGATTTGCAATCTGAGCATGTTGATCACAAACATTAATCGATTAACCAACCTAGAACTACTTCAAAAAAGTGTATCAAAGGCAGTGGGCTCCGGGAAGCAGCTACAGATGGCTGTCGCAAGCTTCTGCAAGGGCAACTTGAGCTGCTGACACTTGTTGAATAATTTAGAATACGATGCATGCATGCATGCATGCATGTGGTGCTCTTAGTTTCAAATGTACGCATAATTCGCAAGGGGTTACAAGGGTTCTTACAACATACAAATGGACCTTCTAACAACAGCCCTGAAAAGAGCATGAAATTACATCTTTCTACAATTGTCAAGAAATATATCCATCCTCCCACTATACAATTGACAATAGCGCCAGCTGCTTTCTTGGTGCTGCAGAAGTCACTTCTCTCAAGGTTGTACTTCAAGGATGCAGTCTGTCATATTTTGTTAGTTCACAATGATGGATCAACCTCTGATAATGTGTCATGTACTTTTAGGGTGAGACATTATTGTAGGATAAAGTGCTTTTTTGCTTCTCTGACATTGTTTATTATCCTTTCGTCTTTAAGATTGAATATGGTTATAATTATTGATGCGAGAAGTTAATAATGGACTTCATAATTTCATTTACGGAGTATTCTCAGGGATGTACATGAAAGTGTTGTTGAAGTTGCCCCGAGTTGACTTAGCTGGTCGTGAATGCACATTATCAGAAATGTGGGAATCCCTGAAAACGGTTGTGTGACTGTGAAGCCCCTAGCTCTGGTCTGGCCTGTGCGGTGCTCGCTGTGCTGATTGCTTGATCAACCTTGTTCATTTTAGTTTCAGTGCATGGCGGTGGATGGAATGTCAACTGCCATTTTTGGTGTTTTTCGCCAGTCTATCCTTTTCAGTGCACTGAAGTTGGATTATCCCTTATTATACAGTGCTCCTTGATTTAGGAGCAAAAACACGAGCCCTCCACATCTCGGCTATTCAAACTGTGGTAGGTCAAACTGACTGACCCGGATACATCAGTATGTGCGGCTCTTATTGTCAATTATGTGGTCTGTCTGGTATAACATCCTTGGCTCTAACTGTCAATGATGTGGTCGGATGAGAATCCATTGAGGTCTGTTGGCAATAATTACACCTGAGTTTTAATGTTGACTCAGCTGCCTACGTATCTCCAGCCTTGGTTCAATTGCAAAAAGATCGAAGCTTCAAATCCCCACATCTCTATTATAAAAAGCGATAGGAGCTGACGTCAGACATTAAAACTAAGCATTCATGCAGAATCAGCCTAGTAGCGCTCTCTGTTGGAATGAGCACACACAAAATCTAGCAGTCATGCCTCTATTGATATGATCCTTACCATTGTTAGTCAAGCGCAGAGGAAAGATGTAGTTTATCGAAGATTCATCTGATAACCGCAAATACTGCCTTGGCAATATTTGCGGCAAATCCAGTGAAACATCAATCCTCCTAAACTCGCTCTGCAACATTCCACCACTGCAAAGGCAAATAGTAGTGCTGATCATAACTAATTGAGAGATAAGACGGATTTTCTCCATTCTCATCCAGAAAGTGAACGACACAACCATTTGCTGTTCATTCACCCTCCACTAACCTGGCTGTGGATCATCAGGAATCATCGATCGCCTCTGACTCCTCCTCTGCCACCCGGTCATGTCCCTCATTATTGCTGACTGCAAACGCGGCAGCTGCCTCCTCCAGCTCCTCATCAGGCTGTAGATGTAAGGCTTGCTCATCCATCATACTCTCATGCATCTCAACCTGTTGAGTATCTTCAGGGCTTGCCTCCACCTCCTCTTCCCCTTCAGGCACCATGTCCATGCCTGCCAGTTGCTCTAGCTCAAAGTCATCAGAATCATATTTGGCTTCAGCAGCAGACGACCTTGCCTCCTCCTCCTCTTCAAAATGCCCATCCAAGGTACCCAAACCCTGTTGCTCAGGGTCGTGTAAACCCTCAGGCGGCGTCATTGGCTCCTCAGAACCGAGAGCATGGTCATGGTTCTCTGCTATGGGTTCATCTTCAAACCCCGGCTCCACAGCAACGAGAAATCCTGAAGATCCTTCAATCTGACCCTCATGAACATGGTCTGAACTCATAAGAACAGCTTCAGAGCCCAACTGTGGATTGTGCTCTGCAGCATGGTCTAACTCATGCTCTGCACCTCTTGACAAAGCCTGCTCCACACCACTTGTCTCCTCCACTTCATTGGTAGCTCCTGCAGCATCCTGTACCTTCTCCCCTCGACCTGAAACATGTCCAAGGTCATCAACCAGTTCAGGTGCCCCTGGCTTGCCTTGACCATTGTGAGGTACAGATTTGATGTGCAACCCTAAACCCTCTGCCTGGACAACTCCAACCTCACTTACAACCACATGCAAGACTGCTGATCGTTTTTCCTCTAGAGCACCATCCTCAGCCTCCGCTACATCTTCTGATATGCCCCCATCCTCTTGTACACCAGCTGATCCAGGCAATGGCATGAGTCTGTCATCCACAAGTGTTGCATGCATTGCATCAGAGGTAGCCATAACAGTCATATCTGCAGAAGGGATTTCACTCTCATGCTGTGAAGTGGAGCCTTTAGCGACCATAGTTCCCTCAGCACTATACCCCTCAAAGACATTTGATCCTAGCTCCGGTACCATTGAGATATTGTTGAGCCCTTCCTCTTCAACACCCTGAGAGGCTGTGCCATCAGGTTCTACTTCTAAGGGTTCAGCTGCTTCATTATGCTCATCCTCTCCTACTCCCATAGATTCATACCGCAACTCTCCTCTCATATCTTCAGCTACAAGTTCAAACTCTCCTTCCACACCTTCAGGCAAAGGCTCAACCTCTTCATCAATAATATCTTGTTCATGATGAACCTCTTCACTCCCGTCCACAACTTGTGTAGGTTCAAACTCATTTCCAACTTCTTCAGCTACCTGCAATGGACCTTCCTCCACCTCCTCAGCTACAACCCGGACATCATTCAACACCTCAGCATGCTCGTCTCTCTCCTCATCCACATGTCCTTGCAACTGCTCAGGAGCAATTAATACAGCACTGCTTCCTGGTCTTGAAAGAAGCTGCGCAGCAGGTGCCGCTTCAACATTAGCCACCAAATCCACACTCTCCTTCACACTACCCTCTTTGGGGACCTCATCTCCTACCAGAGTACCTACACCTCCCTCCACATGGCGGTTCACAGCAGGCGCTGAGGAAACAGCCAGAAGCAGTGATTCAATTGCATTTGCAGAATTTGCCTCTGTCTGTATTCCAGAAGCTACTGCATAAGTTCCCGAGGTAGAGACCAACGCCTGTTTCTGTGCAGCAGCAGGGTTGACATCCTCATTTATGGCAGCTGCAGGGTTGACATCCTCATTTATGGCAGCAGCAGGGTTGACATCCTCATTTATGGCAGCTGCAGGGTTGACATCCTCATTGATGGCAGCTGCAGGATTGACATCCTCATTGATGGCAGCTGCAGGGTTGACATCCTCATTGATGGCAGCTGCAGGGTTAACATCCTCATTTATGGCAGCTGCAGGGTTGACATCCTCATTGATGGCAGCTGCAGGGTTGACATCCTCATTGATGGCAGCTGCAGGGTTGACATCCTCATTGATGGCAGCTGCAGGGTTAACATCCTCATTGATGGCAGCAGCAGGCTGCCTGCTAGTGGACAGTTTTGCCTTGGGTGAGGTGGAGTCCCCCATAACCCCTGGGATCACAGCGGGCGGTCTGGAGGGGCCGTCATGCGGCAGTGCGAGGGGCGGCACGATGCGGGGAGGGTCCATGACCTCAGGAGCAGATAGCATCTGTTTGATGGCGGCTGTGTCCAGCCTTTCAGCAGAGCCATAGATGACCCTAAGCTGATCCCTGCATTTGGAAAGGGAAGAGACAAATTTCTGGAGACAGACATGGCTTTAGCTGCAAATGCCGATTAAACTGCATAAATGAGAAACCAAGCCTGCATTTGGCATGCCTATCAGCACTTCTCAACAGCATTAGGCATGCCCACCTGTACTTCTCAACAGCATTAGGCACGCCCACCTGTACTTCTCAACAGCATGGACTTGTCTCTCCAAAACGTCATGATCTTCCACACTTGTCTCCCCACGCATGACCCTGAGGCATTGCAACATTCAGTCTGAAGACAAAACTCTTAACTTAGTTTGTACAACAAACCCAAGTGTCCATCATTTTGAGATGACTGCATCAGAGGTAGTGTCCAACATCCACCAACTCAAAATAATGCCTGATTCCTTAAGATTCAAAATAAGGGCTTTAAGGGAAATAAATTTGGCAGCAGTGCATTACTTTATTCATTCAAATCTGCACTTAGAGACAATTCGACAGAATAGACCACCCTTCTCAATGTGATATACCTTATTACATTTGCAGGGCTTTCTTACTAAAATCACCCCTCTACAACTACCCCCTTCTAGGCTATGGGCCCACCCACCTTAGTTCCTCCCTTGCCAAAATTACTGCCTCTGCTAGCTCTTGCATGATGACTGGTACCATGGCCAGCCTGTCACAAGCCAGTTTGATGGGACCGTCCTCAGCTCTGGACCTATCTAATTGACCCAGAGCCTCGGCCAAAGAGGGGAGGTCCAGGTGCACCGAAAGCCTTGTAGCCTCAGACTTGATGCGATCCATCATCAAGTGGAACATGCTGCAAGGTGGAGGAGGAGCTACTGAGGAGCTCTGAGAGAGAAGCTTGTAATGTGATGCGCTCTACTTCAAGGAGCTCTGAGAGAGAAGCTTGTAATGTGAAGCGCTCTACTTCAAGGAGCTCAGAGAGAGAAGCTTGTAATGTGAAGCGCTCTACTTCAAGGAGCTCAGAGAGAGAAGCTTGTAATGTGAAGCGCTCTACTTCAAGGAGCTCATGAGAAGCTTGTAATGTGAAGCGCTTTACTTCAAGGGATTTTGTAAAACCCGAACCAAAAAACTCCGAGGGGCTCCTCAGAAACCCAGGAATTAAAACATGGATTGGTTTCAAGTATTTCAAGGCAAGGCATGTCATGAAGAACGGGGGAACAAAATGGCTTAAACTCAACTCATCCTTAAACCCTACTCACTCTTCTGGGCAAATGTACACACAGATACAGGTCAGCCTGCCCTAGTAGAGAATACGCAACATCAGTGAACTCAGAACTGATGTGTCAGCACTCACATAAAGTCAGATGACATACTGTCCAATATAGATTGCATTTGACGGCAGTGTCCTGTCGCCTCTAGGCTCCTCATTCGGTACTCCCCACGCTGCTTCCATAGTCTAGAGACCTGCAAGACACAATCACACCTCAATCATGCAGCAGTACTAGGTCTGAAGACTTCAATAAATTAACATGCATGCCTTTAGCGACTCTCAGACGAGGTCCAATCCTCAGCTGGACTTGGCATCATGAGCCATCCACTTATAGAGGTCTCTCTTCAAATGTAACAAGCCCAAGTAGTCATAATATGGTGATAAACATTCACATCAATCGTGTACCTGCCACACAAGTGCAGCCACTGCCCTAGATCCATCTTTTTCTAAGGGGTGCGGCACTACAGCTTTCCCTCCACCCCGGCCGCCACTATGTACCGCCTCTGACATGTGAGAGGGACTGACCAACCGCCCGGAACCATCGGTTTCGTATATCAAGCTCAGCCACACTTTAGCAGTCCTCGGGATGACATTCCCTTGCTCAACAAGGACAGATGACATGTCCCGCTGTACATCCTCAGTGGATGCATTTTCCCCACCCAGCTACGTGACAAAGTGCAAGCAGAGGAGTTAGGAAGTCAGGTGCAAGCAGTGGAGTTAGGAAGTCAGGTGCTAGCAGTGCAGTTAGAAGATGAGCGAAAGCTGTGGAGATAGAAAGATGAGCTCAAGCTGTATAGTTATGAAGATAAGTACAGGAGGTCTGTCCATGTCAGCAGTGCTCTGATGAGTGATGTTTACAAGGTTGAGTTATATCTAATATATCAGCAATTACGTACATACAAATTGTTTGAACTCACTGCTTGCTGAGCTAACAGTGCCAATGTCCCTGCAAGTGCATTCCGTTCCTTCTTTGAGAGTTCCACAGCTTCTGTTGCGCTGGCAAGCACTGTCCTGCTCGTGTCCTGACTCTCCTTGAGCCTCCGAGCCAATCTCCGAATCTCAAGCTCAGACTGAGTACTTGACTGTTGCTGGACCTTGGTCTGGGAAAGCATAAATTAAATAGTCTCTCAGTAGGTACATCAGCCAGCAGAATGCTACGACAAAAATGGCAATGGAGACTGCTACAAATTCAGAATCTCAGTTTTCTGAAGGTTTAAATGATACAGCCCTGATGAAAATCTCCATCTGGTGTATTGTGGCAGAGAGATGTACCGTAGCTGCCTAATCTTACCAGCAATAGCTCATTTCGTTGTGTCACAGTCAGGGCCCTCTCCTTCTCTTTCATCGCTATACGCTGTCGCTCGATTTGAGCTTTCAGCACGCCAATTTCCTTCTTAAGATAGTCAATTTCACTGTCTCTCTGGTTCATCTCAATCACGGCCCTGTTTCTCAACTGCATGAGCTCGTATCGCAGGTTTCGAACCGATGCGTTCATCTTCCCTTCTGGTGATATATCCTTTGTCGGACTCAGCGCTTTTGCTTCATGACTCCCATATATACTAGGCAAAACCACCGGAGAAGACATATCACCCGACTTTTTCGACCTCAAGCTCTCTATGAGGGGACTGTCCACAGACTTTCGAGTTTTTAGGCTTTCAAACATCCGAGCAGCAAATTTCGAAGGGTGTCTCGAGTCCTACGAATGTAACAAATGGGTTACAGATGTCAGATGTTAAGTTAGTGACATTGTCGTTAACCTCAGTTGCTAGCAAAATTATAAAATTGAATGGAATTAAGTGAATATGACATACCTAATTTACAATTGCTCAAAGTGGTACGACTTCAGCTAATTGCTCAAAGTGGTACGACTCAGGCTACTTAGCGCGTAAGAACAGGTTGAGCATTCTTATTTCGCACAGAAACACTGAAATTCGCATCCCTGTTGGGAGAAGTACAAGTCACTACAGAAGGCCAGGCATGCCGACCGTCTACTTATTTCGATCGTGAATCGAGGTTTATTCGCATAAAAAAACGTGAATGCAGGGATGCTTGGTACTAACATATAATAAATTCACAGTGTGTAAGTCACTTATGTCGTGAATCGATATGTCCTCTTGAATGAAATCCTCACAGTCCTGAAAACATGAGCTTCAATTCTCCTTATTAATTTTTAGCCATACTCATAAGATTGATGACAAGGGTTTAATGCATGTATTGAGCAATTACATGAATGTACCATGTCACCAAACGCTACATGAACAAAACCATGTCTTCCAGACATGAGGTGTATGACATCAGCAGCCTGTGAACTATGCCACATAAGCATGCTTTCTAGAACTGTATTGTTGCAAATACACAATGGCATTACCTAAGGAGGAAAAAGGAGCAGGCATGGTGCTAAATAATCCTGTATAGTGTTACATTGAATTTTAGCTGAAATTATTCTCCTGAGATAGATGTCCTCAATGCTACTTTAACATGACAAAATACTCCAGGACAGTGCAGCAACGAGAATGAAAATACTCTCAAACAACTGAAGTAAGGTAACTGTCAGTTACCCAAACACATCGATACTACACAAAATGTTGTAGTATGAAATTCAAACTTTCTAAGAGTCTTACATTGGCAAATTTGTAGGTGATGATCAGGGAAACAATTATCACTGTGATGGTTTGCTTTTAAAGCCTTTGCCACAACCCTAAGCTGTCCAAGCACCTGCTAGCGCACTTAGCTCAAATACCTTCGTTGCTGTCTGCATGCTTTCCTGGATCCCCCCTTTCTTCTCTCTACAAGCTCCTTGTTGTACGAGGATATGCATAAGGCGCCACTGCAAGTATTACACTCTGAATTCCACTTTCTACACAGCTCAGCTCAGGACGGGAAAGGGTTGGGGTACAGTTGATCAAAACTCTCGCACCTGTCTGATTGCAAATCGAAAATGCTTGGAATAACATTCAAGACAATTTCATCAAGTGATTTCGTTGCGAAGAAAGTAAGGAAGGTGACTTTGTCTGAGAGAGGTTCTGTTCAGACAATCTTTCCCTTGCGCAGAAAAAGAAGAAAAAGGACAAAGAAAAACGCAAGAAGTCTAAAAAATCATCTAGGTCGCATAAATCGTCAGAAGGTTCATATCCAACTCCTGATGTGAGTTTGTTTTAGCAAATGATTAACGCACAACCGAATCTTGCTTCTTGCAGATTCCTCTAGCGACTCAGAAGGCGAGAAAAAACCAGCATCTGGGATTCCAATCAGTACGGAAGGTATGCATCCATGCATGAAGGCTCCTCACGCCTAGATCATGATTTCCTTGTCCCAGGGCAGGGTTCTTCCTTAAGCGCCTCTTAGAAGTAACTAGTGTGAGGCTTTTGAAACAGGCTCCAACGTGCTAGAGCCCTCCATTTCACATTTTCTGATACTATCCTGTAACTTTCCGTTGTGACTGCCAGGGAACTGTGATGATGAGGGAAATAAATCAGCAGCTGTAGCAGAGACTGCAGTTCCCTTGGTCAGGGAGGAATGGATGACTAAGCCGAAGAACAGGTCTCAAGGGGGTCCCCAAGATGTACTGGATTCTGAGGCTGGAGAGAAAGAGCGCCAGGATACAAAGAAGGTTGGACAAAATGTGGGCTACATGTCTCAGTGTACCTGTCAAAATGTTGTCACAGTGTGGGCTGCTTGTCCCTATTGTAACAGGAAAGCTTCACACTTTCCTATATCAACATTATTTTGTGGAATGAAAGATGGTCCCTGAGTCAAAATAAGGATAATAAGGCTCTTCATGTCTTCATGATAACGTTCTTTAACTTGCAGGCTGATGAGGAGCCAGTTATTTTCCCTGGACTCAAGATCATGAAGAAGGATCTAGAAGGAGAGGGTGATCATAAGGATACAGTAGCGCCTCTGTCTGGCCTTGCTGCCTCACAGTCAACAAAGGTGGTTGGGGATGGGGGACTCAGCTGGAGGCTGAAAGCTCTGGCTAGGGCCAAGGCTCAGGCCTCTGAAGCTGGGGAGAACCTGGCATCCATTGTCTCAGAGCGCTGGGGGTCTTTATCAGCGCTGACTGGATCCCTGATGGTGGGCAGGGCAGCTGAGGGTGAGTGGTGATATCTAGAGTGTGTTATGCAGTGTGAAGAGTGTAGGCTTGAAAGGTGTGCAGCAAGTGTGAAGAGTGTAGGCTTGAAAGCAATGAGTTGTAACACACACAGGGTCGCAATCTTGTTGAAAGCTATGAGTTGTAACGCACACAGGGCCGCAATCTTGTTGAAAGCAATGAGTTGTAACACACACAGGACCGCAATCTTGTTGAAAGCAATGAGTTGTAACACACACAGGACCGCAATCTTGTTGAAAGCAATGAGTTGTAACGCACACAGGGCCGCAATCTTGTTGAAAGCAATGAGTTGTAACGCACACAGGGCCGCAATCTTGTTGAAAGCAATGAGTTATAACGCACACAGGGCCGCAATCTAGTTGAAAGCAATGAGTTGCAACACACACAGGGCCGCAATCTAGTTGAAAGCAATGAGTTGTAACACACACAGGGTCACAATCTAGTTGAAAGCAATGAGTTGTGACACACACAGGGTCACAATCTAGTTGAATAAATGAATCAAGTTGATTGCCAGTCAGTTGTTGAGTGCTTCTTCTGCTGCTTCTGTTAGAGCATCACTTTCAGCCCTGCCTGTATCCAGTGCAAAGGTATAAGGTTCGCACTATTGATCTCTTGTGAAATCTCACTGCCATTGAGCAGGTGATGCCCATGTGAGGGCTGCTAGAGATCGTTTGAGGACTGGGGGCGAGTCAGGAGGTAACAAAGTAGGGAGCAGCTCTGTAGGTCGCCCCCATTACTTGTCAGATGTGAGGAGTGACCAGGGTCAGATGAAGAGACCCACTGGTGAGGGCAGCCTAAGCTGGCGAAGAGATGGACCTCGCTCTCATCATGAAGACAGGAGAAGAGATCACAGAGATGAAGGGGGGCGACCTTCGCTATCAGGAACTGATGAGGAGCGTAGGGACACCGTGCAGAGCTTGAATGATGATAAGAACTCTGAGCATGCCAGACGTAGTAGAGACAAGAGCAGCGAGGGACATGACCGCCCTCAGTACTCAAAGCATGCAGATAGAGAGAGAAATGACCATCCTCAGCACTCAAAGCATGGGGACAGAGAGAGAAATGATCGTCCTCAATCTTCGAGGCATGGGGACAGAGACAGAAATGCTGAAGTGGGTGTAATTTCTAGAAGAAGAGCTGAGTCTGGAGAAGCATCCTTTGGCAAGAGTAAGGAGCAACTGGAGGCGTTGCAAGGTTTAGCAACTCATTTAAATGACTTCAAAGATGATGGCTCCTTCTTAGATAGATTTCAGAAGAAGGAGGAGAGCGCAAGGGTCAAGTCTGGTCATGGCAACGGTGAAGTACAAGAGTATGACAGAGAGGAAGTTCACAATGAGGATGAGAAAACAAACCCTAGGAATAGAAAAGTAGAGCCTGGAGCTGAGAATGGCACCCAGGGCAACAAAGAGGACTTCCAGGTCCCCAACCCTTCTGCTAGTGGTATAACTACTTCAAGGCCCCTCCCTGCAGTGGAGGGTGTCAGCAACAAAGAGGACTTCCAGGTCCCCAACCCTTCTGCTAGTGGTATAACTACTTCAAGACCCCTCCCTGCAGTGGAGGGTGTCAGCAACAAATCCATGGCAGAAATATTGCGTGCAAGGCTCAAGGTTAGCTGATACCTGACTTGTAGCTTGTTGCTGCTAGAAAGGGGAACTGAGTATGAGCCATTCCCAACTCATGTATTCTACGTTGTGCACTCTCAACTCCTGCACTGTTTGTTAACCGCAACCTAAACCCCAACCAGCTCCAGGCAATGAGACTTGGTGATGAAACCCAAGGAGGTGATCTTGTTCTCAAACAGTTTCCTCTCATACTTGTGTTACCTATCCAGGGTCTCCCAGTTCCGGAGCTTCCTGTGCGAACCTCAGTACCTGCCATCAGTACCATGCCTGTGTCTCAGGCTCCTCTCTCCTCCTCTGAGCCCAGTGGTGACAGGGCCGGGCTCTCCCATGGGAAGGAAGGAGGTAATAAAAGGAAGCAGCACCATGAGGGTTGGCGTGGTGGCACAGGTGGCAGTAGGAGAGGCAAGCATTGGGATCGAAACGGCAGTGACAGTGACGGAGGGGACAGTAGCGGCAGCAGTGCCGGTGAGCGCATTGCAGGCCGTTCCAGGAGAGGAAGAAAGAATAAGCATAGTGGGGGGGATGATGATGTAGTCAGTGATGTGGAGGAGGATGAGGGAAGAGTGACGTTAGGGTCAGAGGATAGTGACTGTGGTGGACGGGGAAGGGAGAAGAAGGAGGTTGTGAATTTACCTCTGGTAGATGCTCAAGGGCGTGCTATGAAGGGTGCATTTGGTAGAGAAAGTGCCGGGGGTGGACAGAGAGCTGAGATGGAGGAAAGAAGGGGTAAACCTAAGAGGGTCCAAAGGTAAGGTTTGAACTCTAAACCCTAAACCTAAGAGGGTCCAAAGGTAAGGTCTGAACTCTAAACCCTAAACCTAAGAGGGTCCGAAGGTAAGGTCTGAACTCTAAACCCTAAACCTAAGAGGGTCCAAAGGTAAGGTCTGAACTCAGCTTTCAACGTAGTTATGAGGGAACAGTGCCAGTCGCTATGCTCTTCAATCTGCAAGAAGTTTGGTACCTCTCACACATAGCTCCATTCGTGTAGAACAGGTACCCCAACTTATCTTTCTTGGGAAAGAGGGTACTTCAATCCTTGCCTGTCCACCCGTATTTTTGTTCTTGCCCATGAAAACCAGTGCAGCTTACAGTACTTGTGTGTAGTGAATAGTGTGATGATATCATGAAGGTACGATGAGGACGGTAAAAAGGCTCGGTACTTCAAGGACGACGATGACGTTGATCTGCAAACCCTTGTGAAGCGGACCAAGTATGGCGATGACGGAGGAGCGGAAGACCTGGACACTGCGGTTGCAAGGAACATATCAAAACAGGCTAGGTGAGAGGGTGCACTCAAATGTATTCTTAGGATTTTCCAGGCATGCTCTCCTCCCTGAAATCTTTTCTCTTAAGAATCCAATAACATAACTGTGTGCAAACTTATTATTAATTAAGCTGTAAGAGTTTGTCTCTTCCTCTGCCTCTAATAATAGATTCAAAGCCACTGATCTTGATGTGGATGCTGAGTACGATTTTGATGGTGGGCTAGAGATGTATGAATCCAAGAAACGTCAGGGCACCATGCAACAACAGCAGAAGAGGGAACGAGATAGACAAGTGTCACAATTCCAAAAAGCAACTAAGCTGGAGGACAACTGTATGTTCTGCCCATCAAGTACGTAATGGTGATATCCAGGTTGTTGTTCCTCATATGTTTCCTTCTTAAAAGATTGCATCAAATCGCGGTGACCTGGCAGTAATATCGCCGACCTCAAATCTTGGCGAGCTGCACATTGTACTCTAATCAATACTCATGAATCAGCTGTGAGACAGATGTCAGGTATCAAATGTTGAGGTTAGATGTTCTTGTCCAAATTGTCTTATCAACAAGCTGTGAAGTTGTTGTTAAACCTTGAGAGCAATGTGGGTGCTACCTCTTGTCCCTCTCAGGCATTCGCCGCCCACGACACTTGACTGTGAGCTTAGCTCACACCAGTTACCTCATGTTACCAGCCAAGGGCAGACTGACACCTGGGCACTGCTGTATCGTGACAGCTGAACACACCCCAGCCATGAGACAAGTGAGTGGTGGTTGTCAGGTAATCAGGTAATCAGGTAATCAGGTAGGGACCTGTGGTGTCATTTCACCAAACATTAGGAAGAGAGGGCTGCCTTGTACATTTTAAGTATTGATATAAAAGCTGATATAAAAGCTTGATAACATGAAAAGGTTCTTCAAATGCAGTTTATGATGGTGACCTCTGCCCTGTCATTGCTAGTCACTTCATCAAGGCCTCTTAGGAGTAATATCAAAGATGTAAAACAATTTATCATTTATTATGGCGAATCAGAAAAAAATCCTGTCGGTTTATGCAGCTGACTGTGTGCTGTGGAGATTCTAGATTTTTTTAAAAATTTTGGCATGCTATCATGTTTATGAGCATTGAACTCATGTTGAAGAAGGCACTTCATTCCTGCTGATTTGAGCTTGGTTCATGCGGGCACGTCTTTCTAGGTGGATGATCACGTTTGGACGGAGGTGAAGAATTTCATGAAGTGCCTGATCCAGATGTTTGGCGCCAGAGTAAGAGTAATAAGCACTAAGAGTAATGAGAGTTATAAGCACATACGCATGAATATAACCCCTACCTTTAAACCATTGAGTAAGCTCAAACACATAAATCTACCTTTAACCACAAATCTGCATTCTTTTGCACATCACCCTTCCTTTGTCCATCTGTTTTTTCCCCATCCTCAGTTCAAAGGTCACCTGATCGCAGCTATTATCTAAGGTATTAAACATGGTCTTGTTTTTCCTCTCTGAAATACTTCCTCCCTTCAGGGTCAACAATGCGTCTTCTTTGAGACGGCAACAAACGTGCGTAGCCCTCGCCCACATGCAGTGCTGGAGTGCGTGCCTGTTGGAGATAAAGAGCTGAGCAGAGCACCAGCGTACTTCAAGAAAGCAATGCTGGAGGCGGAGAGTGAATGGAGTACACACCATGCTAAAGCAGTTATTGATACAACCACCAAGAAGGTGGGTAGGGACTGTGGACAGTATCCCTTATTGGAGCACACACCATGCTAAAGCAGTTATTGATACAACCACCAAGAAGGTGGGTAGGGACTGTGGACAGTATCCCTTATTGGAGCACACACCATGCTAAAGCAGTTATTGATACAACCACCAAGAAGGTGGGTAGGGACTGTGGACAGTATTCCTTATTGGAGCACACACCATGCTAAAGCAGTTATTGATACAACCACCAAGAAGGTGGGTAGGGACTGTGGTCAGTATCCCTTATTGGAGCACACACCATGCTAAAGCAGTTATTGATACAACCACCAAGAAGGTGGGTAGGGACTGTGGACAGTATCCCTTATTGGCTGCCCCTAAGATTCATCCTTGAATATGATTGACAGTCTGCAAAAAGCAACCTAGAGAGTGGTAAGTGGGTGTACGTTGGTATCAGAGGCCATTGCTGTGGATGTTCTGCTCCCTATCAGCATGTAGACCCATGCACTGGCGTTGACAAGCAATGATTACATGTTCTGGAGTGATCTTTCTCATTGCAATAACTCAACAGTATCTGCCATTTTTTCAGGGCCTGAGAGAGAGTGTGCCTGTGGGATTTCCATACATGTACGTTCAATTTGCTTACGGCAGTGGTATGGTGCATGTCATTGATGATGAGGCCAAGTTCGACAAAGATTTGGCGCGCCAGGTATGTCAGGAAAGACTGCAGCCTGCGTGATTTGAACGTAAGTATCTCCTCTTAGCGTTGTGGTCAGGTGCACATGTTTTTGTCTATTTTCGTCTTGTCCCCATCTTCATGCTGACGCTAGGAAAAATCATGTGCACCATGAGGGCAGCAGATGAACCCATTCTATGATGTTAGGTCATGGTTGGGTTGTTGCGACTCCCTGCTGAGGACATGCACAGGCTGGGTAGAAACCCAGGCATACCAGAGCAAGAGCGCCAAGTTGCTGAGTTCAAGTCCATGTGGGCGTCATACGATTGGACTAGGCAACTACAAGATGATGAATGAGGATGTGCTTGCACTAAATATCAGGCAGCTGCCTCGTGAATGTTAATGGTTACTTGTTTTGTGTGGAAGTCAAGAGTCAATGTGGAAGTCAAGAGTGTCAATGTGGAAGTCATGAGTGTCAATGTGGAAGTCAAGAGTGTCAATGGGGTGCATTGAGATGCTGGACACATCTGATAGAAAGCATGTCACATGGCGCGCAGATGCACTTAGCATTGCACTAAGTACTACTAGAACTCTTCAAACAATTCTTCAACAACCCTCAACGTCAGCTGACCCTGTTCTTCAACTAGCGACATTTCTGCATATGTACTTTCAAGACTTGAGAAGAACGTTGAGAATATGTAAGAAAATAGTTTATAGCAATGAGCAAAGTATAATTCAATCAAAGAAGACTCTCTTTTTGTCTAGGTCATCATTAGACATGGTCCTTGGAGGACAGACGCTACATAGCCTCAGTTTGCGCAGCAGTGAGAGGGAAGACTCCCACCAGTGAAGAACGACACCATCCCTGTTGAGTCATGACCTCTAGCCGCTCAGCAGCTTGCTTGAGTGCCTGCTGCTGCTGCTGCTGCTCCTGACTGTCTGCAGGAGGCATCACAATGGAGGCAGAAGGACCTGCTGGCATGTCTTCAATTGGAAGCAACACTGAAGCCATAGCTACACCTCTTAGACGGGAGGTAGCAGCTGCAAGCTTTGCAGTTGCAGCCCTAGCCCTTGTGGCAGCATTCTGAAACCAATATGGAGAGGTTGTGGGGAAGTCAGTCAAAAAAGAGGCAAAAACACTAAGTTTAGCATTTAGTTGGGAAATCCACTAGAACAACCACCCCTCCTTATTTATCCGTTTAGCCTTCATCAACAGAACACCATTGCTTGCTGAGATACATAACAAAATGCCAGCAGCCAGACTTGAAGCTTGTGCAAACATTGCAACCAGGTCTGCATCTGCACTGGGCTCTCACCTTTTGATTGGCCACCGCATCTGGCTTAGATGAGACACTTCCAGTCTCATTCAAATTCAACTGGCTGCGGTACCTTCAGTTTCAAAGGAACAGAGCAAACAGGGATTCCACTGAGTTCAACAAGTCCAAGAAGGCTTCACAGGAGAGATATACATAGAAAATGGAGGAGATGAAGTCATAGACTTTCCATCCTCTCATGGAAACAACGGAGTTTAAGGACGTGTGCTTCTTAACTATCTTGTTTTCATTAAATCATTACATGAATGGGACTGACAATCGCAATCACAAACAGGACTGATGACATGCTGCATGGTGCTTACCATGCAAGTGTCTTAGGGTCCATGAGCGTCTCTGACACTGGGATAGACTCTAACTGCAGTTTCAACAGCTTTGCATAATGCTTCCTCCGTCTGTAACAACATGAAGGCACAGGGTCAAAATCAAAGAATCCACAATCTCAAAGGCCACATCTTTCCTATCCTACCTAAGATTATTTCTCCTTGCCTGCAAAGCATGCTGGAGGCATGCATGGAGCAAAGATCCCTCAGGACCCTCCCTCATGCATGGAGCAAAGATCCCTCAGGACCCTCCCTCATGCATGGAGCAAAGATCCCTCACGACCCTAAACCCTCATGCATGGAGCAAAGATCCCTCACGACCCTAAACCCTCATGCTTTAGGTAAAGGTTTAGAATATGCTACAACCTGAGTGCCATATCAATACTAGCACTAGCACTCAATAGAGAATTTGCAAAGACGCAGCTGGTGCTCATTGTCAACAGTCTACATTCCTTGCATTTGCACCACCCATGCAGCAGGTGAACATTGTCAACAGTCTACATTCCTTGCATTTGCACCACCGATGTTACAGCTAGGTCTCCTGAAGAAGATCCTTACTTGATGATGTGCGGAGGGACCTCAGGTGCAGCAGGGACTTCATCCCTGGCAGGGGGCGGAGCAGGCGGTTGAGGAAGAATTCCCCGCTCCGAGTCATCTTCAGAGTGCGGAGGGCGATATGGAGGCGGCGGGTGATGGATGTGCCGCTGTGACCTTGACTCTCCGTCATCACCATCCCTAACAAAAGAGCAATATCAAATCATGGCTCTGATGCTGCTTACGTATGATTCAATACATCATCACTAGGGTTTCATCAATCCTAGTAAATCATCATTCTTCAGACTTGTGTCCAGGCTTATAAGTTACTTGTCAAAAGCTTATGCAATAATTTAATAAGTGTTAATAGATTTTCATTAATGATTGCTATGCATTACAGATCATTTACAGAAGGAAATTAGTTTACGAGTGCTGAGAGAACAGTGTCCTTTATGTTGGAAATCTGACCTGAAAGGAGGAAGAGGATTCATGGATCCAGCAAGCCCTGGCATACGATTATCAGGATTACGATCTCCATCATCTTCATCCCTCATTCCTTCAAAAAAAAAAAACAGTTTGTACAACTCCAACTCCTTACAACCCGAAAGTGATCAATGGGACCATATGCTTCATGTAGATCAATGGGACCATATGCTTCATGTAGATAAATGGGACCATATGCTTCATGTAGATCACGGAATTTATACTAAGCAACATACCAGGCCTGTCATACATCTTGAGCTTGACAACATCAGTGAGGTTCGCCTACCTCTTTCATTGTACCGGCGTTCTGTATCACCCCAGCCTGACTGCCCACGCTCCCCCACATGTCCCCCCCCACCTGCTGAAGAGAAGCTACCGGGTCTTAATCCACTTCCACCTCGATGTCCTCCAAAGCCTCCTCCTCCTGGACTCCAATCTGCAACTCCTCCACTACCACCAGAAGAGGGTAGAAGGTGGGGTGGCATGGACCCATGTTCAAACCCAGGAGGGTGTCCTACATGGTGGGGAGGGCTACCTGCACGGTGATACTGACCACCTACAATGACACACAATGTTCATGATCGTCATGATCACTATGATGGTGAACCTCATGTGTGGTTGCTTATGTACAACACCATGATGGTGAACCTCATGTGTGGTTGCTTAAGTACAACACCATGATGGTGAACCTCATGTGTGGTTGCTTATGTACAACACCATGATGGTGAACCTCATGTGTGGTTGCTTATGTACAACACCATGATGATGAACCTCGTGTGTGGTTGCTCATGTATTAACACCTTGATGTAAAGCATGTACAGCAGTCTCTATGTGATGTGTTCTCACTCATGCATGACATCAGCTTGCCAAGAACCTACCAGATTCAAAGTCTTCCCTGCTGTCGCGGAAAGCTACCCCGCCTCGCTCATCATGATCTCTAGAAGGTTTGTCTTTAAAGCT
Organism: Chlamydomonas eustigma; assembly: GCA_002335675.1. NCBI lineage: Eukaryota > Viridiplantae > Chlorophyta > Chlorophyceae > Chlamydomonadales > Chlamydomonadaceae > Chlamydomonas > Chlamydomonas eustigma. The sequence continues at coordinate 556,269 of BEGY01000019.1, forward strand.
CTGCATGCACATCACAGACCATGCCAAGCCAGCACATAATCACTTTTCCTATCCCTTACGCCCCATGCTTACAATGCCTTTAAGGATAAAATTGTGAAGAAGCTACTTCATGATAATAATATAGCAGTCATGACTTCACCAAATAAAATCCATGTTATGCCTGCTTCTACCCACCTTCTCTCTAACTCTGTCAGAATCCTTAGGGAGTGTCCGGGTGGACTTCCTATCCAGTTCATCACGCCGGACTGATGAAGAACGCTCCTTTTCGCGATCTGTTGAAGATCGATCAACATCACGTCCCAGACCTGTAGACTTACCCCTATCCCGATCATGCTCACGTGCGTTGCTACTGCTATCCCTTTCCTTCTCATAGCCTCCTCGCCGTTCACCACGCTCCTCCTCCCCCCTCCTCCTCTTGTCACTAGACCTTGCATCATTGTCTCCACGGATGCTTCTTTCACTGTCTCCACGGCGACTACCCTCATCTCTCTTACTGATTGGAGGAGCAGGTGGTGAGGCACCCTCGTCGCCCCCCTTTCCCTTCGACCTTCAGAGAGAGACACAGGAGTTTTTAGGACCTCTTGAGCACCTTCTGTACAACTTCTTGATAAATGACAAGAGAGCACAAGGCACCCTTGACGTGGAAATGTATCTCTGCGGTAGTGCAACGAGTTTCACAAGCAAGTCTGCATGTAGAGCTTCGACGACAGCAGAAACTAAGCTTGATATATAATTGCAAGCCCAGAAGCATTCCTCCCAGAAGTTGATGAAGGGACACATAGATATGCTTACCCGCGGGCTTCTTTCTCTGCCTCCTTTCTCTGCTTCCCATCCCCCGTCTTCTCTTCCTTCCTTTCTGATCGGCCCACTTCTTTCCTTTCCTCCTTCCTATCAAACTTTTTGTCTTCATTTTTGTCAGAAGATCTTCTCTCTTCTCTCTTTTCACTCTTTTTTTCCTCCTTCCCATGATCCCTCTTGACCTCCTTCTTGTCAGGTTTCTCCTCTTCCCGCTTACTTCTGCTCTCTTTGATCCCAACATTTACAACACTTGAAGGTGGGTCTGATAGAGCTATGGGAGCTGCTTCAGACTCTTTAGTTTGTTTACTTGGATCCCAAACGATGGCATGCCGCTTCCGTGCTACATAGAAACATGCAGACATGGAAGTAGGTTTAAGGTACTCTGAGTAAACAAGGTCAGATGTTCAGGACATCTCAGAAATATATCACGTTTAGTGCTTACGTCTACTCGACTTCTCATCATCCGTGCCTCCAGTGTCTTTTCCACTGGACTGGCCATCCTCTTTCTTGCTTGATTTTCTAGCATTATTGCAATTTGTTGTATCATTCAAGTCGTCCGTTCTACATTAAAATGTTATTTATCAAAGATCAAGGTGATTGCCCACAACGGTAATGTATTTACCTCGAAATTCTTTTTCGTAGATCTGGAGGAAGTGCTGCCTTCTCCTTTTTATCTTCAGAATAATTATGTATCTTTAATACGAGTTAAACTAATTCGATTACGATCTTCTGCTCACCGTCTTTCTTTTCTAGTCTAGAGAACACATCTACTTTCCTTTCATCAGTATACATTGTCGTTAGTCGTTACAGGTATCCACAAACCTGAAATTGCTAAATGCATCATTTCGTCACCTTCGTCCACACCTTTCACACCTCAGGCCAAAACAGAGGATTTCTACAATCGTACTATCCAAAGGATTTATAAAGAACAAGAGCTTGAACATAAACATGAGTAACAGGCTGACCACAGAATAACAACAAAAGGTGCATAGTCCATGTTAACGGCTTAAGCAATCACAGTCATAGCACACATTTAATTGTGTTCTCTTATAAATCTGTTTTGTATTACACCTGTAAAATACCTACATCATTGAGTTCTGCTTATTGCGCACTAGGTACTGATGTTTATGGGTACCACCTGTTCATGGGATGATCACATCTTGCAGTAGAGATCATGAGCTTGTATATGTTGCATAGGCACTCCTTTTCCCTTTGAATCACTTTCCAAGCATGTCATCCAACCACCATCATAAGCTTGTTCCTTGCATTAGAGTAAGCAGCTGCCAGCCACCTAGAGGTAAGCTTGTCTATGATGGAGGACCACTGCCTCCTCCTGCAGCACTAGGGGCCCTGTTATTGCTGCTGCGCTGTTGAGGAGGCATGCCAGGATGTGCAGTCCTAGAGTATGACATCACAGACCATGTCAACTCATTTTAAAGAAGGATATGATGTGTGGCACACATGTTCACATCAGCTAGGTCCCTACAAGAGACAATGAGAGCATTCACTCCGAATAACCAGTATACTCAAAGAATGCATGTACCTGATCAGCAGCACAGGTCATGAGACAGACACAACAATCTAAACAGAGCCAACTTCAAGCAGGTGTTCTAATGCTGAAAACAATCACACTTCTAACATCTCATACAAAGGATCTTGAGCAAGTATTTGACCATGAAATCTGGATTTTCTTCACTTACTGGTACCAGACAAAGTGCAGCAGAGCTAAAACAAGCAAGATCACCACTGACGATAGCGCCTGCACTGCCTCCTCCCCGAATCCTGAGCCCGCCAGTTCGCCGGCTGAGCGTCGCACCCATCTGAACAGCTGTGTCACCTTCTCAGTTCCAGAGTCGAAAAGTCCTGGTACGTCATCTTCTGAGAGAGGGGGTGGATTGTTCATACCACCCTGCAGATCGACTTTAATCGCTCCCTTCCCAGTCAAGGAGGAGGAGGCGTGACAGGCAGCAATCCAGGCAGCAGCCTCCCATAACTGAGAGTCTGTGAGGTCAGGCTGAGAGAGATCTAAGGAAGGTAGAGTTGCATGCTGGTACAGTAATGCAGGCGGCGGCCTTCGTATCCACTGCATGTCACGCTTCTTTCTCAAATCTATGGCCATGTCAAGACATAATTTTGGGATAGGATGCAGAGAAGACAACAAATCAATCATGCGGTAAGTTGAAATTCATATCATGAAAATTACATCAACTTGTTCAGTATGATGTATGAACGCCCCTCCAAAGAGATAAAGTGATTTCAACCTCTTAATCTTGATTATATGCACATCCTACCAAGAGGCTTGAATGCCATGAGACGCATGGGTAAATGTCTGACTGGTCGCCTGAGAACTCTGTTCAGGGCGAACTGCCACCAAGGTATTCCACATGGAAATAGCTCATCATCTTGAGCGGGTCGATGATATCTGTAAGATAGACAAGAGACACACATGTATGGCAGTAGCCTAGGAGACACACATGTATGGCAGTAGCCTAGGAGACACACATGTATGGCTGTAGCCTAGGAGACACACATGGATGGCAGTAGCCTAGGAGACACACATGGATGGCAGTAGCCTAGGAGGTACACATGGATGACAGTAGCCTAGGAGACACACATGGATGGCAGTAGCCTAGGAGACACACATGGATGGCTGTAGCCTAGGAGACACACATGGATGGCAGTAGCCTAGGAGACACACATGGATGGCTGTAGCCTAGGAGACACACATGGATGGCAGTAGCCTAGGAGACACACATGGATGGCAGTAGCCTAGGAGTTACACATGGATGGCAGTAGCATAGGAAATTAGGAAAGTATGCACATGGTTCTTGTGCTAAACAAAGGTTAGATAGGAGAAAGCGATCTGAGATCAAATCATGCTCAAACTGAGGGTTTAATTGTCCACCAGCTGTGCAATCACCTGCAGAACTCAGGCTGTGTCGAGGCATCAAGCCACACTACCCTCAGCTTGCCCGCCTCCATCGCTTTCGCCACAGCTTTTAAATCTACTTTACTGTTCCTACTTCCAGCGTTCCCAAACTCCCACAACAGTTGCTGCAACCGCCATGCGTTGTAACGCCCAGCTTCTTGTCGCTGACGGTCAAGCCCTGTCGACACTGCAACAACACAGAGGTCTGCAAGAGGGGATCCACTGGCGTCTCCATTCAAGCATCCCAAGGGGCCTGCCGTGGCAGGACGGAGGGCAGGCAGGGCCTGCCATATGAGGCCCTTGCTCTCCATCTCCTTCTCCAAGTCAGAGCTTGCTCCCTTTGATACGACTAGGACCTGAACACAGAACATGGTAGGGACAGAAAGATGCAATTAAGTCTTGTGTTCTGCATATTTATAGATATGCGACAATTTTAATCCAAACAAGATCGCAATTTAGAGGCAACCAAAATCTACATTAATTTATAAGTAATTTTATTATAATTAATATGTCAGAAAGTTACTTCAAATTAAACTTCAACAATTTTGGACAAAAGGCTGAACCAAATATTAGATTGCTTCTGCTCTTTTAAGAGGAGTTGAAACTTACTTCAGGCTTAGACCCTGGTCCCCTTAAAATCACCACAAAAGGTGGAGCAGGAAGTGAGCTTTGTAGCTGCAGCTTCTCCTGCCATTGCTCCACCTCAGCCTCTTTGTAAGTCACTCGCACAAAGTGCACCATATCACCCCTCTTCTTAGAGAGCATGCGCAGTGCCAAGCTTCCCTGTGTTGCAAATTAAGGCAATCAGAGCAGCCTTTGGTGGTCATGGATTGTGTGGACAGGTAGTGTGGACAGGTAGTAGTATCTGACGTAGACTTTCAGCACCTCTACATTAAAAATGTGACACAATCCAGTTTGTAGTGAGAGAACAGCTTAAAGCATTGTCACACAGTTGATAGGCTGGCTTCCTACCTGCCCCTCGCTCCTCCCAAAGGCAAGTGCAACAACTTTAAGCGGAGAGGCATTTGCTAGCAAGATGTCGTAGGCATTTAGAGACAAGGAGGGGATAGGTGCCAACTTGAGTAAAGACTCAGCTACAAACTCCTGAACTTTGTTTATACTCAAATCACCATGGTACCTACAAGGAAACATTTAAATATCACCATTGTACCTACAAGGAAACATTTAAATATCACCATGGTACCTACAAGGAAACATTTAAATATCACCATGGTACCTACAAGGAAACATTTAAATATCACCATGGTACCTACAAGGAAACATATAAATATCACCATGGTACCTACAAGGAAACATATAAATATCACCATGGTACCTACAAGGAAACATATAAATATCACCATGGTACCTACAAGGGAACATTTAAATATCACCATGGTACCTACAAGGGAACATTTAAATATCACCATGGTACCTACAAGGAAACATTTAAATATCACCATGGTACCTACAAGGAAACATTTAAATATCACCATGGTACCTACAAGGAAACATTTAAATATCACCATGGTACCTACAAGGAAACATTTAAATATCACCATGGTACCTACAAGGAAACATTTAAATATCAAAGCAATCATAACAAAGTCAGGAGAATTTACATAGAAAGCCTTTGTCAAAGAGCCCCTCATCATTATAAGCCTTAAACCAGGGGCTTTGTCAGAGGGATCTATCAATACCTCAGGAGCTCCATGTGCATGCTGTGCAAGGTTGAAATGTATTGCAGGAAATTTGATAATAATCAAATCATGTATACGTGCCATGGTCAACTAACGCTCTATAGCATGGGACCTCAGAATCACTGTTAAAAACAAGCTCACAGATGGGATCATATCATCTCCATGTCATGACCATGCATAGACCCTCTCACTTGACCATGCATGACCATGCATAGACCCTCTCACTTGACCATGCATAGACCCACTCACCAGACCATGCATGACCATGCATAGACCCACTCACCAGACCATGCATGACCATGCATAGACCCACTCACCAGACCATGCATGACCATGCATAGACCCACTCACTTGACCATGCATGTCCATGCATAGACCCTCTAACCTGACCATGCATGTCCATGCATAGACCCTCTAACCTGACCATGCATGATCGTGCATGACCTTGCATATAACCTCTCACCTGACCATGCATGAAAAACTGGTACACAAGGAGGGCACCCCCAGCACCACCGGCAGTGTGTCATGACTAATTGGACGCCAGCCTCCCACACCTTGATTGATCCTGCAAGGTGCATCAACATCAGGAGCTCATCAAGGTGACAACATGTGGAGGACATGCATACTGTTAACGCCTATTTTCTGGTGACAGAACAATGTCAAAAGAAAGTGTGACATAGATTAAATAGGCCCTAATGCTGATGACTTCCGCAGCTTCCTGGTAGCACCTTTACATGGCAGCCATTAGTCATCTTGAGCGCCTTTTAATCATGTTCTCTTATCATTCCTTGTCATCATCCTCATTCTTACCAGTGAACCAAGTGCTGCTGCGATCTGTAATGCACCCTTCCCATCTTGACCCATTCCTGGCCAATGCCCCCTGAGGACATCACCTTCCATACTGCTTCCCAAGCTTGAGATGAAGTGCGGCACTCAAGAACCAACTCGGACCAGACCTGTTGGTAAATAGCAGATTGTATTGTAGACAATAAATGCAGTTGAGAATTTATAATGCACATTATTTGAATCTTGTCATGATCTACTTGGAAGGTACTTGGAAGATACTACATGACCAACTATGTAAGACAGGCAACCATGAACTGTTGTCGAAATAGCATGAAAATTAACAGGCTTGCTGCATTGTGCCTGTTAGTACACTGCACCGCACCAAGATCAACCAAGGCTGATTACTTGAGAAGACGTGTTGGTTGATATTGGTGGTAGTTAGAGATATGGTGTCAGATGGTAGCAGAGTGTCAGGGTTAGGTTCTTGTCGAAATTGATGTGAATATGGATGTCCCCCCCACTGATGATGATGCTGTTGCTGTTGCTGATAGTGCTGATAGCTGATAGCATCAGAAAGCAACATTTTAAGAATGGGGATAGAGAGTCAGCATGAAGTAATTAATTAGGGAGAAGGACGTTTCAATGGATGAAGATTCAAAGAGATACCAAGAGGCGTCATAAAGCTCATGTCAGGGAGGCCATGGCGTTAGGGCTTATATAATAATAGTAAAGCTTGTTAACAGAAATGTCCATCACAGATGATAGATTGAGGATTTTCCACTTGCAGCTTGACCATTTGTCAGGGTGCAGGGCTAAACCCTAGCTTGGAATACATTAAGCTGGACCTAGAATTTTAACCGCACCTCTGCGTTGCATTTAGAAAGCACATAGAAAATAATTCACTGTAGAGATCCATATTGAGGGTTATTGATCAAAATTGATTTCAGTCTGCTTTAACAAAGTAGGCTTAGCATCACTTCTATAAGTTGTGTCACAGTCATATCACTTGTCTTAAAAGTTGGGCATCACCATGTACTCACATCTCCTCCTCCCAGGTCATATTGGCGTTTCTTTTGAGGATCTGCCAAAAGCTCGTAAGCCTCTTGGATTTCCACAAATTTCTCTTTACCTTTTGGATTCTGATAAAACAGGGAACATCGATTTATGCAAGGCTAACGAAGGCATCCATACTCAGGATGTGGCAGCAACTTCTAACCTTATCCGGGTGATATTTTACAGCCAATTTTCTGTAAGCTCTCTTTATTTCATCATCTGAAGCACTTTTGGTCAATCCCAGTGATCGGTACGGGTCTTTTATTCCTAGTACCAAGTAGGACAGGAAAAAAATTATAACGAGGGCTGAAACGTGTGAGCTTCGTCCCCTCATAATCTGCCAATGGCAACATTGGAGAGAACCAGAATGTCGAGCAGTCCACACTTCTCGGTAGGCACTACATAGCAAAACTTCGCACTGCTTTGGTTTCTTTTGCAGTAGCCAGATTTACATCAAATTTAAGTTACTCTTGAGCCCTCGATAGCCGCAAGTGTCCCACCGTCTACGTTTTACCTCAATGTGCTTTCTAACGAGAATCTCTGGCATCAAAATGTGCAATTGACCTCACTGATTATGAGGCTGCTGAAGATCTCGGAGTACTTACCAACAACATGGCCACGATGGACCTTGACACCGTGGCATACGACTTCCCCCTCATTTTACATGCCTTACATCTCACAGCCTTTTCAGTTCAGTACGTTAGAACTGAGTGCTGATGGCAGTGAATCCAACCCTCCAAACTCATCAACCTCAGCTAGACCACAACTTTTGGTTTCTCAGGCTGAGGCTCAAAATCCTCCCTCTCCTATTCCATCAGCTGCACAGCAGATTACCAGCGAAATGCCAAGCATCGTGAGAATAGGATCTCATACTGCAAGTGTATCCCCTGCCTTGCACACCTTGAAGCACAAAACACACCATGAGGAATGGAGTATAACATCCATCACTCCAAGATCCAATAACGATTCCAAACTCTCTCCTGCCGTATCTACAGCAGTTTCTGGCCTAAAGGAAATCCAAGCTGTGCCTCTGCCCTCTCAGCACCCAGCTGACTTTCATGCCTTACCTCTAACTCACGCAGTGAGTAGGCCAGGAAGGCCTGTGAGAGCAACAAATACTGACCATATGCAGGAGCTGGAGGCCTTCCTTGTTAAAAGTGACTACCTCAAAGACCCTTTGAACACATCCTCAAACCTCTCTGCAATTGTTCAAGAGGACACGGCCAAACATGCTTCTTCGCCTTCCACCCTGAGAGAGGAAGGCTCCTCGACACCATCAGAAACACAGAAAATAAATGGTATTAATAGCAAAGATCTAGATCCCTCCACCCATCCCACACTTGTGTCTCACCTTAAGTCTGATCTTGACCTCCAATCACTAGCGCTGAAAAAACAGGGCTGGGAACTCATGAGGCTCATTACCCAGCTTAAGAAAACGAGGTCAACCATGGTAAAATTTGCAAGTAACGAGGAAGAAGCAAACTCAAGAAAGGAGCAGTGCATAGGTGAGAGGTGGAAACCATGGCTAAGCTTTACAGCAGATTCAAAGAATGCTCAATTAATTGTTGATCAGTCCTTCAGTTTTCTCTAGAATTCACGAGAGACAGATCGTTCCTCCCTGACTTCTTTCAGACTCTGAGCTTTGGAACAGCCTCTCCACTCTGTCACGACAACCTGAGGGTGTATCACTCAAGACTACAACTCAACACGCTGATCTCTATCTTAAGGAAGTTCAGAAGCTGCGGGAGGAGGGACTTCAAGCGGCCCTCAAAGTTGAAGACAAGCTCCTCAGTTTTCTTAAGTTTGCTACTCTGGAGGATGTCGTGAATGTCTTGGGCAGTATGGCAAAGGTGCAATATGAGCCTACCCCAGGTATGTGTGAGAGGGGGCCTCATTTTTTTCCCGCACTTTGCTCTGTCTTAACCAATGAACCAACCCCATGTCACCTTTCCATATGAACACCCCACGACTTCACCTTTCCATATGAAACACCCCACGACT
>BEGY01000019.1:589332-606622 GCA_002335675.1 Chlamydomonas eustigma
ACTCTACTAGCTGTGACTCCACTCTACTAGCTGTGACTCCACTGTACTAGCTGTGACTCCACTGTACTGCTGTGACTCCACTGTACTGCTGTGACTCCACTCTACTAGCTGTGACTCCACTGTACTGCTGTGACTCCACTCTACTAGCTGTGACTCCACTCTACTAGCTGTGACTCCACTGTACTGCTTGACAGGTATAAAGATGCTTACAACATGTTCACAGCCCAGCTTGTGGATACACCCAAAAGCTGTGCAGCCTTGAACAATGTCGCCATCATGTTGTACCTCTTGGCTACAGCTGGATTTGAGGAGGACAAGCAAGGTGTCTGTGGGGGGGGTCATACCTGCACTTAGAAGAGTACTGAGTATGATGACCAAAGGATATACAAAATGATTGCAATGTTGCCATAAATACGTGTCATGGCCAATTATCATTTGTGGAGGTCACAATGATGTCGTTCCCTGCTGTGCAGCTGAGCATGCGGCTGCTGCCCAGCATCAAAAGGATGATCTTTTGAAATTGAGCGGTGGGTGAAGAAATCACTATTGGCAAAGAACATATCCTCAACTCCAATCACAGATTTTGACCTAAGTTATGAGTAGCTCCCTGGGTAGCTCCCTCATGTCTGATATTTGATAACAACCCCTATAATGTGTGTACCTGACTGTCTGGCGGTACATATGCATTCGTTACTTTCTCCTACGTATCAGGCCTTGTTGTCATGTACCACACCCATGCATGCTTCATGTTAAAAGGATTTGTATCTATTCTATCTGTCAAACCTGACATGTTGCAAGGATGTGTATCAATTCTACCTGCCAATAAACCTGACATGTTGCAAGGATGTGTATCAATTCTACCTGCCAATAAACCTGACATGTTGCAAGGATGTGTATCAATTCTACCTGCCAATAAACCTGACATGTTGCAAGGATGTGTATCAATTCTACCTGCCAATAAACCTGACATGTTGCAAGGATGTGTATCAATTCTACCTGCCAATAAACCTGACATGTTGCAAGGATGTGTATCAATTCTACCTGCCAATAAACCTGACATGTTGCAAGGATGTGTATCAATTCTACCTGCCAATAAACCTGACATGTTGCAAGGATGTGTATCCATTCTATCTGTAAAAACTGACACGCGACCTTCATTGGCTATGCAGAAAGACAAAGTAAGACTTTTGGGTCCCGAGCTGCCAGCAAAAGATCATTGACTCGATCAGCTGCTGCTGAGACAGATGAGACCCTGATTGCAGAGATGGGGGATGAACTGGATCTGTCTGATGACGATGATGACGAGGGTGACGATGAAGGGGGGGCTGACTGTAACCATGCTGTTCAAGCAGGTGGCAAGGGTAAGCAACAGCAGGCTTCTACATCCCAGCAACAAAAGAATGAGGTCAAGAGGAACAATGAGAATGTGAAGCAATGGGCTGTGAGGTGAGCTCTGAAGAAAGCCACAGAGTCACTCTTAGTTAGATGAGATATGTTGTCAGACCCTTAACCCTTCCTTATCACCCTTGACAGAACATATGAATCACACGGTATAGTTTTGGTACCAAGCCAGAGCAGAAGCATGGGATGGCACTTAGAACATAGTACATGGCAACTTAGCAGATGGCACTTAGAACATAGCACATGGCAACTTAGGAGATGGCACTTAGAACATAGCACATGGCAACTTAGGAGATGGCACTTACAACATAGCACATGGCAACTTAGGAGATGGCACTTAGAACATAGCACATGGCAACTTAGGAGATGGCACTTAGAACATAGCACATGGCAACTTAGGAGATGGCACTTAGAACATAGCACATGGCAACTTAGGAGATGGCACTTAGAACATAGTACATGGCAACTTAGGAGATGGCACTTAGAACATAGCACATGGCAACTTAGAAGATGGCACTTAGAACATAGCACATGGCAACTTAGGAGATGGCACTTAGAACATAGCACATGGCAACTTAGGAGATGGCACATGGCAACTTAGGAGATGGCACTTAGAACATAGCACATGGCAACTTAGGAGATGGCACTTAGAACATAGCACATGGCAACTTAGAAGATGGCACTTAGAACATAGCACATGGCAACTTAGCAGATGGCACTTAGAACATAGTACATGGCAACTACTATATTTCTTACTTGTGTTTGCACAAGAGATCCTGACTTCACATTTTGCCTACAGTTTTACTTTTGTGTAGACTTTTCGTGCATTAGGCATGTAGATTGCTGAAATGCAGAGCTTTTTGCTCCTCTGTCATGTTTCATACATGTTGAGATAACATATTTTTGGGCTGCAGCATCTTACAGGGTGGAGCGCTATCTTTATCACGCTCTGACCCTGAGACAGGGCCCAGAGTGGTTATGCTGGAAAAGTCTTTGTCCATGTTGAATGAAGCAAACAAAAGTTATGAGAGGCTTCAGGAATCAGGGGGTGCTCCTGTTTCCAGCCGGGCATATGGCGGTACCAATGGTAAGGATGTACATCTAAAGGAGACAAAGAGGTAGCTTTTGAGATCGCAGTCCTTGTTATTGTATTCGTTGCAAAGAATGTGAGCCATGCATTCTTACACATTTAAGATTAATGAGGTTAGCCTCTGCGGTTAGCGATTAGCGGTTAGCCTCTGCGACCTTTTTTTAAGAACGAAATTGGGCTCCACCCTTTTGTTCTGTAGCTCCTAGAAATCTGTGAAAACATTGTGTTGACCCTGTCACCTTATCCTTTGGTTTTATGCTCCCTCCTCTAAGTCCATGCCCTGGAGGTTGGGGAAGCGGGTGAGACCTCAGATGGACTGCTCCTCATGCTGGTGCCTGAGGCCAGAGTGCCTGGCAACCCAGCAGTACATGACAGGGACCTGCAGGACGGAGAACTGCAGTACAACAGGTAAGTTAAACAGGAAGATGTACAAATTGAAAATGGTTTAATAGAAGTGAAAAGAGTTATGCCTAGTTATTGAGAGTCAACTAGCTTGCATGTGGCGCTGCTGCAGTGAATGTGTGTCAGGGTGCATATTCTACCCATTGGGGATATGGGGATAGGCATATGGGGTTAGGCATTGTCTTTGCATTTGATGTGTTGGCTGAGGTGATCTGCATTTTTGTCTTTCTTAAGCAATGAGATGATCGTATGCTGTCTCCACATCTTGTTACCATCCTGCCCCTATCTTTTCACTGTCACAGTAGATGAACTGCAATCATATCCTATGTTATCAAACAGCTCTACCCGGGTACTCTACTGCTTTGACAGAGTAAAATGTTGTTTCACATGAAGGCCCTGACCTTTCTTGCAATGACTTTGCCTTTTGATGACATGCACAGAGGTTTAGTTTACCTGGCTTTGGGTCAGTTGAAGCCTGCTGAGGAGGACTTTAAAGCAGCACTGAATGCAAACCCTAGCCACGCTCATTTCCCTCATTACAGGGCTGTGGTACACGCTCGGCAGAATGAGCTGCAAGAGGCGGTGAGGGAGTTCAGGGAGTTTGGAGTGATGTGATATACCTTTGTGTTGTGGAGGAAGGAGTGATAAAAACCAACTGTCAACTCATTGATTATTTAAAGCTCTGGCAGAGCAGATTTTGAAAGGTCATTGAGGTCTTTTCAGTCATAGTTATATAAGAGTGATTTCTCCTCCTATATCCAATACAATGTTTCATTAGAGGCTTGTCTTTGTTGCTTGATGTTACAACATGAATGCAATTTGTGCACCATCTTGGCTTTCTTCCATTTCTTTTTACTGCTTCTACATCTTGTCTCTTCATGACTTGTAGATGGACTGGAACATTCAAGCACTCTCACGCAATCCTCTGTACTTCCCTGCGCTCTATCATATAGGTCTTGGTGAGGTGTTGCTGTGTATAGCATAGCAGTGTATGTCATACACTGATGGTGTGAATGCTGTGCTATCGCCCGTCATGCGTGGCCCTGGCCGCATGGCCCTCATGCAGCATGATGAGTGCATAGAACTTAGGCTCATTGCTAAGAGCACATGATAAAGAAGAGCCAAATTGCATGCCATGACATGTAAGGGATGGTCCTGCAGTGTAGTCTTGCATGCTAGTGCAGCTGTAACAATTGTTCCAGAAGAAAAACTTGTTGAAACCCTAAACCTGCTCCATACTATGCCAAGCTTGATTTCAAAAGAACATATTGTAATGTGCTCTTCCTTTTTTTCTATTTTGAAGTACTTTATCTTCTGGGGAGGAATGCAGAGGCAGCAGGGAGGTTAGAAACGGCACAGGCCCTGCAGGGTAGGCAGTGGACAGTACTGGAGGCCAGAGGACGTGTACTGCAGGTTGAATTGGGATTCACACCCTGTTGACTGCTTTAGCACAGTAACCTCCCATGCACACCCTGTTGACTGCTTTAGCACAGTAACCTCCCATGCACACCCTGTTGACTGCTTTAGCACAGTAACCTCCCATGCACACCCTGTCTCATCTCATGACTTGTCATGATGTGTTGTATGGCTTGTCATGATGTGTTGTATGGCTTGTCATGATGTGTTAGCACTCCTACCTCAAGAGGCTCTAGGGACTGTAGGGTTTAGGGTTTTTGACAGCAATGCTGACTGTGCAGATGTGAGGAGCATGACAGCATTGGTCGATACATTGTTCACATGAGACCATTATAGCTTCTTTATAGCTTCTTTATCAGACATCCTCAACTTATTACAATCGTGCCCTGAGTGGCAGGCCCTGACAAAGTACTGATGTGATATTGCCCTGAGTGACAGGCCCTGACAAAGTACTGATGTGATATTGCCCTGAGTGACAGGCCCTGACGAAGTACTGATGTGATATTGCCCTGAGTGGCAGGCCCTGGCAAAGTATTGATGTGATATCGCAGGAGCTGGACAGGCAGGAGGATGCCATCAAAGCACTGCAACAGGCCTTGCAGTACTTAGACCCAGAGGAGCCCCCGTTGGTTGCCGCCCGCTTGCACTATGCCATTGCTCAGGTCTAGGGTTTAGACTCAGAGCGTCGAGTTGGTTAGGTTGCTATGATGGAATGATTATCAACCCCTACAGAGCTATGATGGAATGATTATCAACCCCTATAAAGCTATGATGGAATGATTATCAACCCCTATTAGATGTGTGCATTCTTGATGCTCCTGAATACCAGTGTTCCATGCATGCTATGCAGCGCTGGGAAGTATTAGGTAATACAATATTAGGTAATACAATCTGTATGATTAGAGTTGAATGTCTGAATGTAAGTCTGAACACACAGGCTAACTGCATGACACTTGCAGGGTTTAGGGTTTCAACAAGTTTGCAAAACCTTGCAGGGTTTAGGGTTTCAACAAGTTTGCAAAACCTTGCAGGGTGCGGTGGCAACACATCAACCAGAGCTGCTTAGGAGTTCCCTTCGACAAGCTCGTTTGAATGGTCAAGTGAGTGGTTTGTAGCATGGCATTAGCACAATCATAATGGGATGACCTCAATTGTCAAGTGAGTGGTTTGTAGCATGGCATTAGCTCAATCATAATGGGATGACCTCAATTGTCAAGTGAGTGGTTTGTAGCATGGCATTAGCTCAATCATAATGGGATGACCTCAATTGTCAAGTGAGTGGTTTGTAGCATGGCATTAGCACAATCATAATGGGATGACCTCAAATGTCAAGTGAGTGGTTTGTAGCATGGCGTTAGCTCAATCATAATGGGATGACCTCAATTGTCAAGTGAGTGGTTTGTAGCATGGCATTAGCTCAATCATAATGGGATGACCTCAATTGTCAAGTGAGTGGTTTGTAGCATGGCATTAGCTCAATCATAATGGGATGACCTCAATTGTCAAGTGAGTGGTTTGTAGCATGGGGCTTAGTAAAGAATTAGCATGCACACCATTATCTGTGTGTCTCCTCCTAATTAGCGTGCACACCCTTATCTGTGTGTCTCCTCCTACCAGATTTTGTTGCAATTCATAGGAAGCTGGTCTCAAGGATTTGATCCAATGCCATAATTATGCTCACCTCACACTTCTCCTCCCTATTCTCCTCTTGCTGTTTCGCTTCCTGCAGGACGCTGCCTCAGTGTACAATCTGAGAGGCCTGCTGGCACACAAGGAAAAAAAATCTGCCAAGGCCATTGTGTACCTCACTAGAGCTATCCGGCTTGCAAATAGAGAAGCAAGGTATGTAATAGGTAAAAGCATTAAGGTATCAAGCTGAGATTTCGTTTGGACTTGTTTTAGAGTGGGGGGGCTCTAGCAGTGTAAAAGATGAGTTTCATCTCGGACCTTTCCTGTCTGTCAAAGAGCAAAAAAGTTTTACCTGGCGAGGATAATGGAGTACCAGTCTTGGATCTTGGATTTTTTGTATGTAGAGTGAGGTGGTTTTGTCTGTGCTCTTGCTCAGGTTCCTCTTTGATCGAAGCCAGGTGTACATGCAGATGAAGTCTTATCCCGCAGCTGTACGAGACATGACTTATGCTCTGGAGCTTCTTCCAAATTCTGCATCATTGCATTATCACCGGTGAGTGCATACTCTGTAGGTGAAGAAGCACACACTGGTGAGGATCTCAGAGTGATTCATGTCCAAACCCATAAGGTGAAGAAACACACACTGGTGATGATCTCAGAGTGATTTATGTCCAAACCCATAAGGTGAAGAAGCACACACTGGTGAGGATCTCAGAGTGATCCAAGTCCAAACCCATAAGGTGAAGAAACACACACTGGTGAGGATCTCAGAGTGATTCATGTCCAAACCCATAAGGTGAAGAAGCACACACTGGTGAGGATCTCTGAGTGATTCATGTCCAAACCCATAAGGTGAAGAAGCACACACTGGTGAGGATCTCAGAGTGATCCAAGTCCAAACCCATAAGGTGAAGAAACACGCATAGGTGAGGATCTCTGAGTGATTCAAGTCCAAACCCATAAGGTGAAGAAACACACACTGGTGAGGATCTCAGAGTGATCCAAGTCCAAACCCATAAGGTGAAGAAACACACACTGATGAGGATCTCAGAGTGATTCATGTCCAAACCCATAAGGTGAAGAAACACACACTGGTGATGATCTCAGAGTGATCCATGTCCTAACGCGTGAGATTGAAGAAGTATGCACTTGTCATCAGCAACCAGGCCGCACTAAGTCTCCTTCCCTTTTGATTTGAACCAAAAAATTGAACATTGCAACACTAACGGCTAATTATCCCTAGGAGAAGCAGTTCAGCCGAAGATGTATCATCTCTTATTTCTACGTCATTCTGCCTTTGTGGACGAAAAAATGTGTGATCATGAGTATGTTGCTTCAGGGCCATGGCCTTTTACAGCCTGCATGACGAAGAGGAAGCTTTAAAAGTAGGTGTATAAACTGACTGCTGCTTCCATTCAGTTTGTGTGTACTTCAGAACTTTGATACTGCTTTTAAAGCAATGCTCTTGTGCATGCACATATGTTTGAAAGCACGCGTTTTAGTATGCCCATATGGACAGAGAGCTTTATTAGGATGAGCTTAGCTGTTGGACTGGACTGCCTATAAAACTGGTTCTCTTGGTTTAGGGTTTTGAGAAGGCTAGGGATCTGATGCATGGATCTGGGCTGAAGGTGTTGCGCATGGACTCTCTCCTTTGGGAGGGATCCAAAATCATTGAGGGTGTGCCTGTCCCCCCTGACTTGACAGTGTCCTTATGGTGAGTAGCGACATCGTATTTTATCAAGAGAACAGTTGAGGTGCCATACTGAAATCATATTGAATCATGGAGATGCTGTCCATGTGACATCATGGAGATGCTGTCCATGTGCCACACAGTGACTGATGATGTGCTACACAGTGCCTGATGATGTGCCACACAGTGCCTGATGATGTGTCACACAGTGTCTGATGATGTGTCACACAGTGTCTGATGATGTGTCACACAGTGTCTGATGATGTGCTACACAGTGCCTGATGATATGCTCAAATGAAGAAACATTTGAGTCACAATATCATCTCAGGTATGATGCACACTCGATATATTGTAACAGCAGTATTTTAGGTGCTGGACTCAAAGTCATTAGAAGATCGTGCTGTCCATTGTTCACACATGGTCACACAATGTGATGTCAATTGCTCACACTTTTCAGGTATCATTTAGGATGTGTGCACGCAAGGCTTGGAAGTTTTAAAGATGCAGTTGCTGCATTTGAAGAAGCGGCACAGCTTCTTCCTTCTCACCCTGTGATTTTGCACGAGCTAGCCAAGAGCCATCAGGTGCATTTGGAATCCTCTCTTGTTCTGTATGTGCAGAACCGCAGAACATAGTGTAATAAATATAACTGCTCTTTGTCTCAGATTTCCTGGCATGTGCCTGCCTACCCTTACAGCTTTTCTCTAGGCTTGGTGCTCTTTATTTTAGGCATGTATCCAGCTGTTGCAGTTGCCTCCTTGAGAGGTGTGAACATCACATGTTAGCCATCCCCCCTGCATGGTGTGCTTGCAGAAACCAGGCTCACTAGTCTTGTACACGTTCAAGGCTCCCAGTGAATACAATGCTGCCTTGTCATCACATTTCAGGCCACTGGTAACATCCTTAAGGCAGTTCAAGGATTCAACCGTGTTCTGTCCCTGCAACCCAAAAACGCCCATGCCTTGTTCCGACGAGGTGTGGCAATGAAGCAACTTGGGAAGTATGAAGACGCTGCCATGGACGTCAAAATGGCACAGAGTTGGGAGCCGGGGAATGCAGCCCTGAGGAGGCCATTATGTAGGAAGCACATGTTTTAAAGATGCATTAGAAGTTCCCTGTATTTGAGCCAGTATTCATTTTAGAATCTCTACTTAACATTTTGTCCTCAGCAGATCTACTTTCACAATCTTAATTCACATTGTCACTTCTGTCATGCGCAGCATCACTTGATACCTTGGAGCTCTGTAAGCCTGGGATGGAGGCCATTGTGCTGTTTTGAATCTTGGCATTCGTACAGCAAAGCACCTGACACATCTGAAACTTCTGCTGTCTTGTCAGCTTTCAGAACTATTGAGTTCAGCTTGAAGTGCACTAGTTTAGTTCCTAGAATTGCTCATGTGATATTCCGAAAGTGTTTTGTCAAGGTCTGTTCCTTAGGTTGTCATGGTCAACTCACACCACCAGACTTCCGGAAATGGTCTTTAAAACGTACACAGATGACATGCAAAAACAAGTACAGTAATCAAAGAGCAAGGCGCTGTCTCACTCCTGTATCCAAGTCCTCCCACAGCTACTCCAAAGTCAGGTTCAATATATGTAGATAACCCACCATTGAAATAAGCATGCAGTTGAACTTGACGTAGTTATGTTCTATCAGCAGCCTTCATGCAATTCAGAAACTCCATAGTGCTTGCATACATGCACACCAAACATAAAGCAGGCCAACTATCTGAGGATGCAGCTTATCAAATTTGGGAAAGGATTGTAGGCTGATTCAACACTTTCACACTTGATGAGAGCAAGTTTGGGGCTGTAGGATGTACTCCATCTCTTCCTCCTCAACCAGGTAGAGCTGGCTTCTATTTTCAAGGAGGAGCTTTTTCTCAGCGACGTACATCCTCTTGTGAGTAGCAACTTGATTTTTAAGAGAGCCTACAGCACACCAACAATTTCCAAATCAATTGATAATTGAGTTTCAATCTTAAGCAGTTACATGGATCTTCTCTCAAAGACACAGCATGATGAGGGTGTCTATTACATGACGATAACAAAGATCTCTTTACCTCAAGGAGGGCATCGCATACTGAGCTGTGGCAGTCCATTCCTCTGGCTTGCAGCACGTGCAGCAACAGGACCAGGGGTACCGTAGATCCAAGGAGCAGTGCTTGATCGCCCGGGGAGAGTGCTAAGAGCAGTAGCAGCAATGTAGATATAAATACGAGCACGGCAGGCTCGGCACTGCTCTTGCCCCTCCCCAGGGTCTCAGACGTTGAAGCGTCCATGTCCACCTCAGCAACTCCTTGATTCAGCTGGTGGCGCAAAACCTGATTCTCTTTTGACAGCTGTTCCAGCATGGCTCTGAGTCTCTTATTTTCATTGTCCATGTTAGTCAGTCTTCCCTCCAGCTCCGCCCACTGAACTTTCTTGCGTTGGCGGGATCGAGCAGCTGTAACTCGATTTTTCGCCAACCTTCTCTGTCTTCTTCTTTCAGCTGGATCGGATATCGACCTCCAATCAACTTCTGCAGCCTGAATTTCAGGACATGTCGCATGATTAGTTTTGTTTTATTTTCTTGTGAACCTAAATTTGAAGGGAACAGCACACGCAAACATTACCTTTCGCTTGTTACATTTCTTTTGATCCTCGTCCTGAATGATAGCGCCCTCATCTGTATCGTTACTGGCGTCAGAGTCTTCATCTTCATCACTTGACGTTGAGCATTGTCGCGTGGATGCATGTAAGCCCTTCAACAGATCTTCGACCTTGACGTCTTGAGAAGACACCTCAGTAGTGACTAGACGAGCTGAATGTAAAAATAAAAAGATTCAAGGAGTGGAAACACTCAAACGTGGGATGTTTCTGGAAGTTGTGAGGAAGACGGACACTCAATGCAATGGACTTGCCTACTCCTTTACGCGTCGGAGGTCCTGAGCAACGAACTATGGCTAACTCCACAAGTGCTCCCGGTTGTAAGGGCGATTCATCACACCCTGCTGGCTGAGGAGTACTCTCTCCATTTGAAGACTCGCATAAAGGTGAAGAAATGCAGTCAAAAGGAGATGAACACGGGTCTGACTCTGAGAGAACGAAGTTCTCTTCCAAGAAACTCAGGAAGTTCACGTCAGACCCCAGTAGATCATCGAAATCAGGAGAAAAAGATGAAAATAAGTCTGAAACCGGGAATGCATCTTGTGGAGAAGCCATATTCAAAAGAGACACACTACAGTGCTGTGAGGACAAAATATAATACAATCCGTGTAACTACTTATGTTTTCGTCTGTGAATTATTACTGCTATCCCAAATGCGAATATACCCACTGTTTGGCCTGCCACTAATGTACGGAGAAGTAACTGTCCTGAATGTGGTCGACGTAATGTTAACTACCTAACGGTGAGGCAGAGTTCTTCTGTCCTCTAAGCTACGCTTCAGCGTTATTATTATTAACGGCGAGGCAGAGTTCTTCTGTCCTCTACGTCAAGCTGCGCTTCGGCGTTCTATTATTATTATTATACCTACAGCTAGCTATGTCTCGGGCTACATTTTTACAGAAAATCCATTCATCAGTAGTTTACGTTAGACTGTAGGCAATATTTACGAACAGAATCAAAAGCTACATACTCTTCGTTCTTACATGCATGTTTGAACATGTACAGTAGATTACAAAGTAAACATTTGAACTTAAGCACGATCCTCTAACATATCAGCAAGCCTGTTGTAGAAGGCCGCAAAATCACGATCATGATCTTGCATGGCTTTGCGTAAAATAGGGGTGTGCTCTGAGGCAACGAAGTTCAGTACAGCATTATGACCGATAGCTGCATGCTCAGCTTCACCTACAAAAGAAACATAACATTTTCAAGTCATGTGTTCAAAATTTGAAGAAAGAGTTCAGATTTTGATAATAAACTGAGACCTGACATGCACACTGTACACACCTTCCGCATGTACTTCCAAGAAAACCCAGTCAATTTTCTTTCCCAACTTTGAGAAGATACGTTCATCCAGGGCGCGGAAACTGTCGAGCATCCATGTCTTTTCATAGTCTGCCAAGTACTCAATAGCCAAGTTGTAACCCAGTGCATAGCTTGCCTGTCATCACACAAGGAGGGGCATCCATGAGTCCCTTGCATCTTGATGGCAGTGACTTTTTTCATTTGCAGGAAACACAATGCAATCTATAGATCATGTTGTAAACGTGCACATCTGAAATTGAACATTAAGCTCACGCAACGCAATGCAGGATTCATGAACCAGCTGTAAATGTTACCTGTGAAATGGGATCCGTGAACTCCCCACTCCCCCCTGTTGTAATATCACGCGACATGTTCTGCCACATTGTCAAGGCAGCCTCTGGTCTCTCACAGCTGTACATCAAATCCTCTAGGGAGTAACCAAACAGGGAAGCAAAGAATTCCGAGAACAGCTCACGATGGGTCTTCACTGCAATCAGCACATTATATCTCAATTAAAAGAAAGATGAGAGAAACTAAAAAAAAAAGGAAGAAAATCAATAAGCAGCAATTCAATTTTCAAGTCAACCTCCCTGCTGTGTACTAAAAAATTGAAATATGGCAAGATTGATAGAAATGTGTAACTGTTGCTATGAGAAGGGGTGCATGCAACACTTTGCACCGGAGCCTAAGGAATCTGTCCAAGATATACAAAATAGAAAATAGCAGATTCACTCAAATGTGGTTTAAACTGTGCTAACAAGGCATTATGATAACAAACTGTTAGGAACTTATGCAGTGCCCTTTCTATTTCAAATCCACTTACATTGAGGCATGCCATTGTGCATCCCATATTCTCCAGCAAGGGGCTGAATCAGGTTCTTCAGTGCTAAATCCCGTCTCACATAGTCAGACATACCAATAGTGCGCTGAACCTGCAAATCAGAATGACGAAGAAAGTGATATCCTCACCAAAAGTGGACCTCAAATGCACTTTCATCTGTAACGATACCATTCAATAGTAATACCATACATCCATTCAATAGTAATACCATACATCCATTCCAACTTTGATCCAAGGATTACCAATCAGAACGACAAATTTCAATCACACATACAACATACCATGAGCAAGCATGAGGTGAATGCGGGGTTGAAGGACTCCAAGTTGTAGCATAGCTCCACAAATACAGGTGTCAAGAGAGAATCTACAGCACAGCAAGCATCCTTCCTGAGTTCCAATTCATTTTTTTTCATGGATTTTTTGCTGTGCTGAAAATTTGGGCCTTCTGATGGAGGTTTTCAAGAAACCTTCAAATCTCAGCGCAACAAGGGTTTTCAAGAGTCTCACCCCAACGATCGGCGGGCAAGTTTCTTAAATTATCATTGAATCGACGAAGGGCAACAATCGAAGGGCTCTGATCAAGCTCAGCCTGCGAAAAAAGGAAACGAGTGTCATCTTAAATGAAGATACAAACAAATAAGCATTGAGTGAGCCTCACCTCTAAGGTAACAACTTCCTCCTTGCTAATAAGAGGAGGCAGGCTATTGCGTTTGCTTAGCTCATCTGCTCCAAAAAGAGATGTTGAATGCAATGAGGCACTGCTCAGCGACCACTCTAGACTTACTTGGAGCATATGTATTAATGCTCCATTGCTCCTGTGCAGGGGCCACGGCAGATGCAATTGCTGACATCCGCTGGACCTGAAACATCGACTTTTTATAAAACCATAAATAAATTCTGCTGCCTTTGCTGTTTATACCTTTGAGGAGGTCAATAATTTTGCCTTCATGACGGCAGGACGAGAGTTGTTTGCAGCCATGCGCCCATGCATTTGAGATGCGGCATTTTTCATCATTACGTTTGCCATATTTAATAAGCTGGAGTAGAAAAGATGTTTGTGGTGATGGCAATTGGCAGTCGTTATAAAACGTTCCTGTACAAGGATAAAGGGCATGTCTGCTAAATGACGTGGTTATTCTGCGACCTAAGATCTGACCCACATCTATTCTTATTGAATCTCAGAGCCTTGGATCTGCACGATGAGTGGTGTCAATGCCATAACGGTTACATTTAGGTACCTGCTTATCTTGGTGACAAATAGGATAAAATGTGCCCAACATGTATTTATCTAATCAGTCTGTGAAGCAAAATATTCTGATTTTTTAATGAAAAGAAAATGTTCGTCCTTAACCATGAAACTAGCCAGAACCTAAGAGATTATGCCTGGCTCTCCATTTAGAGCATAAGTCAACATTGTAAGTTATAATCAGTTCCCAGCATTATTGGTGGATACGTCTGACGTTCTGCACACAGTAACAGGCACATGCATCAGAACCTTGGATCCACAGAAATTCGTAGCACTTTTCCCTGAATCTGGTTCAAGACAGCAAAAATACAGAGAATGTGCATCACAGCAGTGTTTGTTACTTAACTAGGGCCACAGATTTCATAACTTGAAACTGTGAAATAATTTCAAAAGGCTTGTACTACGGCTATAAGATGAATATGAGAAGACAGTTTCTTGATATTTGAAAAGGTGCATGCACTCATGATCTGCCGCCTGGATGTCATAATGGTCTGGGGTGAGAAACTGGCCATCCAAGCTGCGCAGATTCTTCATAAGTGCCCTCCTTAGAATATGACGGCCTTGTTTTTTTGAATTTAGTTTCTGACAAGCATTTTAGTTTATAAAACCCTCAGAACCAAGCAGATGAAAGAAGTGAAGCTGGTACAACTTGATTGTGAACTTGATGTACATTATTCTGTTTGGCTCCGTTCTTATCTCATAATCGGGAGATTCAGCTGTCTCAAAGCACAATGTCAGTTAACAAAACTAAAACAACCTTGCATGAATTGTTACATGTAGGCGTTCACCCACACTTCTTCATTACCAGTTAAAAGTACACAAGTGCAAAAAGCTATATCGGCGAATACTAAGCAGTTACATTTAGTGAACTGCTGCATGCTTCAGTTGCCCATCTGGAGAGTGAAAGGCAGAGCAAGAGCCACATCAAGTCCATTTCTGCAAATTCTTCCAAGGTATTGTCATCATTTCTTCCACCCCATAGAGCCCAGCTCAATGCGACTGCCAAGCATGACTTCTTTTCTCTCCATGCATGCCTACACAAAGCATTTGTGCATGGAGCTAGCTTCTCAATGTCTTCCTCGTGTATTGAGTTAAGGAGACCAATGCATCTCCTTGCATTCTCTTTTTAAAAATGAGCATGAAAAATACTCTTCGGAAAACATCACACATGTAATAACCCTTCTGTTAATTTTGATGCAGACTCGATGCAACGCAAGCATTGTCTGTAACATGCAATATTGTTATGATATAAACATTGTTATGACATATGTAGGATACACATGCATTCGCGGTCTTCCTAATTTCTCTCACCAGTTTGTTGAGCATTGTCTGTGTCGGTAAAGTATTCATGGTGATTGTGTGCCCTTCAGGTCGTACAGGACCATCAAACTGCTCCCCTGCTATGCGGCCAGTGGCAGAAACGACACAAGCTGCTCCCACTTGATGATCCACCTTGAGGGGAGAACTATTGTCTAATTGATACACAAAAGGCCGAGCAGGAGTCTCTGTGATAAAAACAGGAGGTAGGATCAGGACATGAAATCACAGAAGAGGAGTAATGTACCTAATAATGTATGGCCTCAAGCTACAATTCTTGAAGCCAATGGATTAGGCACCCGTCATCTCAATTATTAACAAGCAAGACTGCAGCTTTTTGTATCTAGGTAGGTACCTAGGTGTGTCTGAGTAAACACTAACAATGTTACTGGCTATTTTTCAAGCAAGATTGAAGGCATTCAAAATATGTACAATATCATCTCATTACGAGCCTAACAAGCATGATCGGCATTGAGCTCTTCAATAAGTACGTAGCAGGATTCCATGTACTTACCATTACCGATACGTGTTAGGCTCATCTTTATCACGCAAAAGTTTCAGTGTTTGTGCGACCTTATATTGTCGTGAATCTCGATGACGTACACAAGCAGGATGATACACACAAACTTTGCCAATCGTTCATCGTCTTTGTTACGTGGTAAGAAAACTATTTGATTGATCATGTAATATTTTACATAAAGCTCCTTTCTCATCTGCAAGCCCACGACAACCTTCGTCGTAATACCTTAACCTAGTGCCTTTTTTATTTTCACTCAAAAAATTGTAGCAATGAACCGAATAATGAGCTTTGGTCGAAATTCTTTTCTCTTCCATTACAATTAATACCCAGTCAGGAAGGTATGTGGATACCTACCTACCAAGGAGAGGAAAATAAACTATTCAACATCATTTTCAACTAATCATCTGTAAAAACAAGAATTCACCCCAGGTTTGAAGTGCAAAGAAGCGTAGTGCATATACTATAAATACAAGTTGATTTGTGTTCAATCATGGTGCCTCTCAAACTCTAACAAACTTGAGTAAGTGACATCGGCAATGCCAACAAAGAATGCATCAGAATGTGGGGAGAAGGCAATGCCTGCAATTTCTCCAAACAAGTCAACATGCTGGACCTGCAAAAAAATAAATGAAGATAGTAATCGTAACATGAATTAATAAGAGATGAGACTGACATCGCTCACAGAACATTTCTTTGCCAGCCTCAGAGTCCAAAAGAGTTAGTACAAGAAGCTAGACTTTCATTTTTCTTCATATAGTTTTGCAGCCCCACGAATTTGCAGCTGTCAACATCCAGTTTTAACATTATTGATTTAGCCCCAAAGCAAATGATGATATGTTCTAGGTAATAACTAGCATTCATATTGAATGGCAACCCAAACAAATGCGCACCTGTTGATACCCAGCTTTAACGTCGTATACATGAACAAAGTCAGCTGGCTCTGCCATAGCCAGGAACCTTAGGAACCTTCCATCTGGAGAAAACCTAAGGGATCTGATGGCTCCCATCTTGCCCACCAGCCTTGCAACAGGACCAGAGGTCGGGAATACCTTGCGGATGTCCCATATAGCTGCAGACGTGTCCTGGTTCCCTGCAATGATGCACACCAGCCACCCTGTTTATGAGTGACTTAGAGGGACTGCACTTTCTGAGACGATAGCAAATGGTGTAACGACGGAACATGCCTATGCTCAACATTAGAATGCACACTTTTTTTCTTACACGCAATAATGCAAGGTGAAAAGCTACACATATGAGTGTACAACATAATTTTATTGTTGACATACAAGCTGCTTTATAAAACAAGTTGATTTCTGGGCAAAGCATTGTACTTAGCCCTTAAGCAAGGTTTGGACCGTCTATTGAATCTTGTGCAGAGGACCATTTCTAACGCTTCAACACCTAACTTTATCTCTTGCTGGAGACATCACTTGTCTCTGCTCCTTGCACAAAGTGTTCTTGACAAGTTTTCAATAATATAGCTCAGCAGATCCTCTGGGTGCATTGCTATCATACCTGTTGCTATCAGGTTCCCATCATCTGGGTGCATTGCTATCATACCTGTTGCTATCAGGTTCCCATCATCTGGGTGCATTGCTATCATATCTGTTGCTATCAGGTTCCCATCATCTGGGTGCATTGCTATCATACCTGTTGCTATCAGGTTCCCATCATCTGGGTGCATTGTTATCATACCTGTTGCTATCAGGTTCCCATCATCTGGGTGCATTGCTATCATACCTGTTGCTATCAGGTTCCCATCATCTGGGTGCATTGCTATC
>BEGY01000019.1:607201-635192 GCA_002335675.1 Chlamydomonas eustigma
GCTATCATACCTGTTGCTATCAGGTTCCCATCATCTGGGTGCATTGCTATCATACCTGTTGCTATCAGGTTCCCATCATCTGGGTGCATTGCTATCATACCTGTTGCTATCAGGTTCCCATCATCTGGGTGCATTGCTATCATACCTGTTGCTATCAGGTTCCCATCATCTGGGTGCATTGCTATCATACCTGTTGCTATCAGGTTCCCATCTGGGTGCCAGGCTACAGCAAATGAGTAATCTCTGTGAGCTTCAAGGGCTGCTACCTGCTCAGGAAGAAATAAAAAAGTGAGAGATAGCTCCTGGCATGCATCACATTTCATCCCTGGTCATCTGCAAGACAGGACACGCCCCAGCCTGATGCAATGGTACACAGGACAAGCCCCAGCCTGATGCAATGGTACACAGGACAAGCCCCAGCCTGATGCAATGGTACACAGGACAAGCCCCAGCCTGATGCAATGGTACACAGGACAAGCCCCAGCCTGATGCAATGGTACACAGGACAAGCCCCAGCCTGATGCCTCATAGAGACTCGCTAATTTGTCTCTGGTTGACTTTTAGTGCATGCGTAAACCTTAACCTGTTTTATAACCATGTTCATATAATTCAACACTTTTTAGGGGTCCTTGCTTGATTGCAGCTGACTGGGCTTGCTTGATTGCAGCTGACTGGGCATGCTTGATTTCAGCTGACTAGGCTTGCTTGATTGCAGCTGACAAGGCTTGCTTGATTGCAGCTGACTAGGCTTGCTTGATTGCAGCTGACTGGGCTTGCTTGATTGCAGCTGACTGGGCTTGCTTGATTGCAGCTGACTGGGCTTGCTTGATTGCAGCTGACTGGGCTTGCTTGACTGGGCTTGCTTGATTGCAGCTGACTGGGCTTGTCTGACTAAAACCTAGACACACCAACTGTTCAAGAAACACAGTTAACATCTTACCTTTGCACCACCATCATTCATGTCCACCAGTTGGGCAACCTCGTGGTCTCCCACCACCGCCACTACAGAGCTCCCGCCTCCTGGTTGCGCCACTGCATAGTTCACAGCCCACTGGAACTCAACCTGGGAGGTGACTTGAAAGGTCTCTGCTCTGTATGGGACAGGAACATGACACCGTCAATTCATTATTTTATCCTTACTTTTTTTCTCTCCTCAGGTGCTGCAATCACTCAGAAAATCAACTTCCTTCTTCCCACCGCACAATCCTTACACCTCTCTTGTGGAACAGGCCTTGATGCACAGAGCCAATCAGAATGGTCAAACATTCTCCAGACATCAATTTTTATCCCTGTACTCCTACTTAGGAATACGCCTAGCCCAGAACCTACAAAATGATCAAATATCTCCATTCTGCTCACAGGTATTTGAAACCTGAGAGTGTGACTTACGACAGTGCCCGCAACACACAGTCATTATTGGAGGTGATGACACAAGTGCCTTGCCCTCTGAGATGATCGCATATCTCGATACCGTTCGTAATGCCGTTTTCACTTCTGGAGACTCTGCCAGAGAAGGCCACCGAGAGGTCGTGGAGCCTCAAGCAAACCATCTCTCCATGAAAGCCGCCCACAGCTAACAGCCCGCTCTGGTGCACGCACATGGTGCTCACCTGTGACCGGTAATTTTCAACACACACTAGCATCACAGAGAGCAGGGGGGTGGCATAATGATGTCATGCACTTCATAATGACTCTGTGCTTACAGCCTTCTTCAAGTCAGTCCAACATACTTAAACCCTAAACAATGTTAAAAATGTACATCTCCATGATCATGATCATCTTCATGATCACCCCAAGCGATGATGCAAGAACTGTAACCTCTACAATAATTACATACCCCTAACAATGATGCAGAAGTGTAACCTGAACTGATCCCAACACAAGAAGTGCAACCTCAACAGATCCCAACACAAGAAGTGCAACCTGAACTGATCCCAACACAAGAAGTGCAACCTGAACTGATCCCAACACAAGAAGTGCAACCTGAACTGATCCCAACACAAGAAGTGCAACCTGAACTGATCCCAACTCAAGAAGTGTAACCTGAACAGATCCTAACCCAGGAAGTCTGCGTGCTTTGTGACCTCCAGAAAGATCCAACACTGGATGAAGTTCACGAGTGGCTGAGTTCCAATGCTGCACACAGTTCTCATCTACAACATATACATCGTTCCGAGACGTAGACCACACCAGGTTTCGAAGCTGCAACGTCAAGGTATCAGGTCTCAGGGCATGTCTTGTGGCATCATGGAAGCATGCTGTGAGAGCTGTATGCAAATTATGGAGAGCTTAATGAGGCTAAACCATGACTGTAAGATGACCATAACATGTCAGTCATGTCATCGCCTGGAGATGAGATGAGCTGCCACAAAGTACTCATTTATGCATGGCGGTGGTAAGGTGGGTCTATATGAATACACAAAGTACTCATTTATGCCCTAAGGTGGTAAGGTGGGTCTACATGAATACACAAAGTACTCATTTATGCATGGTGGTAAGGTGGGTCTATATGAATACACAAAGTACTCATTTATGCATGGTGGTAAGGTGGGTCTATATGAATACACAAAGTACTCATTTATGCATGGTGGTAAGGTGGCACTATATACACATGAAGGAAACTTCACCTGAAAATGGACAATGGTTGATTGCACCCTTCGGCTGTTTCGTGTGAAATCATAGAATCTTCCATCTGATCTCTGATTAGTTGGGTTGGCACTTGCCACAATCTCTGATCTGTATTCAGAGGCCTCCTCAGGAAGGACGTTGGTGTAGTTGCGGTAAGAACGTAAGCGCATTGTACGATAATGTGAGCGGCTGAAATTGAGACGGTCCCAAGGTATGCCTGAGAACATATCAAACATGTCATGGGTGATGATACCATACATATGACGGTCCCAAGGTATGCCTGAGAACATATCAAACATGTCATGGGTGATACCATACATATGACTGTCGCAATGTGTAAAGATGCATGACTAAGACCATTAGAAATGGTTCAGGATTTTTGTCACCCACAGCAGAGACATCAAGAACTTTACATGTGGAAGCAGATATCACTGAAAAGAATGATCTGCCTAATGGCTCTAAACCCTAAACCTAATTGCTGCCTCTAACAAAACAGCTTGAGATGCTTCAAAACAACTTTAGTTGCTTCAAAAACTTGCCTTGAATATCTCTGCCTTGCCTTAGCTGGTCAGCTGTAGTATCTTGTTCATTCTCCTCATTTCCTTCATCCTCTGAAAATACATTGTTCTCAGCCCATGTTCCATCATCGACATCTGCATATGTTACTCCCTCCTCATATTTTTCCTCTTCCTCCTGTTCTTCCTCCTGTTCCTCCTCTTCACAAGTTTTGTACGAAGTAGAAGGCTGACCTTGGTGTCTTTCTTCACAAAAGCTTGATGAAGAACGCCAAGGGTATGCGCAAGAGTCCTCTAGGGTCTTAACACCATCAGCTTTAAAAAGACGTGCATCCTCATCTCCATTCAAATATTCATGGCCATGTGTCTTGAACATATGTTCAGTGCAGGATGTAAAAGATCCTGCCTGGTTTTCATTAGAACCCATAGTTGAACCCATTGTTATGTTAGGCCCCTTGCAGTCTACTGCTATGTCAGGCATCTCCTCATCCTCTGCATGGCGCGATTCAGGAGCTGATTCCTGATTAATATGGATTGCTTGAGTTCCACTGTTATTCTTTCCCACGATCGCTTGAGCCATGATACGCTGTCCCCTCCACAGCACTAGCTAATATCTTACACGACTTAAGACCATAAACTGAAATGAAAGTGCCTTTACGTTGTCATTAGAAATTGCAAAAACAACACATCACTTCAGACAGTAATGTTGCTGCGCACATTTTTATTGCATGCAACCTCAATCTGAAAGTAATACTCAAGTTTCAAGCTATGCTTCCCGTGGTAATTGTCGAGTACCTAGGTATGAACACGAGTACAGTTCGGGCTCTTTGAATTTCTGAAGTTGTAGACTTCGCACATACAATAAACATACAACATTACAATAGGTACCTAATGAAAATCCTTCATTGTTCCTGGGACTAGGAAGAAATTAAGAGTCGAAATCAACCTCCTCTACCCTTCTTCACTCCCTGAGCGTCATGGCCTTTCACATCCTTGTGGCCATGGGTTGTTTCTTTTTTAGATGATTTGCTCACGACATCACTGGTTCCCTCGGATCTGTTCTCTTTCTCTGTTCCTTTTAAGACATCAGTGTATCAGCATCAACAAATCGATACATATAGATGATAAAAGTCAGTGATACACTGTTTCAATTATAAAAATGTCGCAATGTTTTCAGCAATGGATATCAGATCATCGTACTGACCCTTGTTGTTTGAAAACATGCGATCTTGCAAAGCCTGAAACTCCTCCTCTGTGGGTTCACTCTACAATAAAGAGAGCATAAGATCTTGGCAGGCTTTTCAGCTTGCGTTCAGATAAAGAAGATGATGATGAACATCGTGAGTGCTTTGTTGCAAAATCAACCTTGACTCCCAACTTCATATGTATGCATAGATTCATCTGCTGCATGCATGGCCAAGGAAAAAGCTTAAAGAAACCAAACAAAATTTTCCACTATCTGTAAAACAGGGTCTAGATATTTACCAACAGTGTCATATAAGAGCTCTCACCCCCCGTTTTTTCCCCTTTCCATATTTAACCTCCAAGCTGTTGAAGAAGGCGGATTGATCACGCTGAGAAATGAGCACAAACATGGTAACGCATATCAATACATAAGTGGTACAAAACAGCAATGTTTGAAAGAGTGCGCAACAATCTACATAGCAGTTCTGCACAACTCAGCAGCTTAAGCGAAATCGGACGGCATGTCAATGCAACAGAGATAATTTATGAACTTCTCACTTTCGGTAAGACCAGAACCTGAGATGTAGAAGTTACACCCCTGGGACCCAGACTTTGGAGGCTCCTCTTTCGCAAAGGATCTTCAGGCCGCCTTCGAGCTGCAACCTTTACTGCCCAGACCTTGAAAGCCTTACTCAACTTCACCTCACCTGACATCAGTTATAGAACACATGTATAGTGATCATCAGGTCAGATAAAACGATATCTGATGTTCACAACTTAGACATACATCACAGCTCCTCCTCAATAATATTAAGGCTCTTTTCAGAATAAGAGTAGAGAGTCAATTTGCATCATTGCTGCATAAACCCTCTCAAGAAAGTCTTTCTCACCATCTTGAGCTGCTAATTGCACAATATCCATGAACCTGTGTGCATCCATATCTTCGTCTGAGCACATCACGTACTCAAACACCTTGCCCATATTCCCTCTGAACTGCTGATAGTGCTTAAGAACATCTGATTTCTCCTCATCTGAACCTCTGTAAGAATCCTGCAGGGATCGCTCAGCCATGAGAACAAAGTCTGGCCATGCCAACCTCACAGACATTCAAAAACATGTCCATCTCAAGTTGAACAACCTCATCAGCAGTTATCATAGGACTGTCTCTTGCCATGCTTACCATAAAGCTGTTTAAATCTTCCTCTGTCACACGCTTGAAAATGTTTCCATAGTATGCTTTTAGATCATCAAAAGAAGCACCCCCCAAGGCATCTTCTGATACTATTCCGGTTTCATCGTACAGCTTTCGCCTGCACTTGAGGATGGACAATAGATATTGGGCATGTCAAGAAACATGTGGAGTTCATATTAGGTTTGCAATTCGCTGAATGACAATGCTAAGAATATCAGCAATTTTAATCTATTTTAAATCAATTGAAACAGATGGCTTTCAAAGTAAATAAGGAAAGTGTAACCTAGGAGGGCTACCACACTTAAGGCTTACCTATCTGGGTCCCCAAGAACCTTGTACACCTCTTGAAGGCTCTGGAATTTGGCATGAGCCTCCTGTCATGAGTTTGCGATGGAGCAGTTAGATGAGACTCAAGGATGGACTTGGACTTGACCTCACCTCATCTCCAGGATTTTTGTCAGGATGAAGTCTAAGGGCTAGTTTAAAGTACGCTTTTTTCACTTGCTCTTGTGTGGCAAAAGATTCAATCCCCAGAACCTACATGGGTTTTATTAGTGCAAATTAAACGAACAGTCTGGATCTTGACGGAGGCCGTGTCAGCATGCTGTGATATACCTCGTACAACCCTGTTGTTGCGGAAGTCATAGGTCTGAAAAGTAAAGACCTAGAATCTACGTATCACCCCAGATTTTAGCGCACAATAACTAACTGTTCGATATACATGTTCTTAAAAGTATGTTCTAGCCATTTTAAATCAACGTGTTTAGGGTTCGAGGAAATTTCAGCATCAGCTCCGAAATTGAAATACTCATCAGAATCATCATGATTGCAGCACTTCTGTGTCAATCCTTCTGAATATGAAATATGAACACTGTAATTTTAAGTTTACAAGACATGTGTCTTGCTTGAATTTGAGCCATGCTTGGAGACAATTCCATCTACTACTCCTTCCACCGAATAAGGTACAAATGTTATGAAGGAGCCGATGGGCTTGTCCCTTTGGCTACCTAGATATGTAGTGACATAACCAGGTTCAACCTGATGCCAAGGGGTGATAGTCGAAACTCCAAATTATGGAGGCAGTAGCTTCAGTTATCTGTTAAACTCTCCAATAAACCAACATAGTGATGTAAGTACGACATCTTCATGACAACAGTGCCTCCAGTACAACCCCACATTTAATGTTATCAGCCTCCACTTCAAGACCAAGATAGGTATCTACACATATTATTGGAAATTTCTGTAGGACACTATACAGGCGAATACGTCGTGTAAGTCCACCAAACGCACCAAATGTCCGTACACATGAAAATGTGACGTTTTTCGGTGACGTTATTTTTTTGGTGAATACTCGTCATATTATTTATTTATTATTACTATTATTATTGGATCATTACAAGGTTCCACTGCACGACGTAAGTAATTTCTATTAGGAACTGACACTGAGATCTGCATAGATCTGCATAATACTAAATTATTACTGATCAAACAATAATGGCACTTATATACATCCTGCAGAGGAGATAGCTCAGTTCTCAACCTTTCTACCTATGAAAATGCAGCAGGAAATTCAAGACAACAAGGTACATGGTTACCAAGTCATTGTATTTACTCCTAGTTTTGAAAAAATCTAGCAGCCACATCATCTGCAAAGACCACCAGAAATTTCAAATTTCAATCTCAATTTAATCTCAGGAGAGGTGGATACCAAGCGGCATGTTAAGTGCAAGAGGGAAGCATACGTTTATTGGTAGCTCAATTATTACAACTTCAACCTCAAGGGCCAATAGGTCCAAGGGCTTAAGCAGGCTAGCATACTGTCCTCTCCTAGGGGTTATCCCCTGTCACCTCCTTCCTCATGTTCCTACACCACTGCGAAAAGCCCCTCCTTCTGTACTTCCAGTCCCTGAGGACAGCAATGCCCTCGACCTCTGTAATGCCCACCAATCTTCATGCTTGCCCTCTGCAACAGCAAAGAGCACTCCAGAGGCCAAGTAAGCGGCTGGGACCAGCAGCATTGCAGAGCGGAGGTCACCTCCGAAATGATCAGTTAACAGTGCCACACCTAATGGGCCAAACCCGCCCACAAAGTTGCGAATGCACAAGTAGAGAGCGGTGGAGGAGGATCCCATAGAAGCTGGAGCCACACTCCTACTCAAGTGGTAAGGAGGTTTAGGGCTTAGGGTTCAGGTTAAGGAGGGAGGTTAATTAAGCCTTACATCACTTAAAAGGAGGCAGACCGGTGGAATGACAGCAGTAGGCCTTATCATGATTAAAGTTTCCATCTTCAATACATAAAAGAGAGACAAGGTAAGCACAGTTAAGTTGCCTTCAACCAATGTGTGAATACGAACCAATTACGAACATGAAACTAAGTTCAAAACTACAAACAAAAAAAGGCTCAGGCTTAGACTACAACTGTGTTATTATTGAAATGCCATGACACAGTCCAAACCATTATTAATGCCATGACACAGTCCAAACCCTAATAGAAACCTAGCGATGACAAACTACAAGGCTTGACACATACCTAGTACTCCCACACTCCATACGTTAACACATAGCTGGCCATGCTACACTCAAACCTCAAACACACACCTGGCCATAACAGCTGCTGGGGCTCTCCAAGCCTCTGACAGTGTAAAGCCCCCCAGCAGTGCTAAGAAGCTTTGATCCGGACTTCCAGCAATCAGAGATAAGAGCATAAGGGGTGCTGCTAAAGCAGTACAGGCGCCAGTCACCCACAATCTACGCCCTGGTCCGAGACGGTCAGCCGCCCATCCGCCCGTCACGCCTCCCACAATTCCGCCTAGCGGCAGGACGGCCGCAAGCGTTGCAGCATACACAGAAGGCTCCAGGTGGAATACATGTTCATAAAAAGTGCTTTGCCAAGCAATGAGGGCGTAACTGCCAACATCATTCAATGAGGCAGCAAAGGAGGTGGTGAGAAAAGCTGGGCTTTGAAGAAGTTCAGAGAATCCTGCAATCATCTCTTGTGTGGAAGGTGGGGCCCTAGGGGATTGAACTAAGTCTCTGTCTAAAACTGTTGGCATGGCGGACTGGCCGCTGGAGCAGGATTCAGCAGTAGGACCACTCTTCCTTAACACCGCTGCAGATACACCACCGCCACTACCAACACCAACACCATTCCTTGGCTCTGGGAGTGCAAAGAAGAGAAGGAGCGATATAATGAAGCCTGGAATGGCAATCCAGGGCAGTACATCCCGCCATGTACCGCCCACTTCTTGAACAACAGTCTCAGCTGCACTGCTGACAAGAGGTCCTGCTGCAGAGGCGGCAGCGGCAGCAGCAGCTGCTGCTGCTTCTGCTGGGTTGTAGTAGCTGTAATTAGGCATCACAGCAGCATAATCCCCACGGGTGTAAACAATACTCACAAGTTGTAAATCAAGCTTCTCAAGAGGAACCAAAAAGATGGCGGAGGTGGCTGCTTCAGCCTGATGAATGGTGAACAGCACAGTTGTGGAGATGCATGTGTTATTACATATCAAACAGAGATCATACAGAACTAGGTCAGTTGTGGAGATGCATGTGTTATTACATATCAAACAGAGATCATACAGAACTAGGTCAGTTGTGGAGATGCATGTGTTATTACATATCAAACAGAGATCATACAGAACTAGGTCAGTTGCATATTCTTGTACATAGTAAGGAAGAAGGAGTCGCTTAGAGGGTTTAGGGTTTATCACTGAAACAGGACGTCTTCAGCATTGTAATCACTTAAGTCGCTTAGAGGGATGGTAATGGGTTGGAAACAGGACGTCTTCAGCATTGTAATTACTTAAGCCGCTTAGAGAGATGGTAATGGGCTGGAAACAGGACGTCTTAAGCATTGTAATCACTTAAGTCGCTTAGAGGGATGGTAATGGGGCTGGAAAATGAGGAGCAGTCTTCAGCATTGTAATCACTTGAGTCGCTTAGAGGGATGGTAATGGGTTGGAAACAGGACGTCTTCAGCATTGTAATCACTTAAGTCGCTTAGAGGGATGGTAATAGGTTGGAAACAGGACGTCTTCAGCATTGTAATCACTTAAGTCGCTTAGAGGGATGGTAATAGGTTGGAAACAGGACGTCTTCAGCATTGTAATCACTTAAGTCGCTTAGAGGGATGGTAATAGGTTGGAAACAGGACGTCTTCAGCATTGTAATCACTTAAGCCTTTAGGGTTCAGTATCCCAATCCAGTCTATCTTTTTATCAGCCCATACACTTGCATACATGTTTATCTAGGTCCTAACCTTACTAGGGTCTAGGGTCTAGGGTCTAGGGTCTGCACAGGGTCTCCTTTACAAGGACTTGAGCTCCTAGCTAACTCAACTTCAACATAATGTTTACCAACAGTACAGTCTACACAGACAACTAGCAGGAGCAGCCTTCTTCACACATCAAGATTATTCCTGAATTGAATTAACTGATTACAGCCTTTTCTCTCTTCCCTTGTGTCAAAACATATCCTGATCTAAGATAAGCCACTTACCTGAGTCATGATTACTCCTGGGCTTCCCCTATGTCCCAAGTTATCAGCAGCGATCACAGCGCCGAATGACAGCGCACGGCCCACGTAAATGGCGCAATTATAGATAGCCAAGGCAGCAGATTTATTTTGTGGGAACAACTCAGGGACTAAAAAAGCCGAGAGCAAAAAGATCAATCAGTTAGACAGCAAGCCCATGACAAGAGGGATGAGACAGGCAATGAGTGTATTATCACCTGACCAAAAGCTCATAGATCAGTTAGATCAGTTAGATCAGTTAGACAGCAAGCCCATGACAAGAGGGATGAGACAGGCAATGAGTGTATTATCACCTGACCAAAAGCTCATAGATCAGTTAGATCAGTTAGATCAGTTAGACAGCAAGCCCATGACAAGAGGGATGAGACAGGCAATGAGTGTATTATCACCTGACCAAAAGCTCATAGAAACGAGGGCATGAGGGTTCAACATGCACCATTACCAAGGAGTAAACTGCAGCCATTCACCAAGGAGCTACAAGGAGGTTACAGGTTACTTACTAAGCGCAAATGATATTGGGTTTTGGACTGCCTGAGCCATGGCAAACCCTGCCCTGGTGGCAAGAAGCTCCCCAAAGTTCTTGGCACCAGAGGCTAATAGAGTTAAAGTACTCCAAGTTGCCAAGCCAGCTGCCATTAGATGGTTCCGGGGCAAGCGGTCAGCCAGCATTCCAATAGGAACCAGTGACAAGGCATATAAGTAGCTGCAACAAAATCAATGATCACATTAAGTATCATGCACCTGAAATCTAAAACATCAGAACAGGACCCAGAACAATGGGAATGAATGGCTAGGGTTTAGTTACATAAGTGGTATTTATTTATAAACAGAAATTTGAACCACGTCACCTGCGTTCATCGCTGAGTGTTCTTGTGCTCTAGATGTGGCATCAGCATGCTCACCTTGCTATCAGGTGAGTTACCCAGGGCTTTATCTCACCTGTAACCCGTAGTGAGGAGAGCGCCTTGCAGGTTGTCAAGGTGCAAGTCAGTAGAGATAGATGGCAACATAGCTGGGAGCGCACAGCTTGCAGTAGCCATGTGAACGTAAGACACAGAGAGCAAGATTAAAGCGCTGACAGACATTACAGGTGGGAAAACCTCCGCTGTTCTGTTGTTAGAGTCATCAGAGGGTGGTCGGTCTCGAGGTCCAGGTATGTCACCGGCTTTTCCTCGAACCACGGAGGCCTCCTTGACTGGAGCATGCCTGTTCGCCAGCGTGTAAGGCGGGGATGATGCAGCAATGAGTTCGTCTTTCTTGACCAGGTAGCCTTCACGGCCTTTGAGGAGGCATGGCGAATGCGAGGTACATTCAGCTGTACCAGTTATGCTTGAATATCGAAGGTCGTTGCCTGAGGTTGCTCGACGAAGTCTTATCCCTTTTTGAACACTTCTATCTGGCTGTGTCTTGCTGCTGCTATGGAATTTGGCGGAGATTCTCTTGTGTTGAATTACAGTCACATACCGACAACAATACGAGGAATACTGACAAAATATCCCTAAATTTGAATATGCCTTGGTGCATGAGGTAGAAAGCTTCAATGTTTTCATTTTAAAAGCTACAGGTGCCCCTCTCTATCACCTTCAAGCATAAGATGCAACATGAAACCATTTCGGGAATTAAGGCAGTAGCTCAGGTTGATTCTGTAATCACCTAAAGACCTTGTTTCGTCAAATGATTTCGGAGCAAGGTGGCGATACGAATGGAAAGGAAATGATGAACACTACTGTTACCAGGCTTGTCCCATAAGCCTTATGTCTCCATGCATAGTTATGTGTGCTGTTTCAAAAGGCTTTCTTACTTTGTGGGGAGAAGGAATCGTTTACAATCTAGCATTCGAATCACTCAAATTCAAAACTGCTTACACATGTTACATTCGTCGACAGAAAATTATAGAAAAACAGCCCTCACAGATCCAGAGACAGAACAGTTAAATTTACATGCAACCAGTGCAACCAGTCAACGACCTGTTGTACAAGACAGTTCCAGTGCACAGATTTCTTCTGGGAAAGGGGATTTCTCTCAGTACAAAGCGGCTGGTAACCACTTTGTGTAGTATTTTAGAATCACAGTTGTACTTAATTCCTTGTCATCACTTAATGAGCTATTACCTGCGTACTCATTCCTGTTTGCCACCTTTATTTAAGACATGTAGCATTTTAGCATCCATGGCATAACAGGTGGTCATCACAGGAATGCAAGGATGTTCTTTGTTGACGACAAGGGGGGAATGATCTTGCAGCTTTCTCACAAACAGTCCTATGATGTAGGTGTCTGTTTCTATGCCTTGCACCCATCTACTCAGCTCATCCACGTACTGATGATCAAAGAAGAGAAGACTAAAAGGGTCCTACAGTCACATGAAGGTAGTGACAATCCTAATGATGACAAGTTGGATCACAAGAGGCAGGGCCTGGACAGAGTCATGAGTCATGAGCCAGATGAGCAGGGGGTGGGAGGAATTAGTATGAAAAATACAGGGGACCCAGGAATTAGTGTGAAAAATACAATGGACCCAGGGGACCTGATTGGAGACCATCATCCCGGTTCATCAGTTGAAGCTTCGAGCAGCTTACACACCGGCAGTGACCGCTCTGAGATACTGCACACTGAGTTGAAAGGGGACAGCTTACACACTGGCAGTGACCGCTCTGAGATACTGCACACTGAGTTGAAAGGGGACAGCTTACACACTGGCAGTGACCGCTCTGAGATACTGCACACTGAGTTGAAAGGGGACAGCTTACACACTGGCAGTGACCGCTCTGAGATACTGCACACTGAGTTGAAAGGGGATGAGTCAATGGTGGGCATCGAATACTGGAACTTCTTGGGTGAGTATACTTCAAAAGTACTGATGCTGCGATTGCCCAGTTGGTAAAATGCTGGCCCACCATCGGATTAGGGATTTTCCTTCATAACTATTTTGATGTTAGGTGATGTTGTTGTTAGGTGGGAAGAGGGATGAACAAGGTCGTTATGGGGTGAGGGAACAACATCCAGCTGTCACTGCAGCCAGGGAAGTGGAAGAAGAAAGTCACAGCTTGTTGAATCGCCAAATTGTGGAGAACATGATTTGCTTGCAAGGTCATTCACACTGGTGGCAACCTGGAAGGTGAATAGTAGGTGATCCTTAATGAGCAACACCATGTCGTAAGCAAAGTTGGCAAGTGTGATGTTTTAAATACCTAGCTCCTGGCAATTATGACGATGTTAGTT
The DNA here is from genome assembly GCA_002335675.1 of Chlamydomonas eustigma. NCBI lineage: Eukaryota > Viridiplantae > Chlorophyta > Chlorophyceae > Chlamydomonadales > Chlamydomonadaceae > Chlamydomonas > Chlamydomonas eustigma. Next base: position 620,474 of record BEGY01000019.1, read on the forward strand.
GTACAACTACAGTTGTCAGTTGAGTATGAAGTTTTTGATGTTGCTGAAACCCTCTGGCCTTTGATCATCAAGACATGTCTCATGATCTCAACAGTGCTTGTTACAATCTGATAGGCTTCAAAAGTGGTGCGTCCAACATGTCATGAATTATACGTCCAATATGTTATGAAGTATACGTCCAATATGTTATGAAGTATACGTCCAATATGTCATGAATTATATGTCCAACATGTCATGAATTATGCGTCCAACATGTCATGAATTATATGTCCAATATGTTATGAAGTATACGTCCAATATGTTATGAATTAGGTACCTCCTCTACTTCTGTCAGTTAGACGATGCGTGGGAGCTTCCAGTAAAATTTGAAGGGTTGGTCAAAGGTGGGGAGAGATGCTGCCATGTTGAACAACTTGAATGTCAAGATTTGAGAGCACTATCACTCACCACAGGATGAATGGCTTACCATTCCATCCAGTTTGCGCTTTGAAACTTATTGATGTTCGTCAGCAGCAATATCATCCTTGCTGCACTCTTTTCATCACTCTTTCCTCACTACCCTTTTAATATTCAACTATGAATCCATCACAATTATGCAATCTTCCCTGCGCTGAAAAAAACTGGCCTCTCTTCTGAAATTCATGTCACTCACATCTTCATTTCGGTGCCTGGGCAGCTGGTAAAATCCATCCAGAGGCTACAGGTGTGAAGCATATGGTGTGGATGCCACTTGCTCAAGTGGGCTACCTTTTGGCAAGAAAGAGCCCTCTTCACCATAAAAAAGAGCTCAAGATATTGACTAATGCAATCGTGAGAAGTAAGGAGGCGGGGCATAGACACAGCTTAAATGATAAAGCTGATAGCGGTGTGGGCCTTCACTTCTGTGCCTACCACGTGCTCAAAAGTGGTGCCTTTAATAGGCTTGAGTCACTGAACTCCAAGCAGGATATGGGACTTCAGGATATGAGGCAGAATGTAGAGTGTGGGCATCGCACGGTAGTTCAGCGCTCATCTGCGCCCTATGAACTTGTGGCCCAGCAAGGTCGCACACAATCAGGTCCACAATCACATCCTCCGATATCTGCAGATGTTACTGCAAACACAACTTCATACTTCAACATCCACACTAAATGCGACTCAAGGGAAACAATGATATGGCGTAGAAGGAGTCCTCCCGCCCCACTCCCCTCCCATGATCAAGTGCATGGGGATCTCGCAAATGAATGCAAGAAGAGTGTGTTGAAGCAAGTGATCAGCAACCATGTTGTGAAGGAGGTTAAAGACAAGGTAGTTCCCAAAGCAACTGAGGAGCAAGGGGGTATTAATGTGGCTTGCTTGCTGTCGAACTTGTCTGTAAGAGACAAATTGTAGGTGGTTAACTCATGCTGCATTTTTCAGCTCCAAACTAATCTGTACAGGTACATCAATAATGTGATATGTTCACAAATTTGATAACGAGCAACTTTTTTAACTTGACTTCGGAGCAGTTGTAACTTTTGCAACTGCAAAAAAAAAGATTTCACTACACAATACAATTTTTGATGACATTTTTTATTACTTGATCTTACTGTAACCTTCTGGCACCGATGAATAGTCGAACTATTCAAGGGCCAGATTCAGCTTTTCAGTTAAGAAACAAAGAACAATTTCTTACTAAACTAATTCCCAAGCGAGAATCGTCATGTTTGACAGCGCGAGCCGGGAAGAGCAATGCGCCGTCTAAGCAAACGAATACCTCGTTACGAGAGTATAGTACTGCTGGGAGGAATGTCAGGAACGAGGTCCTCTCTATTCTGCATACTGTACATAAGGAAACTTACAAAGCAGCAGGTAAAGCATTAATAACGAGCGCATGTTAACTCGTCTTAACATGAACGTCACCTATCCAACCTTCAGTAGAAAATAACTACCGTGTACAAAGGTTTATTATGGGCTTCCAAAGCTATGGTATCTCCTGTACTTAGTGTGGACCATTTCATGGCTTCTGCACTTGCGTCCAAGCGCTGAATTGTGGGCACTCCTACTGCCCCAGGGGTTTGTTTCTACACCTGGGGTCCCGACGACCAAAAGCTCAATCTCCTGCTGGTTCTAGAGGAGAAGACAAAGGCTCTAAGGAAGGTGACAACCATCGAGACTAACACAGAAAATGTGTGTGAGGAGGATGAGGATGAGAATGCAGAAGTGGATGAGGACATGGCTGATGAGGATGAAATTAGTGTCAATCAAGATTTATTGCAGCGAGATCTCTTCTCAGAGTATAGACATTTGTCGAGACCCACTGAACCTTCAGGACATGTAAAGATTTCTTACTGGAATTTCCTTGGTGAGCAATACCATGCGCATGTGATCATAGCAAACACCATGCGCATGTGATCATAGCAAACACCATGCGCATGTGATCATAGCAACACCATGCGCATGTGATCATAGCAAACACCATGCGCATGTGATTATAGCAACACCATGCGCATGTGATCATAGCAACACCATGCGCATGTGATCATAGCAGCACCATGTGCATGTGATAATAGCAAACACCATGCGCATGTGATCATAGCAGTAATGCAGTGACACAAAAGTATGGATTTGTACTGTCTCATAGGTGGGAAAAGAATAAAGGATATCCATGGAAAGTGGGTTGAGCATGCTCCTGACATAACTGCATGTCGGGAAGTGGAGGAGGAGAGTCACAATCTTCTACTAAGAAATAGAGTGCAAGAAATGATAACGAATGTCGATTGTTTTTGGTGGGCAACTGGAAAGTAAGTTACTTTAGATAATTTTATACAACACATGATGCTCAGAGAGATGAAGACATGTTATGTGAAGGATTCAGTCATGAATCATGCATATTTCATTGAACATTTATTTCTTCAAGAGCATTTCGCAACGAGCCATGCAGGCCATAAAGTTTGCTATGGATTTTATCATTCTTAGTTATAGTGGGATAATTTTTGTGTGAAAATAAAGCATTACTCAGATTGTGTGAAAATAAAGCATAACTCATATTTGAGGACCATATCTGTTTGGGGACCAAGCTCCTCTATTTCAACTGTGACCCTCGTTTCTGTCGCTCCCGCAGCTACACTTTATTTTTCTGCGAGCTTAAGGATTCGTGGGACCTGCCTGCGCAGTTTGGGGCTGCAGTGAAAGGTTAGTGTTGTTAGGTGGTAGGTCAAACTTCAATCTTCCAGCTCTGCAGTGAGAGGTCAGTATTGTTAGGTGGTTGGTCAAACTTCAATCTTTCAGCTCTGCAGTGAGAGGTTAGTGTTGTTAGGTGGTCAAACAGCGTTTTGGGTTGAGGCACTGAGCTGGGGATTATGTTTTAATCAACTTATGTGGTCAAGCTTGAATCCAGTTAGTAAGTTAGTTATAACTTATGTGGTCAAGCTTGAATCCAGTTAGTAAGTTAGTTATAACTTGTGTGGTCAAGCTTGAATCCAGTTAGCAACATTTATATAGTGTTCTCCTTGAGAAGTGTATTACATTTGCCATTCATCCTGTAGTTCTCGCCATTCACTTCTACCTTATCGTACTACGTTACCCTCTTACCTCTCGCGTTCATGCTTTACATTTTCCACCTTACTTCACTCCTTCAAGGCATGTTAGCTCAGAATATAATACTTCTTTGCAATAATGTGTGCAGCTGGACAGGCGCACCCACAGGCTGAAAGTGTGAAGCAGATGGTGTGGATGCCTCTTACCCAAGTCATGTCATTAATGAGTAGGCCGCAGCCCAGGCCACATGACAGGGAGCTCAATAAGTTTGCTAAAACATTACACCAGTCTGGCATTACATCAGGCGTACATAGTCCTGAAGGGGAGCCCGGGCTTCATTACTCCACGTTTTACATCCTGAGAGGAGGGGCACTGCATTGGTTGATGAATCTGAGGCCTCCAGGCGGCCCGAAGCCTACCCAGGTGGAAGGGGTGGCGGAAGGAAAGCTGGTACAGGAAGGGGTGGTACAGGATGGGGTGGTAAAATCAAAGATGGTAGAATATATTAAGAAACTCTCAAGCAGCTCTTCAACATCTTCTCCTTCTGACCCACCCCTCACTTTCTTTGACTGCCATACCCGCATGAATCGGACAAGGGAGTCTAGATTGTGGTCTGCAGGCTCTGACTCAGTACCCTTGAGCTCCTTGGAAGAAGGCAGTAAGGTGCAGCGCAGAAGTGTCCTGAAGACTGGACCAGAGCCTGTAAGAGACATGTCCTCAAAAACATTGATGAAGGAAGAAGAAAGCTGTACTGAGACCAAGATCTCTTGACAGAGCTATGCATACAACATAAAGCCGGCCTCTGGCAACAACTTCCTGACGAGTCCAATACTTGTTTGCTATAACTGTAATATTGTAGTACAAATGTGTTGTTCATTGTGACCTAACTGTTTGTTGTTGGGAAGATGTTCTTGTGCCTAGGATCTCCTTCTACACATGCAACCATGCCGAGATGTTATCTGCTTGTACTATGATGATAAACGGGTTCAGGGCTTACGTCATGGTCATGAGACTTTGCCATTAAATATATTTCCACGATTTAGACCTGCTACATCATTTTTGCCTCATGGGTTTACAACGTGTTGTGTTGAATGACATTTTGGTGAACGTGCTCATTGACCAACAGCTGTAGATCTGGGCTCCTATATAGCCTCGTACTCTTGCACAGTCTTCCCGAATTTAAAAACTATAGAATCTTTAGAATCACTCATGGTATTCTCTAACCCACCACATTTTGAAGAGTACAGATGACATAACAGGTTTTCAATAAACAGAGGCTCATGAGGCAAGCGTGTAAATTTAAACTTAAGGTTGCCTGTGTGTTAGCTTAGTACACCACATTCTTAATCGGACAATAAAGATTCATGTACACAAAATCATGTTGATGCAACAGTTTGCTGCAGAGGAAGGAGGGAGGTTATTCTGTACCACCAGGGGGCACTAGTGTGAAGGGTGCAACTTCCACAATCAACCTCTGAGTTGCCTCCTTGTTTCTTCCTTCGCCAAACACATCCACCTAACAAATGATCATGAGTCCCACGACGAGAACAGAATAAAAGACCCCAGTGAGTGATCCATTCCACATACTTGAGAGCATGTGTGAGAATCAACACCACACAAAACACACATTATACTCACTATTTGACATGAGACTGTCTTGCATACGGATGGATATCACAATAGCATCGCGCTGCACTGGATATGACATTTAAAGGCCATCCACAGATGATGTTCTCATGTCCCATAGAAACCTCAATCCTCACTAAACCCTCACTAAGGAGCCTCAAGTTTTCACAGCAAGCACTCACCAGCAAGGCACCGCTCTGAAGACCAGAGATGGTGTCTAAGTCTGTCCCAGAGAAGTACTCAAAGGTGTGACCTGTAGGCAACAACGGCTGCTGTCCCACCACCGCATTGTTGGGATCTAAGGGTATGTGCACTCGAGGCTGTCCGCGATCATTCTACTTATGGATTGAGAAATGCAATGCGAATCAATGCAATGATTAAAATCCATTTCAAAGCAAATGATGTTAACAAACTAATGCAAATTTGAAAACCAAAATAAAAAATAACTTGTGGCAGTTGATAGGAGGGAGCTGTTACTTGGTAACAAGTTGTGCAGACAGTTAAGGGTGCAGGTTCAGGGTGCAAAGCACAGGTTTTTGTATGTAAAGCAAACAGTGGGGATGCAGGCATGTAGAAGCATTCAGTTTTTGAACCAAGACCATACTCTTTCTTGATTACATACATACCTAACACTTAGGAAGACGATAAGTAGAAAAAACTTAAAAACAAAGTACTTACAGTACTTGCAAACTGCCCTGCAGGCAACAAGGCATGGAGGTGACAGGTTTGAGGTACTCACTTTGATGGTCCAAGATCTGCCTAAAACACGAATAGGCTCTTCCCTGATGAGAAGGAGCGAACATGATATCATTATCTTTGTACCACAAATACAGAGGGAGGTACAAGATACCCTGAGCCTCTTCCATGTTGCATGATTAATCGTCAGAGTGAAAGCAACCCTTCCTCAGTGTGGATATGGACTTGCTCTCCTCTGAAGTCTCACCTGAGATTTGTTACTCAGACATGGTAACTGTACATATGGGCTTGCTCTCCTCTGAAGTCTCACCTGAGATTTGTTACTCGGACACGGTAAGTGTAGACATGGACTTGCTCTCCTCTAAAGTCTTTGGCCGTCTGATCATACAAGTGCATGGAAGGAGGCAGATGGGCAGTCAGCAGTAAGGAGTGCAGACACAGGGAGATAGACTTCGTGTAGGTGTAGACATTGGACAAGTTCATAAACTTGAAATTCAATTTGTCATAAAAAGGAGGTGAAATGAGTAAAATTTGATATGACAGCACCACTATTTAGACACTGAAACCTGTAAAGGTGTACAGAACAATGTGTTGCAAGAGTGAGTCATTGCCAGGTAAGAGTTACTCATTGCCAGGTAAGAGTGAGTCATTGCCAGGTAAGAGTGACTCATTGCCAGGTAAGGCCTTTCACCAGCTCAATTACACACTAGGCCCTACAAGCAGTGCTTTTTATTAGACTTCGTATTTCTTATTTCTTCATGTCATATTGCTTTGCCAATTGCGAAAGCATGCGCTACATCCATGCGCTACACTCTAACAATTCTCACCCTCAATAAATGCGTGGCATTGATTATTGTACTCACCTGGTCAAATTTGGCAGTGACATCCACTTTTACTCCCTCAGTGACACAAGAGGATGAGCATCTGAAAAGGTATCGTTGCTCTAACAGTATTCTCAACACTCTGAATGCCTGTGAGGAGACGAAAATTGCATGGCTTAAACAATTGCCTGTCAGAAGAATTTGTGATCAACTCAAATAAGGGTTCACATCATCAGCACTGTAAGAAACAGTAGTTAATGTTCTTCTCAACATTCACAGTGTATCCAACAATGTAATGACAAAATTATTGGTTGAACATGAAAATCCAAATTTTCAATATAAAATTCAAATATCTTATGGATGGTATTGATAAGGTGCTGCTTACCTCTTCCACCAGCCTAGCTTGTTTCTCATGAGGGGCGAGGAGCTGAGCCCTGAAGGCTGCAGAGATGAGCTGCCTTAGGGGCATGCCCTCTCTTCCCCAGGCACTGCCCATACTGGTTGTGGTGGAATGTTCCGCAGAGAGAAGGTCAAGATCTAGCCCGGGTGCTAGATCTTTCAATACATCTGAAGCTGCATGGATCATGGAGTGCAGGTGTAACATTTGTCCTTCTATCACAAATTCATAACGCCACCCCTTCTGCTATCTAGCATTGGTAAAGTGGTGTAGAAGCAAAGTTGATTCTGAACACAGGGAAATGAGGTGCACCTGCTGAGTCAGCTTTGGTAAATCGATGTGTGCCCCATTGCGAGCTTCCAGCTACCAGAGGAGCGATCAGATCATGCCCCTCCAGCTGTTTAGCTTGCCGTAACAGAGCTCTGTATACTCGTTGTACCAACATTAGCAAGTTCGCCTGTAGGTACTAAGTGGGTCGAATGAATTTTAATTTCTAGCTGCACAATGATGCTGTGATAGGATTAAGACGCACTACTTCGCAATTATTACCCCTTAGCATAAAAATGTGGAACCACCCTAACTGACAGCAGTTAGGGTGGTTGCTTCGGGCATGACACGTTCAACCTTTCATTTTAAGAGATAAGTTAATTGACAACACCTTCTCAAGCATGACAAGTTTCACACTTGACGGTTTCCAACATAATGTAACAAGACTACATGAAATGTGCCCAGTCTCACAAGTCACAAGGTACTACCTAGCAGTTATATTACAAAAATCAACAATCCTCACAAGGACACATATGCCCCACAACCTTCAGATCCTCTTTAAACGGTCGTGGCGCGAATTAGGGAAGGCATGATGGCGACCAAACAATGACAGGATAAGATTGAGAAACAAATGAACTCATTCTCTTGAAATTTGAGATTAGTTAGTAAATATTAGTTATTTAAAAACAAGAGTCTGGGAGGAGGACTGAAAACCTTATTCGTGCCTCAAAGGTAATAAATATTTTTGGAGCAGATCATGCATCAAATGATCAATTGTTGGTTTGTGCTAGGGTAATGAAGGGGAGTTCTGGATGTACTACTATCTCCTACTATTAGCAGCTACAAACTCAATCAATTCGGTCAGAGCTACAATTCACATCCCTCACCATAATCGCACATTTGATGATTATGAGATATGGTGAGGGATGTCTTTGATCATACATCTTCCCACTTCATGCATTTAACCACTCATAATACATGGCCTGAAGATACACTTACATCACCCCTTCCGTGATTTCCAGCAGCACGTTCGCCCCCATTCATATTTCAACACTTTATTTCACTTTCTCCATGACAGTCAAACTGCTCACAGCTATTAAAAGTCATCTTCTCCGCTGTCCTGGTACCTTTTGCAGCTGCCACTACTGCCTCTGTTGGGCATGCCAACCACACCACCCTTCCTAAAAGCTGTAGCAGCTGAATCTGAGTCTGCCTCATTGCCCTTAAAGGTCATCCCATGGTTTGTATCGTTTGGAAGAGCCCCGTAGGGGAAGCTGCGGCGTGAAGCTACCAGGAGTCCACCTGAGAGGTCATAATATGAGGGTTAGATTTAGGGTATCGGCACCAGAAGAGACACTGATTCTAGGTTTAGGGTTTAGGGTATCAGTACTCGTACCCATGAGACTAGGAATAAGGTAATGATATAGGATATCAAAACAATTGAGGCATGGATTTCAACACTCATTCCACTAAAACATGCATGAGAGCAATAACGTGGCAGAAGCAGCAGTTGACACCCTTTTACCCACCTTTGTCCTCCACATGAGCACCAGACAAATACACATGTTTCAACACCTCTTTACGAGCTTCATGGTCATGCCTAAAGAGAACCATGAGGGATCATCAGATGGCAATGGTGCCTGAATAAGCTTATAGGACATCGTCTTAACTATCAGATAGCAATGGGGCCTGACGAATAAGCTCATAGGACATCGTCTTAACTATCAGATAGCAATGGTGCCTGAATAAACTCATAAGACATCGTCTTAACTATCAGATAGCAATGGTGCCTGAGAAAGCTTGTAGGACATCAGTTAACAATCATTCCCAAACAGCCCTCCTTAGATATGACACTCAGACACTCACACAGAAGTGAAGGATGCTTGTGAAAAAGATTGTTCCCCAAATAAGTTAGTGGAGCGTCGGATAGGGCTAGGACCACGACTTGAGGCTCTTAGGGGGGAGGGGCCTCGGCTGGATCTTAGGAGTGGAGGTTGAGGGAACGACGAGATACTAGACTCCACGCTGAGGCCTCCGCTTGAGGAACGTCCTTTAGAGGTCCTTGAAAAAACCGTGAAGGTGTCTTCTGCAGCAAATTTTTGCTCTAAGCCTGCAGGCTCGGGGCTAAGTACTGCATTCATGGGATTTTGAGTGATGAGCGAGGAACTGGACATCTTTTGAGGCGGTCTGCGAGGAGGTTTCGGTGGGGGAGAGGCCCCTGCATCCTCCTCACCAGTCCTGGGGCCTGCCATTGTAGAGGAGCCTGCTCCGATACTAGATCTACGGTATGTTGGTGAGCAATCACAGCTGGTAGATACAGTACCTCTTACTGGATTAGGGCGGCGGAATATGGTAGAGCCCTCAGCGCTCACAGCTGTAACAGGATTTGGGCGTCCAGGGCTGGGCCGGCGGTGTAGTGGAGGCAAGATCAATTTCTCCTCAGCTGGTGGCTGAATTCCTGGCAGTGAGGGCGTCCTATTTCTTATGAGTTGTCCGGACCACGGTTGAGGACCCATCACTGACATGGACTGAGGGAATCTCACTGTTGAGCCAGATGTACTGCTGCCTCTCACACTTCGCCCTAGTATTCCCTGACTGCCTCTAACTGACTCAAAGTCTACCTCTCCATCGTTTGTTCGGTCCGATACCATTTGAGTGTGACCTCCTGTGATGCTTCCTGATTGACTCCCACCTCTGCTCCCTGGAACACTCCCAGAAAGGGTTACCCCTCGATAGTGCAGGCTTCTAGGATTACTGGTAGCTGTTAGATTGATATGATCTACACATTGCGCACCCCCCACATCCGAGTGAAACATGCCAGGCCTGACGTGAAGTCAGGTAACCAAGAGGATGTCAGATACATGAAATCACACGTAGCTGTCAAAGAGGTTTAATAGATCTTACGTCGAATTCATTGAAGACCTAATTGTGGATGCTCTTAAAACTTGTGTCGAATCAAAATCCTCAATCTTTTTGAGCCGCTCGTACATTCTCAAATTTTCCTGCGTAGTTCAGTAAGTTTTCCTTGAACTTGGGATATGTAAAGATTCTGAATAATTTAATAACTACCTAGCTGAAAGAAAGTTCTACGGCAGAGGAAAACGCCAATACATATGCCAGAGTACTCACTGCATCAATCTCAAATTGTCGCTCTGATTCAGATTCGGCTTTCTTAGGGTTGTAGTCCAGACGATGCATGTAAGAAGGCTCAGAGCAATCAACGACTGCACTTGCTCTCTCAATTTTTCTATCGTGGATCTCCATAGCATTTTGCTTAAAGCGCTGGGAAGGAAGGACGCGTTTAAGAATGAGAAATTCGAACGCTCGACTGTTAGGCTCTGGTACTCACCTCGTCAATCAACCTTGAAGCAGAAGGAAACGGCTTTCCTGGCGCCATGCTGCAGAATTTGTTTACAGGGCAAACTGCAGTTAAAGCCCAATGCAAAGAGACAAAACCCTGAACCGCGAACCTTACTACGTCGTTAGGTCGCTACAGATTGGAAATTCCTGCATAAGATCGCTATGGATTTCTTCTATTATTTCTTCAAGTATGCGTTTCTGTTCTTGTTCTTCTTTTCATTTGGTACCTATGTGCTGCATCACCTTTTCGTGGCGTTCTGGTTCAAGGTATCATTCTGTGGTTCACTTAGACGAAATCAGGCTAACAATGTTTCTTGGATCCTAAGACACAAAACCTGAAGAAACGGTATAATGCACAATGGGCCCTAGTCACTGGATCCAGCTCGGGTCAGACGTTATGCAATCGCAAGTTTTTGTGACGTAAAATTTAATTCACCTCATTATGTTTTTGTGATGCATCTGTAGGAATAGGGAAGGCACTTGCCTTCAAGCTTGCAAGGCAGGGTCTAAATGTAGTGTTAGTGGCCTTGGGAGACAAATTGCTAGATGACACATTTGAAGAATTTAAAGCTGCTTTTCCAAAACAGCAGTTCCGCAAGGTGAAGTACTCCATTGACATGCGCGATGACTTTTTGAGAAGGTGTCCTGAAAGTTATTATCATCAACGCAGGTCCCTGCAAATCTTGGAAAGGATGGATATTTGCCAGAGATTTCCAGAGCAACAGAAGATGTAGATGTGCAAATAGTTTTTTGCAATGCAGGTTATCTCCTCACTGGATTCTTCCACAACAGGTGCGAAGCAATGATTACCTTCATTCTGTACTGTGCTTTGTGGATGTGTGCTCAGTGTTCAGTATTCAACCAATAGGGGGTCCTCAATTGTTCATCTCTTGTGCTGTGATTAGGACTCTGGAGGAGCTGATGTTGAATCTTAACTGCAACGCTATCAGTGGAGTCCAGATCACACATCTCTTTGTGGGCCGAATGGTATGTCATGAACATGAGCTGCCTTATGCGAGGGCTGGTTTGGCTCTGGCATTTCTATAGATTATCCAGTTTCCATTCAATGACAATGAAAATTCTGAGTGTACTGGCTTCTGCACCAGGTTGCTAAGAAACTTCCAGGATGCGTGGTCTTTACCTCCTCTGCAGCAGCTGTAATGCCTAGCCCTTTCTCCGTCCAATATGCTGCCACAAAGAGCTTCATTTCAGCTTTTGGGGCTAGCTTGGCTCCAGAGATCAAGCCCCACGGTATTGATGTGTTGGTCTTCCATCCCTCACCAGTTGCATCCAGGTGTGATCTCTACCAAGGATGGTACAATACTCAACAGATTTAGTGTGGAAGTTGAAGGGAAAGTGTAATGATTCAGGAACTGTCGCAGTTGATGCAAGTTACAGCTACATAGTTACCTCCCAGTTGTGTTTAATGCACTTTCAACAACCCTCTTGCATCATTTCTACCTGCGTTGATCACAGTAGGCTTGCAGCAGTTGAAATTCTCTTGTCAATCATCCTACTAAGAGATGTTGTCTGTTTGAACATAATTATTGGCTGAATTGCGTGCTAACACTCGTCTAGCCTTACATTCCTGCCTTGTGTTTCAAAATTCAATGTCGCGGCACTTCAGAATGTATGACAGAATGGCTCACTCCTGTTTACTCAGGTTTTATGATAAAGCTCATAAGATCGATATGCTGGACTTCTTCAAGCAGTTTGCAGTGGCACCGGAGGATCTTCCTGACACAGTCTTTGCCAGTATAGGACGCACCATCTGGCGAGACATAGGCCCCACAGCCATTTCCTTCCGCTGCCTGATGAAGATTCTGGACTACAACTTCTTGTCATTCATGGCCTCGCTCTTCTCCAAGTACCTGCCTGATTTCAAACGCCAGCAAGCAGCAGAGGCTGCAGCTGAAAAGGGATCAAAGAAAGCCTAGACAATGCAGAGATTTCATCTGTCAGGCTGATAGTCTGGCATAAAGTCCTGTTGAAGTTTGGATGAAATTGAACCAGGATGGAGGCTGAACTCACGCTTTTGGTACCTCAAAGCAGTTTAGTTGAAGGCGGTTATGCTTTCATCGTTCTCAACGCTGAGATTTCCTGCAGTTGCAATTTCCATTTTTAAAGCACGTATTGAGCCTGAAGTCTCAAGTTTAGAAAGAAACGTTTCATTGTGATCGATTTTACCTGTTTCCACAGAATAGTCATACTACTCATACCATGCATCCGCAAGCGGCACCAAGGAATCAATTTGCTCGACCTCAAGATTTAAATAACATTCACTCAGTAACTTTCAAAATAAGTTGTTGAAAAAGAGACCCATATGTTGTCTTGTTCACACTGAAGTAGAAACAGTGGCATCAAATAATAGGCAGTAATGAAACTGATGAGGATTGACTTCGTAGCCGACATTCTATGTAGCCGACATGCACAATACACATGCATGTTTATGCATGCATGTGCAGTGACGCCAAGGGTGATAAATGTGCTCAGCTACTTCTCTTGGCCTGCAATCTGCAATCTTTTCCATGCTATCCCAGCACAGCACCCACATCAACTCATGCTAGTGCTGACATAGCAGCTCCGCTTCCATCATCCTCCAAATGAGTGGTATTGGATGTCATGATTGGACCATCTAGGAAGGAGGGAACACACGCCATCACTAGCCTTTCAAGGTCCCCCATCACTTCATCTGTGGCCATCATCAGCGCCTCATCACTTAGGCCAGGTTTTGTTGAAGTTGACCACCCAACCTGCCGACCCTGGGGGGCAGCAGTTCCTTGGAGCTCTTTTTGAACAGGCGGTGATGTTAAACCCTCAGGTCTCACTGCTGCTGTCAAAATATGACTTGTGCTGCTGCTTCCCGATGTCTCCACGTCTGCCTCCCTGCCAGAAGCTGTCTTGACACTGCCGTCCATGCTGCTGCCTTCTCTCTGACTGCTTGTGTAAGCCTGTGGCAGTATCATGACGGGAGAGGGCATGCCTATGCTCTCTCTCATTTCCATCACTGAGCTCCTCACTTGTGCTGCAAGGTCTTTTGGTGGAAGGCCAAGTGATGTCCTGAGTTCATGTCCCTTTGATATTACCTCAGCATCAGGCTTATCCAGGTACGTGGAATAAGGTGTGGAGGAGGAAACAAACTTGAGATCTTGAAGGGTTTGGGAAGAGGCCTGTTGTACTGCTGTGCCTTTCAGCACCAAGGAGGTTTGTATTGCTGGAGATGTCTCCAGCGTATTGCCCTCTGCGGACACCGACGTATCCTCATCTTTACCTCCCATCTTGAGAGTCATAATGGATAAACCTTCTTGATTACTTTGTTTTTTCTGGAATGGCTGAGGACTGGAAGCAGTGACCACCACCACAGCTGCGGCATTCACTCCCCCAGCTTCATTGGCATCCCTGCTTGCCATCAAGGATTGAGAGGTGGACGCAGGGGTCTTTGATCGCTTGTGTAGACTGGCATACATAGGTCCATACCCAGGGGCCCTGTTCATACTTGATGTCCCTGTCCCAACAACCGAAGGATGAGCTAAGAGGCTGAGAGCTGGGGCTGTTTTAGATGCCACCAGAGCTTCAGTTAACTCTCTCTGACAATGAATTGGACTCACATACAACTGGCATAACAGGGCAGCACACCAAGCAGATAGCTGGTGGCAGTGCACACTGTTGGTTTCAGATGAGGATAACTTCATCACCTGCAGTACAGGACAGTACAGGACAGCTGTTGTGGGAGGAGACAGGTCCATGATTCAGGATGCATGAATCCATCATGCAGATGCACTAGCCAGGATTCAGGATGCATGAATCCATCATGCAGATGCACTAGCCAGGATTCAGGATGCATGAATCCATCATACAGATGCACTAGCCAGGATTCAGGATGCATGAATCCATCATGCAGATGCACTAGCCAGGATTCAGGATGCATGAATCCATCATGCAGATGCACTAGCCAGGATTCAGGATGCATGAATCCATCATGCAGATGCACTAGCCAGGATTCAGGATGCATGAATCCATCATGCAGATGCACTAGCCAGGATTCAGGATGCAT
>BEGY01000019.1:635197-652118 GCA_002335675.1 Chlamydomonas eustigma
AGCCAGGATTCAGGATGCATGAATCCATCATGCAGATGCACTAGCCAGGATTCAGGATGCATGAATCCATCATGCAGATGCACTAGCCAGGATTCAGGATGCATGAATCCATCATGCAGATGCACTAGCCAGGATTCAGGATGCATGAATCCATCATGCAGATGCATTAGCCAGGACTCAGGATGCATGAATCCATCATGCAGATGCACTAGCCAGGATTTCTCCATGAAAGGCGGTTCACAGGCATTGAACATCACGCCCACAATGCACTGTACTTGAGGTACCTTCCTTACATCTATACTACAGATCAGGCTTCAGTTACAAAGCACTCCACTCTTTGGCCTGCTCACCTCAACAATCACGGGCAGCCCACCAGAGTCCACCAAAGCGCTGCACGCCAAGGAGGCATGCTCCGGATGAGCAGTGAGGTGAATGAGGGCAGCCAGAGCATTCTTCTGGACCTCAATCAGCCAATCTGGCTCTGCACCCAACCACCAGACAACAGAGATGTGTCGTGGCCGAGGTGAGATGCCTGGACGGGGTGACAGGCCATCAAAAGAGCCTTCTGCTTGAGGGGTTGACACCCCACCTCCACCACCCTCTAGTACCCCCTCTGCAGCAGATTGGGTCGACAGGGATGGAGGGGCTGGAGGCCCCAGCAATGCGGCCAATAAGCTTGGCACTGTGTTCCTGTACTGCAGGAGTGGCACCGGCTCCGAGACAGACAAGTTCCGTAGTGCCTTGGCTGCGAGTGCCTGGCATCGTCCCCACACTTGAGCATCGTCCACACCTCCAAAGTCTGTCCTCATATAAGCAGCCCCTACGTTGTGAATGGCTGCGGCAGCTGTTGAGGTTGCAGTGGGTGTGAGAGGGGAGGAGCCCTGCCTTGAGTGGCGAGGTGTGAGAGTGGGAGTGTTCTTTGATGCTCTTACACTTTGCCTGCTATGCACTGTGTTAGCCACAACAGCGGATAAGCAACTGAAGGTGGAATGGGAAGGAACTGCTACCAACAGCTTCCGTGTAGCTCTCCTCGTGGTCATCAAGCATATGAGGCGCAAACAGGACTCAGCCAATGATGCGTCCAAGCCTTGCCCACCTGGGGCTGTCAGAAGTTGAGTCAATTTGTTGGCAGTGCTTAGTGTCAGGCGCTCCAGCGTATGCAATGGCATTGCGTCTGCTGCCGCAGCGGAAGAGCCCTGAGGGTCTTCCTGGATTTGTTGACTCAAAGCAGAGCTTGTACTGCTGTACTGCACTGCCAGCCGCCTGGACATAGGACCAGCAGTACGGCTAGCAGCATCAGGATGAGTTGATGATGGATCCACTGTCTTAGCTGGCCCAGCTTGGCCATCCAACCTAGTTTGGCTCTCTTCCTCTTCCATGCTACAAACGGCATGCATGCAAGTGACAAGGGCTTGCAGCAGCTGCTCTCGCCTCCCATATGTGAATCCTTGACTTGAATTGAGCAGGCACGACGCAAGGGCATGTTGAAGAGCATCCAAGACTTGAGGTTCTGACAGGAACCGTGACACATTCCGGTAATATGAAGCCCTTGGCCGTTGAAGTAATCTCTCTCCCCCTCTCCCCGCTTCGTCAGTGTACAAGCTGTCTGTCTGTCCCCATTCACTCTCTGTCTTCATCTCAAGGGTTGAGCGACGCAAACACATGATCAAACAGGCACTGTGTAAGCACAAAGACATGATCAAACAGGCACTGTGTAAACACAAACACATGATCAAACAGGCACTGTGTATGCACAGACACATGATCAAACAGGCACTGTGTAAGCACAAACACATGATCAAACAGGCACTGTGTAAGCACAAACACATGATCAAACAGGCACTGTGTAAGCACAAACACATGATCAAACAGGAACTGTGTAAGCACAAACACATGATCAAACAGGCACTGTGTAAGCACAAACACAATATCAAACAGGCACTGTGTAAGCACAAACACATGATCAAGCAGGCACTGTGTAAGCACAAACACATGATCAAACAGGAACTGTGTAAGCACAAACACATGATCAAACAGGAACTGTAATAAACACATAATCAGAGGCACTTGTCAGATTATGAACAAAGCTCTCTTGGGAGACTCTTAGGTAAAATAAAAGCATAGGTCATTGCCAGAGCAAAGGGCACTAAATTAGGGTTGCCAGAAACCCAGAAAATGTTATGGTTGCAGTTCACAGATGTAATTCTCTTACCAGAGGAACCTGCAATTGGGATTTGGTTGCAAGAGTTGGGAGCAAAGCACAGATAATGCAGAGGGTCTTGACAGGAGATCATTGGAGCGTTTCCCGGCGGACTCCTCCCCACGAATCATGTTGTATAAAGTGCAGAGGCAGCGCTCTTGTGCAGCAGCAGGGGTACTACGATCTTCAAGTAGTAACAACAGGGCCTGTCATAATCACAAGAAAGGTTGAAGGTGAAGAATGAAGGAAGTGTTTATTGCTGAAAGGACATGACCTAAGCTTTCTCCCTCTACAGGTGGTCATAAATTGTACTAGTACGTAACACAAGAATTGAAGGTCTATTAAAACGTTATACATCATGACAGGTGTTTAGCATGACTCCTTTATTTCAGGGGGCACAAACGATGGACTTCAGTGTTTCAGGCAGCTGTTGATCAAATTTGTCAGATCTTTTGCAAATTACGCAAACCTGCTCAAGGTTAGTAATATACTCATAACTCACTGCCTGAGCATTAGCTGTATCCAAGGCAGAGGCAGTTCCTGTGTGCAGCGCAGCATTCAGCATCATCTGAGTAAAGATCTGCTTCACTAGAGGATCTGAGCGCGTTATGATGAGCTGTTTTGCAAGGTCAGGTAGAGGTCCCAACAGATTGAGCACTCGCGACACGAAGGCCGAACCTCTCATAAGATTTGCAAGTGTATGAGCTGCAAGCACTGGTCCATCTGAGAAGTCAGAGTTGATGAGGAGGGAGGTCATGAGAGGAACCAAGGAGCTCAAAGCGTTAAGCAGAGCATTCCATGCAGGTATATCAGGGGTTTGGTTGGCTGTCCGGGCAGCAGCAGCTGCTGAAGCCTGTCTCTCAGCGGCATCCGCAGTACCTGAGGCTGCCTCAAGGGCAAGGTTGCAAATTGCTTGGACTGCAGCTGCTCTGACTGTTTTTGATTGTTTAAGCATGTCTTCAAGAGCTGATAGGACTTGGCGGGACAGCAATTCTTGACGATGCTGACTTGCCAAAGGCTCTGGACCTCCAGCTGCAGCTGTTACCCTTTGAGCTGCAAGAATCTACACATACATAACAACGAAATTAAAGGGCACGTACGAACAAAGCTAGGTTGACCGATATCTGGAGAGGGGAAACGTAAAATTGTTATCTTCAGACCTTTTGTTCCTTAGATGCAAAAAACAGCAGCGATATGTCATCTTCATACAGCAACGTCTCCGGGATTTCGGGACGTTCATGAGCAAAGTTCTGATTATTATGAGTAAATTTGCCCCCAAAACAAGGACAGAGATCAAGAAACCCAATCATAATCAAGAAACCGCCGAGCTATAAAAGAGCCATTGCCAGTGGTCGTGTTAACGTGTGTGTCATATAAGTCAAAAATGGATCCAAGAACACTGGATTTATTCACCAACTTGGGCGGTGTTCGTAGGACTTGTCAGTCTTTGATTTGAACCTCTGCAGTGCCGTACGACTGACGTATCGATCCTGCTTGCGATCCGTGCACATTGCACGGACATAGCTGCAAAGGCGCCTCAAGTTAACAACAGTATTTTGAAGCCTGTCGCTAGTGATATGATTCCTCATGGTTAATGAGACAGCTGAAGATCGATTGAGGATTGCTGTTTTCACTGTATCTTTAAGTCATAAAAGTTATTATGTTGTAAATCTTATATTTGCATTATTGACTTTGTCATGGGCTGGTGTCTCGGCACGTAAATCATGTCCAGATGAATGCACAAAGTATGGCACATGCAACGAGGAGTTGGGGAGGTAGATACTTTTAAATATGCTAAGTGACAAAAGCACTCCCAATATCACCCTCTGGAATTGCAGGTGTGATTGTCCATGGAATTACACAGGCCTCTCATGCTCTACCCCCCATGATGGATTCTGCTTGAGAAGGGTAGAGGTCAATACTTGCACAGATGGTCATCCAACACTCTGTGTCAATGCTTGTAACGCCAGAGGCGATTGCAAAGGAGGTTTTTGCCATTGCAAAGAAGGTGTGTTTACAAATCTAGCAACTTATCTAATCACAGGAGTGAAATCTGGCTACTTTTTTGGCATGTCCTGTCACTTTGAAGTCATTGAAAATTCAAAAAGGTTTAACCTGTTTTCCCACTCAGGCTTCTTTGGGACAGATTGCTCTCTGTCATATGATAAATCTGGATCGGAGATCAAAATATTAGATAGGCTTGGATACAGGCAGAACAAGCGAGGGCCACTCATTTATGTTTACGAGCTGCCTCCAGAATATCATGTCAAGTGAGTTTGTCATTACTTCTCATACTCATGTAGAGATATTGCCAGATTCTCAAAAAACAGAGCACGCAGACGGCAGAGCATGAGGAGACACTAGGGTTCGCTGAAGGTTCACAAGGGAAACATTTTGGCGTTCACACATTTCCTGCAGGCGCGACATCCATAAAGTGGACCGCCCGCCTCTGCATCTAGCTATTCTCGAGCGGCTGCTCACTGGAGGTCATCGGACCACTGAGGGAAGCAAAGCTGACTTCTTTTATGTACCTATCACCAGCAGGTCTGGGAGCATGACCTACACATGGCATTCTCTTACATGTCAAACAGCCAGATGCCTGCTCATATGAGTGAAGGCTCACCAGCGTTAAACAATGTTGCAGTTCCAACAGCAGTGCTTTTTGCGCACAAGGGTGTCTTTGAGAATGTAGAAGTAGCTGTTTCCTAAACCCTGATTCTCCAGACCCTGGATGCTCTCGCCAGTGTCGGAAGATCTGAGCCAGATCAGTGGGATGTATGCTGCACACAGAGAGAGACACTTGCATTCTGAAAACGCGCATTGTATGCTCCCTGATGACAGGGATCTGAAGAAAGCTTTCTTGCTCATGCCAGTACTGACAGTGCACATTGTATGCTCCCTGATGACAGGGATCTGAAGAAAGCTTTCTTGCTCATGCCAGTACTGACAGTGCACATTGTATGCTCCCTGATGACAGGGATCTGAAGAAAGCTTTCTGCTCATGCCAGTACTGACAGTGCACATTGTATGCTCCCTGATGACAGGGATCTGAAGAAAGCTTTCTTGCTCATGCCAGTACTAACAGTGCACATTGTATGCTCCCTGATGACAGGGATCTGAAGAAAGCTTTCTTGCTCATGCCAGTACTGCAATACATTTCCAGCCAATGGCCATTCTGGAATGCTACTGGAGGGAGCCGCCACATCATTCCCATGGAAGGTGTGATACCTGTTTCATCTAAGCCCTGACCATGAAACCCTTAGTGACCCCTTGTACCGGCAGGAGTGCTGACAGGCTCCATATATTGATTATGATTCGTGTCTTGAGGCACACACAGCATCTGTGATGGCCAATGAGCTGTCTGAGAGTGTTCTTCATTTGAGTAATGTGTGTTTTATTTGTGCCACTAAGCAATGTTAGTACAGGGTCCTGGGTAGTGCAGGGTCCTGGGTAGTCCAGGGTCCTGCATGAAGATAAATCTTCAAGGAGTAACTTTCTTGTAAACTTTATCTGCCTGTCTGAAGCTGGTGTTATGTTGTCAATGCACTGCTTTATTTTGGTCCTAGGAGGAGTGAGTTTATTCTAGAGTTTCTTACATCTTCTGTGAGTCCTCAAACTTCAAGTAGTTGAAATGCCTCATGACTCAGTGACTCAGCATCTTTCTGGTCATGCCTCATTGCTCCTCATTACTTGCTCTCTCCTAGGAGATGTTGGAACCTGCGAGCTCCCTCTCTTAGTCCGTAAATTCATGCCTCATTGCTCCTCATTACTTGCTCTCTCCTAGGAGATGTTGGAACCTGCGAGCTCCCTCTCTTAGTCCGTAAATTCACGCCGAATATCACTTGGCTTCAATTCTGGGGCATGCATGATTATCACCCGAGTTGGGAGCACATATTCCACAACCGAATCCCTTGCTTTGTAGCAGGAAGGGTGAGAGACTTTGCAACCCATCGTCGCTGCTCTTTGTTTACCTGATCCTTCTTCTACTTGTTTGCTCAAGTAGGTTCTGACATGATCAAGTGAATGTTAATGGCTGAAAGGTTCTCTCGATATCTCTTTACACAGAGGTTAAGCTTTCAGCTCCGCTGGCGATGTAGCTAGTGTAACCATCTAGTGTAACCATATGTAAACCTAGGATTCGTAGATGGCGTTTGAAATCAAATATATGGAACTTGAGTCTTTACCATTGCAGGACATAGTGGTTCCCTTCATGGCAATGTCAAGTCATGACCGATTTGTAATCCAGACACCGTTGCGGCCAGGGAGTGAGCAGCCCGAAAGAAACACAACATTCTTCTTTGCTGGAGGAATATGTGGGTCTGGACGATACAGTGATGTGCCTCCTGACTGCAAGCACTACAAACAGGAGCGGTACAGCGGTGGAGTCAGGCAGGCTGTGAGTATTTAAATACTGTTGTTGTCAGCAGTACTATGTAATTTGCACATTTTAATCCATACAAATCTGAAAGGTATGGGTCAATGCAAGTTGCGATGTTGTCGCACATTGAGAAGGCACCGTAAATGTTGCAGAGCTCCTGTTGTACTGTTCAGGTGTACGAGCACTTCCATGAGCGGCCTGGTTGGAAAGTGGTGACTAAGACAAAAGATTATGCACAAGACTATGCATCCAGCAACTTCTGCCTAGCTGCACCTGGGGGTGGTTGGGGCAAGCGAGGCATCGTGGCTACCATGTGAGTCGGGCAGGCCAGCCTTACTTCAATTAAGTTAGATGTGGCTGAGAGCCTGGAGTGCTGATGAGTAACGAAATCTAGATTTGTATTGACATAAGTAATGACATTTCTTACCTTAGAGTGTCATGGGAGTACAAGCACATGCAGTGCATCACCAAATAAATACAAAGTCTTTGAAGCTTCTTCATTATTGTTTAATATATATTCAATATATGTTTTCAAACTTTCTGTCCACATCTATCGGAGCGCCAATGAACGTACACAAGCTTTCATTGCAGTACGACCCTTCAGTTGTTCTACATCAATAAGAGTGATGACTCATCTTGCAAACAGGAATGGGTGTATTCCCGTAGTAGCGACAGACATGTTGTTTGAGGCCTTTGAGCCGGAGATGGATTGGGGCCATTTTGGAGTTCGAGTATCTCAGAGCAATATTTCAAGCTTGGGTGACCTCTTGGACACTTATCCTTTGGACGAGTTGAAGGAAAAGCAGGTGTTATCTCTCTGAACTGAGTTATTGCATGTACCAGCTACTTAGTAGAGTCACAGCATTATGAGAATGCCAGTTGCCAGTACACTCACAGCATTATGAGCATGCCAGTTACCAGTACACTCACAGCATTATGAGCATGCCAGTTACCAGTACACTCACAGCATTATGAGCATGCCAGTTACCTGTACACTCACAGTATTATGAGCATGCCAGTTGCCAGCACACTCACAGCATTATGAGCATTTGTCCTCATAACATGAATTTGTCATGCAGACTTGGTGAATCTTCATAATTCTCCTCTAGGCACGGCTCCCCTGTGCTGCTCAACACTTCCACTGGAGCGGAAACCTTGGAGGTATCATGAAAGAGACTGGAGAGTTTGATGCCTTCAACACAATCATGGCTATACTCCGCATGCGGCGGAAGTACCCTCAAGCAAGACCAGAGGAATTCTACAGCTTAGACAAAGAATTCCGTGACTTTGTTGACTGTAAGCCATGTGAGTTGTACCATGTTGACTGTAAGCCATGTGAGTTGTACCATGTTGACTGTAAGCCATGTGAGTTGTACCATGTTGACTGTAAGCCATGTGAGTTGTACCATGTTGACTGTAAGCCATGTGAGTTGTACCATGTTGACTGTAAGCCATGTGAGTCGGACCATGTTGACTGTAAGCCATGTGAGTTGTACCATGTTGACTGTAAGCCATGTGAGTCGGACCATGTTGACTGTAAGCCATGTGAGTTGTACCATGTTGACTGTAAGCCATGTGAGTCGGACCAGGCAAAACAAAATATGTGGCATTCCTGCAGAAAAACAAAGCCAATGTGCAGGCCCCAACTCAAAGACATGAAATGTATTGAAGGCTCCCACATGGTCCCTCCTTTCATTTCTGCCTCTCAATAGTCCCTCTCATGCATGTACGTAGTCCCTCTTTGCACTCTTACCCAATACCTCGTCCATGATGTAAGGTGTTGAAGCACACCATCCTCCGGATTGCTGAATGTTTATTTAGAACTTGCAATCCCACCGAAATGTGCATGTGTGGGGTTTGGATGCATTAAAGAATGTGTACGTGTGTCAATGTACACTCACCTCCAAGATTGTGCATGATCTATTGCATGTTCATAGTGTGCGAGGGCTTGAAACAAGCCCCTTCATTTGCCTGTCTATTTTATCATCTCATGTTATGTCACAAGACCAGACAACGGAGCTCCTCATGCTGCGTTATTGCAGTGCTCAACTCTCATGAAATAGACAGATGCTGCTCCTAAACCCTAAACCCTAAACCCTGATATAACTTGCATCATCTCCCAGCCTGTGCTTCAGGGCTGCGTGACCAGAAGTTACCCCTTGTGTCGCCATTACCATAAAGCAAGCATAGTAAACCATTAAAAGTACCTTCTGTCATGCAAAGCACACGCTGTCTGTTGTTGGCGTGTCGCCTGTTGACCTCACATCCAGCGAAGTTGAACTCTCACTCGTTACCATCATGTCGTGCGCAGTGCGAGCCGATGATAAGGGGCAGTCCTTATGTACCATGTACATAGGCCCGGGCATGCTGAAAGATGACAGATACCCTGATGCATGCCCGCCGGCCTTGTACTACATGCGGAGAAAGATCGGTCCCCCAGGGGGTGCGCTTTGCATCAACGCCACGAACCTTGCCCATTGCCGAGAGAGGCACTGGAGAGTGTGATGTTAGGGTTGATTATATCTCCCAACAACAATTCATGGCAGGGGAGTGAAATGCCCTCGGTCAGAGCCTGATATTGATGTCAGATAGCTCTATAAGAACTGCGGCTAACATTGATGTTAGTAGGAGACCAGTCCTTCACAAGCATTTGTGAAAAAGCAAAGCTACTGAAACGAAACATTGCTCATTGCTTTATCTTGGGATTCTCATTCTGAAGAGTGATCTATTTTGGTTGAAATTTTGGAGTCCTGACAAACTAAACTAAACTGGCCTGTTTGACTATTCCGGCACAAATGACAGATATTTGAAGCATTTCATACTACTCAGGTCACAAAAACCCAGTCAAATGTAATTATTTAGTTACATGTTTAGTGAAGAGTTTCTCACTAAATTGAGGATTTGATCCAAGGACCCCTCTCAAGACGTATTCATGTTAGAATATTGTTGAATTTCTCCTCATTTCCTTTCCAAGCTTCATACCTGATGAGCTGTTATTATAACCTCTGAAAATGCAAGACTGCTTTCACTTTTTTTTGTTTTTAAACATTGACTTCTCGTGCAGGGTTCATAATGCAGCTGTTGATGCATCTAATTTGCATTTTCATTGCTGGATGTAATAAATGAGTACCTTACCCTTGCTCTTGTGCTTGCAGTACACCAGTTTGTGGACTCCTCTCTCCCTTCGCTTTGCAGCATGTTTGTGGGACCCCGCTTGATTCTCTTTAATGACACATGCCCTTCTGCAAAGTACTATTTTCGGCGTAAAATGGGCCCCCCAGGTGGGGCTGTTTGCGTGGGTCATGCTGAGACCAGTAGTTGCACACGCTTTGACTAAACTCAGTCAGCTACGGCAAGTTCGTGTTCAGATTTTATGAATACAAAAAGGCTGTCAAGTTTACCAGGCTGCTGCTGGCTTTCAATGTAAGCCTTATTTTTTGCTGTTTGAGTTAGTACAGAGGAGCCTTCGAAGGTGTGATGGTTTGCAGCATCCATCCAGATACATCATAAGATTAGAATTCTTATCTGTTAAATGCAGTACGCTTTATGACAATGGTGTCATCTTTGGTTTATCCTGATATCTGTTGTAGAAACTCATGATATAAGCAGCGAAACTCCGCATTGGATGCTCAAGGTTTACACGCAAAATAAGCTCGTTTCGAAATGCTAGTGTCAATCTCGTCGTATTCAACATTGGTTCTCATGTAGCTTCATTCTGATATATCAAATTGGTACTGATGACGAATATGCCGTATTCGGCTACATCATTGCGTCACATCAGGTCTTTCGATGTAAATTGAACTTGGAGAAGGTTTATATCAGGATCTCCTTTTCTTTTGAAGAAAGGAGTTTCTTCATACAAAAAGTCACTGTATCCATCTCGAAACTCTGCGTAATTTGCCCTCTTCCTCTTTTACTTCATCTTTATTAATTCGATTCAAACGTAGGTGTACCATTCAGCTCTTGCAATTCCATTCGGCGATTTACATTTTTGCATGTTGTGTTGTGTTCTTTGAATGGACTATTCCATTATTCCTTGCAGTAATTCAAGCCTTGCTCAATGCACATGTCTCCTTCACTTACATACATGTTGAACTTTTTACAGACCATGAATCGATCATCCCCAGAGTTGGTCGGCTGGACTTCCCAGGCTAAATCTAATGGTCTGGCAGTTCATGACATGGCACACGAGGATGATGGACACCGACACGCACCACAGTCGGCAAGTCATCTTCCACCACTCGAATCACCCAAGTTAAAGGAGGCTTGGAAAGGAAATACTATTCCTCATGGGTAATACAATATGTATTCGTGGTTTTTATGACGACATCAGCAATTAACGTTACGTTGTCGTTTTTTCAGAGTTTCTCACCACGAAGGATATTCCCCAGAGGCCCCATCTTCACCTGCTCTACCAGCACCTCGCCCAGTATCATGGGGGCAGATTGGTAAGCAAAGTAGCATCAAATACCATAAGTTTGTCTGCAGATTCTAGCATCTGGCATCTTTTGCTTTTTGCACTTTTTCTAGGGCTTCGTTTGGGATTTATTGACGAGTCAAGGACTTGATTTGACTGCAGGAGGAACTGGCCCCCTACTGTTGGGAAAGAAAGTACACGTCCAGGCTTTGGCGAGGAACAAGTCGCCTGAAGAGCTTGCGAATGAGGTACTCAGATTTTCTTCAGTAGGAATTCTAAACGTTTTAAACAAATAACTTCTCCTCGTGTTGCGCAGGTGGTGCAATTGAAGGAGCAACTGTACCGCTTACAGGAGCAACAGGTATCCTCACCTGCTGTGTGTGCTATTCATGTGATAATATCTCAGCCTTACTAAATCCATCCTTGAGCTGAATCCCTGTTGCTTTCCTCATTTCTGTTACAATCTGCTATATCTTCCTCCATCAACAGCGTATCAGCACCACAGAGCGAAGACGTCTGGAAGCGCAGATGATGCAGCTGAGAGGTAATGTGCAGAAAGCAGAAGAGCTGCTGAACGAACGGGAGAGGGCGAGCACGAGTCCTTCTAAGGCTTTAAGCCAGATGTACAGGTCAGTGCACAAGATACCAATTTCAAGGAAGCTTAGACATGTGGCAAATTTGACTGATGGCTATCTACACTGTCTGACTGATGGCTATCTACACTGTCTGACTGATGGCTATCTACACTGTCTGACTTGCAAAGATATTGTAAAAAGAAGTGTTTGCCAGCACTGGAGCTGTCTACATATGCTGTGGCTGATGTTAATGTTCATTTTCAACAGGAACCCTGAGACCACCTCTCTAGTCACAAATCTAAAGGAGCGGGTGAGGGCGCTGGTGAGCAGTAACAGTCACCTGAGTGAGGAGCTTCATTTGCTGAAGAACACCATGAGGTAACTTGATCATGGGCAGTGTGTCAAGGTGTCATATGGTGTTCTGTCAGTTCTAGCGGACATCGCATTTCAGAGCGGAAGGTCATTGCATGATTTGTCATTCACTGCTTACAATATGTTTAGGGCTTAGCTTGATCAGATGAAAAGTGTGGATATGGTCTAATCGTTGCTGGTCTGCTGATCCATCCATGATGTCTAAAGTAACTAAAGTGTGGATATGGTCTAATCGTTGCTGGTCTGCTGATCCATCCATGATGTCTAAAGTAACTAAAGTGTGGATATGGTCTAATCGTTGCTGGTCTGCTGATCCATCCATGATGTCTAAAGTAACTAAAGTGTGGATATGGTCTAATCGTTGCTGGTCTGCTGATCCATCCATGATGTCTAAAGTAATTAAAGTGTGGATATGGTCTAATCGTTGCTGGTCTGCTGATCCATCCATGATGTCCATAAAGTAACTAAAGTGTGTTCAAGCGTTTGCACTGAAAGATATTGAAACATTGTTCATTGCCAGTGGGTATTGCTGAGTTACCAAGACAGAAGGCCCTTGCCTCAAGACAGGATGATTGATTCTGTTACATATTGGTTAGGCTAACCTTCAGTTTGTCCCCAGGGCTACCCATGTTCATGCTCTGGAAGATGAGCTTTCTCAGTGCAAGGAAGAGCTCAAGAGACAAGGGTACATAAATGCGGTAAGCTTGAGGTTAGGAACAAATGATGTCAGCATTGTTGTCTCACAAGTAAACGTGTGCAGTCTTGCCTACACATCACAGCACAAAATGCATGTGCAATAATGTACTCCTCCTGGTCACACATCTTCAAAGCAGTCCTTATTACTCCTTTTATTCCAAGGTGCTCCTGTATCAACATACATGTTCATTGACAGGCCATCAAGCAGAGACTGGTTGAGGCAGAAGAGGCTGCTGACTCTGCTAACAACAAGGCTGGAGAGGCTGTGAAGGCCCTGAGAGAATACATGGAGGTTGGATGTGAGTGTGACTCTAAGCTGTCTAGCCTTCATCACACAAGGAGAAATCCTGATCTGTCTACTTTACCCTGATCTGTATGCACCAGAACCCTGAGATGTCAGGACCTGAATGCCTACTTCCATCTGAAAGCAGTATTCTTTATTTCACATCTTCCATTATCTGCTCTCTAAACATTGCTTAGCATACCGCCTCTTTCCCTGATTATCTGCTCTCTAAACATTGCCTGCTCTCTAAGCTGCCTCTTATCTGATGTTGCAGCGCTTCCACCCTCCCCCAGTGTCTCCCGTATTACAGCTAGTCATCCCATGTCTAATGGTAAACTGAAGTCCACTCTGGCTGTCTTGAGGCAAGGGCATGACGTACTCATCAGTCAGGCACAGGCCATTCGGTAGGTTAACAACAGCTGATATCACATGGACTAAAAAAGGTAGTTGCAACAGCTGATATCACATGGACTGAAAAAGGTAGTTGCAACAGCTGATATCATATGGACTGAAAAAGTAGTTGCAACAGCTGATATCATATGGACTGAAAAAGGTAGTTGCAACAGCAAACTTTCTATCCCTAAAATGCAGAATACAGTGTCATGGTATTTATCTCTGATGCTGCAACTGTTCAGCTCCTCATGTTAAGTCAACCTGGGTAGCAGTACTAGCAGTACACCAGAATGTGATGAGTACAGCAATATCATCAACCTGGGTAGCAGTACTAGCAGTACACCAGAATGTGATGAGTACAGCAATATCATCACGTTGTCATTAGCTCTCTTTCATTCTTTGCAAAATCCAGATTATGCGTCTTCAGTGCTATTTGATAATCACAGCACTGTTGATTCCATTCCAGATGTCTGCGTCTTCTCTCACTGACCTTAGCCTTATACTGTTGTAAGGTTCCTGTTCCCTCCTGGACTGACCTATGCTTCCTTTGTGGAGAAGGCAGCTGAGAAGTCAACTGCAGCTGGTGCCCCAGACGTCCTAAACTACCTACGCGTGCACATCAAAAAGTGAGTGCCTGTCCATGCTGCTTAATCATTTGAATCTGAGAAGTGAAACATCAACACTCCACTCGGTGAGGAGTGAGGCTGTAGTCTACCATTGTGCAGAGACTTGTAGATTTATTAGAAAGCTGTCTCCGACATATTGGTTGTTCGCTATGTCTCATTTTTTGTTCAAAAGGATGGTGGCTGAACTGGCGGGCATGCCAGGAGATGAGCGTTATGGCTCATCTCTGATGACCCCGGCGTCTCAAGTGCTGCTCCAAGCTGCTGATACCCCTGCTGAGGAGGCAGATGTTTCCAAGTCCCGAGTTGCACCTTCATCCCCGAGCCGTAAGACGAAGGTACTTAGGGTTCCTACTAACATATGGAAGTTAGGGTTTAGGGTTTATAGTTATTGAGTCTGCAAGTTTAAGGTTTAGGGTTTATAGTTATTGAGTCTGCAAGTTTAGGGTTTAGGGTTTATAGTTATTGAGTCTGCAAGTTTAGGGTTTAGGGTTTATAGTTATTGAGTCTGCAAGTTTAGGGTTTAGGGTTTATAGTTATTGAGTCTCTAAGTTTACTGGGAAACTGTTGCTTTCCAGAGCTCAAGCCAAAGGAGGTTGATTCCTCAGCTACTATGAGCTGGTAACTCTTCTCTATTGATCCTTTGTCACCTCATGGTGATGATGTCCACTATCCCTCCAGGTTGGGAGGAAGGAACTGGCAAGAACCTTGACAGAGGTTGCTCAGAGGTTGGCTTCCATGCAGCCAGAGGAGTGAGTTCTTGCAGCACAAGAAAAAGTGATATGTTCTTGATACTGTGACTTCCATGGATGTGATTGATCCATGTGATCACAATACATTGCATGTTAGGCTGCCTCCAGCAAGTAGGAAACACACTTTTATCAATGGAAGGTGCAAACTTTTGGGCAGGGCTTATTTTGATGTGATTGCAGCTGAACATTTGTTTAAAGGTGTTAGCCTCCTCCCAGTGCTGTGTTTGAGAGTTAATAACACATTCTCTCATATTGTAATGCCACAGTTTCATTGCTCGTGGGCCTTACTACATGCATGATATGGATGCAATTGCTGAGCTGGCGGCTCAGATTTATTGGGAAGTTAGGAGGTTGAAGCAGGAGGATGGTGAGGAGGTGCCTGTGCAGCAGCAGCAGCAGCACGGCAAAGCAACAGCAGCTCAGAAGCAGAACCAGTTGGCAACAGCAAAGAAAGCGGAAAAGAGTACTGGAAAGACGCCCTCCGCTGCTCCTGCAACAACTAAACCTCAGGTATGTGTGTGTGTATCTCCATCAAGTACCTGTCTTGCACATCAGTCTGACGTCTCTCACTTGCAGACCCCCTCATCACATGCATCCTTACAAAACAGTGACTATGTACAACCTGTGAGAACTTGCACACCCTTCAATCTTGAACTTCTCTGTACAGCACGGAAGCTAAACGGAACATTTGATGCTCAACGTTTCGTTTCTTACCTCTAAACATCTCTCTCTTGCTTTAGATGGAATCAGCAAAACCCACAATAAATTCCATTCAAAAAGTACCGGCCATTACAGAAAACACTGCTTACCACTCTGAGACACAGAATGAACGTAAGGATGCAGTGCCTGCGCAAGGAACTAAACTTCAAGCTGTTGCAAGGGATCAAGTGAAAGTAGCTACAGAGAAAGCTCAAGAGGCAGTGGAAGATGATTATTATGAAGAGGAGGAGAAGCAAGCACCAGCAGCTGATCAGGAGGCTGCAGAAGAAGAGTACCCAGAAGAAAAACAACAAGCACCTGCAGTTGATCAGGAGGCAGCAGAGGAAGATTACTCTGAGGAAAAAGAGCAAGCACCAGTAGCTGAACGGGAGGCAGCAGAGGAAGATTACTCAGAGGAAAAAGAACAAGCACCAGCAGCTGAACGGGAGGCAGCAGAGGAAGATTACTCAGAGGAAAAAGAGCAAGCACCAGCAGCTGATCAGGAGGCTGAGCCAGCCGCTGAAGAGGCTGAGAAAGTAGCTGAGCCAGCAGCTGAAGAAGCTGAGAACATAACTGAACAAAAAGCTGAGGAACCTGAGAAGCTGGCTGAAACAGCAGCCAAGGAACCTGAGAAAGTAGCTGAGCCAGCCGCTGAGGAGGCTGAGAATGTGGCAGAGCCAGCTGATGATGAAGCTGAGAAGGTGACAGAGCCTGCTGCTGAGGAGGCTAAGACAGTAGCTGAGCCGGCAGCTGAGGAGGCTGAGAAGGTGGCAGAGCCAGCTGCTGATGAAGCTGAGAAGGTGACAGAGCCTGCTGCTGAGGAGGCTAAGACAGTAGCTGAGTCGGCAGCTGAGGAGGCTGAGAAGGTAGCTGAGGAGGCTGAGAAAGAGGCTGAGCAAGCGGCTGAAGAGGATGAGAAGGTAGCTGAACCCGCAGCTGAGGAGGCTGAGGAGGTAGCTGAGCCATCAGTTGAGGAAGCTGAGAAGGTGACAGAGCCTGCTGCTGAGGAAGCTAAGAAGGTAGCTGAGGAGGCTGTGAAGGAGGTTGAGAGGGAGACTGAGAAAAAGGCTGAAGAGGTCAAGAAGGTAGCTGAACCCGCAGCTGAGGAGGCTGAGAAGGTAGCTGAGCCAGCAGTTGAGGAGGCTGAGAAGGTAGCTGAGCAAGCAGTTGAGGAGGCTGTGACAGTAGCTGAACCATCAGCTGAGGAAGCTGAGAAGGAGGCTGAGCCAGCAGTTGTAGAGGTTGAGAAGGTAGCTGAACCAACGGCTGGGGAGGCAGAAGATGTGGCTGAGCCAGGAGCTGAGGAGGCTAAGACAGTAGCTGAGCCAGCAGCTGAGGAAGCTAAGAAGGTAGCTGAGGAGGCTGAGAAGGAAGCTGAGAAAGAGACTGAAGAGGTCAAGAAGGTAGCTGAATCCGCAGCTGAGGAGGCTGAGAAGGTAGCTGAGCCAGACGTTCAGGAGGCTGAGAAGGTAGCTGAGCAAGCAGTTGAGGAGGCTGTGACAGTAGCTGAACCATCAGCTGAGGAAGCTGAGA
>BEGY01000019.1:652192-687003 GCA_002335675.1 Chlamydomonas eustigma
GAGGCTGAGAAGGTTGCAGAGCCAGTAGCTGAAGAGGCTGATAAGGTGGCAGAGCCAGTAGCTGAAGAGGCTGAGAAGGTGGCAGAGCCAGAAGCTGAAGAGCCTGAGAAGGTGGCAGAGCCAGTAGCTGAAGAGGCTGAGAAGGTTGCAGAGCCAGTAGCTGAAGAGGCTGAGAAGGTGGCAGAGCCAGTAGCTGAAGAGGCTGAGAAGGTGGCAGAGCTAGCAGCTGAAGAGGCTGAGAAGGAGGCTGAGACAGCCGCTGAAGAGGTCGAGAAGGTAGCTGAGCAAGCAGTTGAGGAGGCTGATACAGTAGCAAAACCAGCAGCTGAGAAAGCTGAGAAGGTAGCTGAGGAGGCTGAGAACTTAGCTGAGCCAGCAAATGAGGAGGCTGAGAAGGAGGCTGAGCCTGCAGCTGAGGAAGCTGAGAAGGTAGCTGAGGAGGCTGAGACTGAAGTTGAGCCAGCCGCTGAAGAGGTCGAGAAGGTAGCTGTATCAACGGCTGAGGAGGCAGAGAGCTTAGCTGAGCCATCAGTAGAGGAAGCTGAGAAGGAGGCTGAGCCAGCAGCTGAGGAAGCTGAGGAGGTGGGAGAGCTGGCAGCTGAGGAGGTATAGATGCGGTCTGTTTCTGCTACACATAAATGAGTATTGGTGCTTCAGCTCCATTTGTTGAGCTTTATGGTCAGAGAGGTGTTGTATTGCTTGTAGTGGATTATTGCAAAGGATGGCGTTAGCTTGCTGTTGATGTATACAGTGGTTCCGTCTTGATTGCCTACTATGGCAAACTGTGAATTAATTAATTGAGTTTTACTCATTTAGTTCACTTGCAACCATGCGATGTTCCGCTTGTGGTCCTAGAATATTCTCACAACTTTGGTACAGCCTTAATTGTTATCATAAATTAACCCTGAAATTATTCTGAACTGGATACAAATATTCTAGTCAGAAATTTTACTTAGGAAGAGACTGAGTTTCTCTATTCGACCTCTTAGCTTTTTCTCTCAACTTATGGTTTCTTCTCATTTCTAGTCCTGCCCTGCTGTGCCATATGTTGTGCATTACATAATTTACTCTCTTCCTCCTGCCAGTCTCATGATACAAAGCTACATAGCAGACTCGCCTAACACATGCCTAGTCTGGATCTTATTTAACACGGGCTGAGAATCAATCACAGCTTCTGTTCACAGGAGTGTTTCGTTTTCATTAGATAGAGGGAAAATGCAATTTGAAAGCAACAAAGAGATATTGTATAAGCATAAAAAGCAACGTATCTGCGGCAATATCTCATGGTTAAAAGCTGAACAGGATGTTGACGATGTGTGTCAAATTAATGCAATGCAGCACATGACAACACAAGTTAATGCATGTATTCCTGTCAACAGGATGGCACAACCTGATTATAACATCCGCCCTAGGAAGACTCAGCCATTCTGACTTCACTAGAGCATAGGCTACATTGCAGAGTCCAGTCATCATCATAATTATCACCTCGGCAAGCCCCCCATGGGTGCAAAGCGGTTGAAGGCCTGATGATCACAAAAAAGAAGTAAAAACATTGTATCAGTGCATGGTAAAATGGCAACAAGGTGACACGTGTCTTCATCAAGAGGGTAGAAGTGCATGGTAAAAGGAAAACCATAGTGAAGACACTAAAGACCATAGTGAAGACACTTCAGACCATAGTGGAGACACTTCAGACCATAGTGAAGACACTTCAGACCATAGTGAAGACACTAAAGACCATAGTGAAGACACTAAAGACCATAGTGGAGACACTAAAGACCATAGTGAAGACACTAAAGAGAGATCTTCACCTTTTCATTATATTTCCCTAGGCGAAAGCAATGACTATCAACAACTCCTATGTAGATTCGAAGCTTTGGGAGACTTCACTTGCTACAGCGCAGACCTCTCAACCACTTATGACACTTTAGTTCATATTCTGCATCCCTAAAATGTCACCTAAAGGAAGCCAACTCACAGTCTTAATGATGGGAAGGTCTAGAATGCGAGCCATGAAAGGTACTCTCCGCACAAATTGAAGAACTGTGGGGAAAAACTCGCAAAATAGGAGCCAAAACCCGTACGCCTCCACGAACAGGCCCACAATGGTCCACCCATACACAACCAGCGCACAGCCCCCAAGATAGAATGCTGAACCCTGAGTATGTAGGGTTCATGATGGTACAATGTTTTCAAGGGTGGAATCACACTAAGACCATACTAGATTGAGGACTCCAATGCTGGGCACATGCAGCACTCCTAAATCATAGTGACCATGTCTTTAAATAGGCCAAGGAGGAGTCAAGGCCTTACACTGAATTGGACGAGGAACTCACCTTCCTGTTCTTTTTCCTGGTGAAAAACTGAACGGCAGATCTAAATCCAATGGTCGTTGCAAGGCCCGCCAAGAACAGAAGCTGCGGGAGGCAATGTTTCAATATCTTTAAGAAATGAATGTGTAGTACCATATAATACCTATACAGGGATTGATGTATGTGTGTAAAAATAAGACCATGTAAATTGTCAGCATCTGTTATAGAGATCTAAATATTTCATCTGCACCCACATTACCCATAGCTATCAAGCCTC
This sequence comes from Chlamydomonas eustigma, assembly GCA_002335675.1. Lineage (NCBI taxonomy): Eukaryota > Viridiplantae > Chlorophyta > Chlorophyceae > Chlamydomonadales > Chlamydomonadaceae > Chlamydomonas > Chlamydomonas eustigma. The sequence continues at coordinate 654,782 of BEGY01000019.1, forward strand.
TGTCAAAGAAGAGAATCATTCCGAGGATGGCGAACAAGAAGCCGAAGGCCGTTAAGCCAAGGCCGATCTCTGCACAAAAAGTCAATTAGCTGGCGATAAAACATTTTGAAGTCTTATACTCACTCCTCTGATCCGTTAGCCATCCTCCTCCAAACATTCAGGAGAAATCACTGTAGTTAGCAGCTATCTGCGTCTATTAAGAAGAAGAAAGTGTCTCCCTTGCAATCTGTATCTTCAGAACTACGGGTGTCTTTGACTCGAAGTAAGTGAGGCCTTCATATGAATATTAAATCACTCAAGGTTTCGAACCCCACGAAGGATGGGGTTGTGTGGAACGTATATGTTCACACACTGGGAATCAGTCACTGAATAAACTTTCCTCAACTTCTCCGAAATAGCTCTGCTCATGTAATCTTGATTCTTGAGACTTGTTCTCGACAGTCCCATCGTGTACCTGCCCACTTGGCGTTGATCAATATTTCAGTATCCTTGTAGACAAGATTTGATTTCAAAGAATTCATGTCAGAGGCAAATCCTGCTGTTAAGTATGTGCATGGTTTACCGAGAAACGTCAAACTGCTTAGACTTGATCTAGCTAAGCGCTGCAAAGAGGCCCTACAGTAAGGGAACACCCACATTAAATTAGGAAGCAGCAGGGCTTACTGATCATAGGTTGATAATTCAATCACAGGAGCTTAGGAGATACATACCCTACAGCCTTAGGAAATCGCGTGAATGTTTGTCACAAATGGAAAGCTCAAAGTTGCACTTCTTAAAGCTCAAGTTTGTGTGCATATCCTGTAGGCATGCCTCTATACAGGCTTGCTGGAGAATCAACCTGTAGGCATGCCTCTATACAGGCTTGCTGGAGAATCAACCTGTAGGCATTAGACATGCAGGCACACTCTTCACGGGTATCCTCATCACTCCTGATGGTAACGGCAAGTTCATACGCTGCCTCTGCAAAAAGTGTGAGAATGTTGGTCACACTTTTAATATAAGCGATTGGGAGGCACATGTTGGTTCTAGAAATCACAGACCTTCAAAGCACATCTACCTCCAAAACCTTTTCATGACCCTGCAAGATTTCTTGTTCCTAGTTGAGTGTGTGGAGCTGGACACGACGCCATGGAAGTGGTGAGATGATGACTTATGTACCCATGAGGGCTTTCCTACCCATAATGAGGACTTGCCTACCCATGACAGAATCGCTCACTCATGATGACAATCATAGGAATGCATGCAGAAGACACTTGTGCCTTTCATACCATGAAAATCCCTTCCTAGTGAGATTGGTCCTACTTTTTATTCCTCATTGTATTGAACCTTTTTTTGGCTTGACATCTAATCTTAAAGAAATGATGCTCATCTGCTTACATCTTCCTTAAGACTTCTCTTTTGCACGTCCTTTGCATGCTCTTCTTTTCAATGTCGAGTGCAATGTCCTGGATGGATATTCTTTGGTAAGATTTACAATCAAGATGACAGCATACGTCTGTGCAGATTGTCCTGTTGGTACGGATTTGGTATAGATTACAAATGACAATGTGATTCTTGTAGGTTGATTGATGCGTGACACGTCGATAGTGCCATGAAGCAGATGTGTGAATTGAAGGAGCCTTTGAACGAAGCCCTTCTTACCTCAACGATCCCCTTATCAAATGAGACTCCTGCTGCAGGTTGTGTGTTATGACAGCTGCGATGATTATGCTGCTCATGAAGGCTGTCTGCCATCAAAGGTTCAGACTTCAACTGCCCAACATGCTCTGCATTGGCTGTACTGCCATCAGCACCTGACACCTCAGCATGTCTACCAGCTGAAGCTACCTGCTCCCAAGACAAGACAAGACTTCTGCCAGTATCTCCAGAACAAATTAAGACACCACTCAATGCCTCTAAAACAACCTTGATAGATGTTTCACTTCTGAGACAGTCCTCGTCTGCAGTACAGAGAGAGGCACCATCTGCAGTACAGAGAGAGGCACCATCGAGTATGAGGGCAAGCCTTTGTCAGGAATCAAATGGACTTTCTTCCAGTAAGCCACATTCTGTTTATCAAGCCAAGAAGACAGCAAACTATTCTGTCACTAAGCAGCCTGGCTTAGCCACCAAGTTAGCCATAGCTTGATTACCCACTACTGTGCAACCTTCCACAGCCACAAAACCAAAGGCTGCTGCAACCAATTCACTGATTGGTACAGCCTTGCAGCCTGAAACCCCTCTTTCTATATTGATATCGCCGGCCAAAGGGCAATGAGTGACTTCTTCCTCTGCTGGGCTCTCTAACCCTATCAGAAAGTCTAAACCCTGTCCTGCTTCAAAGGCCCTTGCTGGTCCTCCAATCATGCCTGATGCCCCACATTCAAGTTTAGGGACAGGCTCCAATCCACACTCCCATTCAAGTGTAGGGACTGGCTCCAATCCACACTCTCATGCTGCCTTTGGTGGTGTTGAATCCTGCATCTCTAATGGGGTCAGAGATATTGATCCAGTGAAGATGAAGATTGATCTCCCTTATCACACATCCCAACCACCATCCCAACCGCTGCATTGTCTCTCCTCTGAAGGTACGCTGTCAGCCACCACAAGCGCTCCTCAGCTTCCTGCTGACTTCCTTGTCTCTCCTCTGAAGGTACGCCGTCAGCCACCACAAGCGCTCCTCAGCTTCCTGCTGACTTCCTTGTCTCTCCTCTGAAGGTACGCCGTCAGCCACCACAAGCGCTCCTCAGCTTCCTGCTGACTTCCTTGTCTCTCCTCTGAAGGTACGCCGTCAGCCACCACAAGCGCTCCTCAGCTTCCTGCTGACTTCCTTGTCTCTCCTCTGTAGGTACGCCGTCAGCCACCACAAGCGCTCCTCAGCTTCCTGCTGACTTCCAGCCTCTTGTCAAATGCGCCAACAGGAGAACCGCAGCTTCCGATGCCATAGTAGACAATGAAGGAATGCATCCTGGATTCACAGCCCATGACTTGTTACATGGCGATAAGGATATCATTCAAACAGGGCCCGCAGCGCAGTCTGCTCTTCCAAGGAACGACAAAATTAGTACAGTCTGTTCTTTTCAGAAGGTCGCAGCATGGAAACTGCGTGCCTTGTCCACAGCTGTAGGCAGTGTTGCATGGTCAAGTCCCCCTTCACTGTTCTTAGGCCTGCTCTTATGTCTAGGCAAAGGTCGAAAGGGTGCACCCAAGTACAGGCAGAAGTCAGAGATGAACCTTTGGTTCCTCTGACAATGCCTATGACTAAGAATGAGGCAGCAGCTGGAAATGGTGTCACATCAACCTCAGAGATTCCGCTGTGTGGATCCGCCAGTAGTTCTCACCCTGATGGTGGAGTTGTAGTCAGTGCACCTCATCTCTGCAATCCCATGCATGGGGATCCACCTCATGCATGGATTTCCATGTCATGTTGCATGACACAGCCTCCAACAAGAGGTGGGGTGGAATGTACAGCAGTGGAATGTACAGCAGTGGAATGTGCAGCAGTGGAATGTGCAGCAGTGGAATGTGCAGCAGTGGAATGTACAGCAGTGGAATGTGCAGCAGTGGAATGTACAGCAGTGGAATGTACAGCAGTGGAACGCGTACAGCAGTGGAATGTACAGCAGTGGAATGTGCAGCAGTGGAATGTAAAGCAGTGGAATGTCAAATTGACTCCTCTGGAGCTGTGAGACCACACAGCCTTGATGCAAGAACCCCTGGAGAGAGAGTAACGAGGCAGAATGTGAATGCCAGGTCATCAGATCCAGGACTTCATTCAGTAGTAGATACATCAGATCCAGGACTTCATTCAGCAGTAGACACATCAGATCTAGATCCAGGACTTCATTCAGCAGTAGATACATCCCCGGCTGTCCCTTCAGTAATCATCAGGGAAAGGGTCCCTGTTGCATTCTCAGAGGATGAGTCCAACCTGTCTGCTATCAAGGAGCTCAGCAAGTTGAGTGCACCCCCAGCGCAGTACCCCTCAGTCGCTACTTGGTTCTCTGCCACCTCTCATGCTGCTGACCTTGTCTATAAATGTATCATGGGTTTGAAAATGCCATGTGTCCTAGAGCCTGGGGCTGCATTGAGGTCACTCATCAGAAGAGATCATGTAGACTAGATAGCCAAAGTAGTTGTGGCAAGTAGCTGCAAGCCCATGACCTTGACGCATGGGAAGACTCTGCTAGCCGTGGACATGATGAGCCGTTGTGATCATTTTTCATACCAGAGGAGGGTCTTGTGGGAACTAGATAGATGCAGCAGCTGAATGGGATGGAGATAACTTGCTACTCATGCAAGCGTTGCAATAAGTACTACTGTGGGTAGCCAGCTGTAGTGGTAGCCCTTGTGGGTTGAGATCTTCATTAAGTGACACTGAGGCGGGAGGACGCAACAGCCCGGCAGCTTCTTGTGAAAGTAAGGGAGGATTCAGCAATCCTGCAACTTGTGAAGTAGGGGAGGATTCAGGAGTGGGGCATCAACTTGTCAGCATTGAACTTCACCAATATATATAAATAAGTGTAATAAGTGTAACGCAATACTGGGTTGATTCTCAACATTCTGCTGTCCCATCCCTGGCCTCTTTACTTGGCCATTATGAAACTTCATCGATAACATAATTAGGAATTGTTCTGCTAATGCACTAAATGCTTTTACTGTACTTTAAACTGGGCCTTGGCAACTAAACTAGCAGATGAGAAGTGAGAGCCAACAAGCCTCAGTGATAGTATTTAAGATTATGGATCTGCTGCTGTTACTAATAAAATCTTAAATTTACAGGCCCACTTATAATGCTGTATATGGGTGTCTTTTCGAATGAGGTAGCTCTGACCTAAAAGTTACTAAAAATGCATGTTTTCCTGGAGAGAATACATGTATCAGCCTACAGAATGCATTAGTGCTCAATGCAGATGCCTGTCAGATGTTGCTTCTGTGGATGCCCACATGCAATATAGAGAATAGGCGGCTGGGAGAAATGTATTAACAGCTGCTTACTAGGAGTAATGTATTGACAGCTGCTTACTTAGCTTACTAGGAGTTATGTATTAACAGCTGCTTACTAGGAGTTATGTATCAACAGCTGCTTACTAGGAGTTATGTATCAACAGCTGCTTACTAGGAGTTATGTATCAACAGCTGCTTACTAGGAGTTATGTATTAACAGCTGCTTACTAGGAGTTATGTATTAACAGCTGCTTACTAGGAGAAATGTATTAACAGCTGCTTACTAGGAGAAATGTATTAACAGCTGCTTACTAGGAGAAATGTATTAACAGCTGCTTACTAGGAGTTATGTATCAACAGCTGCTTACTAGGAGTTATGTATCAACAGCTGCTTACTAGGAGAAATGTATTAACAGCTGCTTAGGAGTTCTGTATAATTAACAGCTGCTTAGCTGCTTACTAGTAGGAGTAATGTATCAACAGCTGCTTAGGAGTAAGCCTTCTATGACTGAGGTCAAGCGTGGTGCCACCAAGTCTTCAAGCTGTGGCGGAAAATGTTTTGTGCAGGCCTTACAAATCCTTGTTATCAGCAGCATCTACCTGGCCGCTACCTTACAGAGAGAAAAGACAAGGCCAAAATGAAGACTGTGGACGACGTCTTAGTAGTCTTAGCCATGCTTGCAGGTGTTGATAGTATCCTCCATCATTTACATGCTGTGCATAATATAACTTAAATCCATAATTTTCCTGTTCTGTCCATTTCTCAATATTCAAGAGAAAACACTTTTTACACATGTCACTTTCCTTTCCTTTTCACTTCACTTTTCTTCCCTTTTCCTTACACTTTTCACTTTCCTTTTTACACATGTCACTTTCCTTCCTGAGCAGATGAGGTGCACAGAAGTTTACCTGCAGAGTTCGATATGATGTCCCAGGTTTCATCCCCTTGTGATGTTATGAGGGATGACGATGGAACTCAGGAACTCAGGACTCAAAACATCGACAAGACGCGCACATACACATACATATACATAGATTAGAGTTGATTCAGATAGTTTAAATACTTATCTTCGCGAATGCATTATTTTACGATCACAATTTATGAATGTGACCAAGACTGAGGGGGCATAATTTTGTACAACAAGATCGCAAACATTGAAATTCAATCGCTTAGCGCTAATTCATTTACAGATTGGCAGGCACACCTCGCTGTAAGCCAACGCTAAATAAAGTTTCACAGTCTATATATGTTTAGATTGTTGTACAAAAATTCCAAATATTTATGCGCTGCAGTGCAGTTCATTCCTACGGTTCTGATTCGGCTTCAGTTACGTGTATATCGGCTTCACGTATTATTCATATTCTAAACTTATGTCCATCGTAATGGCGAGCCTTGTAATTAAATAATTAATTACCTATGTATCTGTACCTATCTTTTCTAGGCACTCTTCATGCACCTTTCAGGCAGTTTCTAGGCAAAAACTATATCCATCGTAATCGCGCCATTGCTCACTTTCACTAAAGACCCCGACACTCATTCGGAAAGACACCCTGCCTGACGCTGTCCTTCAAACTGCAACACAAGCTCAATTTGTTCAACAATGACAGGAGTTGCAAGCAATAATTACCATGCGAGCTGTCCAAATATTCAACTTGCACAAACTAAGCAATGCAGAGGCTTCCAATTTGCTAGAGCTGAAGCTTTAGCTCCCTAGGCTTCCTAAGAATTGGCTTAAGCTGTAAAGCACCTCTGAGGCAGTTTGCACACATCAAGAAGGCAGCACTTTATTTGGGTCCATGTGAAGGCTTCGTGTTTATTTAGGTCCAACACCATTTATTGTGAAGGCAGAACATACATAGCTAGCTACAAGACCAGTGGGTATTGCACGTCGCTTGATGTTCCTCTGTCATGTCAAGCTAGTTGAGTTTTGTTAGCTGGGTATCCTCCCCCTCCTGACCTTCAGCCACAGATTTGAGGAGAGCGCTGCCTTCAACAGAATGTACAACTCTAGGCACATGACATGAATAGAGAGGAAAGGGAGATTTGGGAATCTGAGCGGAATCCTATTGTCTCATGTCATTATGTGATGCAAGAGGATCTTCAAGCCATGCGGGACTCTTTGTGTATCAACGCGTTGTAGAACTCTAGCCCTTGACTCTTCTGATAAGCTTAGCCCGGCCAGGGAGAGACTCATTTCCACCAGCAGGTGTCACAATGCCTCTATCTATCCCAACAGGGACACTGCTATTCACCCCGCAGAAGTTCAAGCCTAGTCCTTTGTTACACTGCTGTAAGCTTCTGCATCCTTGTTTCCCTCAGAGCCTTCTACTTCCTCAGAACCTTCTGTATCTTCAACTCCATTCAGATCAACTTGATTTTCAGCTTCCTCCTCTGCCTTCAACTCCGCCTCCTCCTCCTCCTGTTCATCCTGGTCTCTTGCCTTTGTGCCTTTAATTTCAGTGTCAGTCACAGCTTCATAGGGGACTACAATGTTACGGAAAGCCACGTCTCCTGTGAACAAGTCCTCCATCTCACTGACCTGCACATAACCAATGAGCCACACATAAAGCCATAAGTCCATAATGGTCAACATAAGCGGTGATGAATGCAACAACATTGAAGTAAAACATAAAACACGAAAGGTGGTTGATGTATCGTCGATACACGATTTCAAACATGCACATTCGCTCAAGTTAACTCACTTTCAAGGTCAATATGCGGGCTTCACAGTCAGCAGACCCATAGCTTACGTATACCATGCCATCCTTATTCAGGTCTAGACCACTAACAAATGCTACAAAGGATGTTCTCTGTATCAACAAACACAATGCATTAGTACAGGCAACAAATGCAACAAAGGATGTTTGATGTATCAACAGCACAATGCATTAATGAAGGCCAATAGTAAAAATCCTTTACAGCCTCATGTGTGTTTAGAATGGCAAACAGGATGAAGGTTCTGGACCTTGAAAATACTGGTTTCAATAAGGCAGATTGTTAGGCATGCCTCATATCTTTGAAATATAAATTTATCTAGCGCTGTTAGAAACTGTGCTTCGTAATCTGCATCAAGATACATATAAGAAGTAGAGGACAGCACAGATGCCTATCGAATTGGGATCCTTCTTGAATGGTGCTTTACCTTGAAAGAGGTATTAAACAAAAGCGGGAGTTCGTCGCTTACACCAAGGATGTCAAATGGAGGTTCTGGCTTGACCATGAATGCAAAGTGGCGGTACAAGCGGATGTACCCGCGTGAAAACCTGAAAAGGTTGAGGAGATTGTAAAGTGCTGATAGTGGTTACGCATGATGCTTCTGAATGTTCTGGAGTGATGTTGGAGACTTAAACTTCCATTCTGGAAGCTCTCCCATGCTTTGCAATCCCCTCCCATGCATTGCATTGAAAGTACATACTAAACATTTGACAACAGTTTGGCATTATCTTCTCAAAGAGAGTCACCTCTCAATGTGATGCATGATGCCAAGATAGTAGGGCTCCCCACTGGATGACATACTTGCAGGCACATACACCAGAGGGGGACCACCATGCACATCATGGCTCGCAAACTTCTCCATAACTGTGGGATCATGAGTTGTCCACCTATGCATGACAGAGATTGCCATATGGAATCATGGGATCATGGAAACAGATGTAATTTGTTGACGTAATGTATGAAGCTGTTAGACCTCACACAACAACCAAAACATTCCAATGCAGGCACATGAGGACAGTCCTGTACTACCTCCTAGCATGTATAAAACATTGGCCCAAGTGTGCGCACATGAGACATCATCCTAGTAAGCCTTACAAGCTTTCTCCGAAGATACTGATCTCAGAAAATGGATTCATCTGAATTGCATGTCTTCAGTTTTCATCCATGCTCATAGAGTTTTAAGTGGTTGAACATGCGGTAGCACGTCAAGAATTTCGTCCCATCACACCATGAGGCATGATCAAACTTGAACAAATGTTATGATATTTAATACTTTACAAAATAGATCCTGCTTGGATACACAGCAGGCGCATGCTCTACCACATTACCTGTGGACCTAAGCCTACATCATTGGTTACCTGTGGACCTAAGCCTTCATCACTGGTTACCTGTGAACTGAGACTCCACTTGGCAAGATCTCAAACACGGTATGTGGTTGCACCATGTAAGTCACATACAAATGCTCAAATCCATGCGTATCCTGTAGTCAGGCAAGATATAAGTTAAGAGCAACAAAGCCCCAGCATCTAAACCATGGCTGCAGCCAGCAACAAAGTCATCATTTAGTGTTTGAGGAAAGGACAGAGAGAAATGATGCAAAGTTTTAAGCCATGATATGGGAGCTCAGCTGTATGCTTCACCGTGCTGCTCTTATCCGTTTGGTTCCATCATTTCTCATAATTTAGGATTTATCCAATCAATCTCTGACTCCATGATCTCTCCCAGGTTTAGCAATCAATTCCATGACATGCTGAGTCAATCTCTCTCAAGGTGTTTTGTCTAGGCACGTTGCGTCATACCTTGTAAATGAAAGGCATCCAGTTCTTCTCCATGACATATTTTGCACTCTCAGGGTACTGGAAGTCTGCTGCTGGCAGCAAAGGGACGGGCTCTTGCAGCATCCATGGATCATGAGTGAGGGAAGCGTGAGTAAAGGTTATGGATGTGTGAGAGTGCGGGCGTAGACGAGTACTGATGTGGGAGGATGTGTGAACGGTGCTTTGCCTGAAGCTGTTGATCAATGAGCCTTCTGTCTTCACCTGCAATTAAAAGAGATGTTACCACAGTCCCTTACCACAAGATAAGGGAATCAACATTAACTCGAATGCCGACATATAGAGATTGCTCTGGAAGGTGTGTTTTAAGCAAGGTAACAGTACTTTGAGGGCATGGTTTGAAGAAGAAATCTAAGAATACTTCCAATAGGATGCAACAATCTCCTCTCCTTTGACACTAATTACATTGGTCTTCTTTCAAGAGGCTTGCGACATAATCTCACCTGCACTCATCCTAAACCCTGAACCTCACCTGCAGTAAACCAAAAACCTCACCTGCACCAGCCACTGATGGTAAACAATGAGATCATCACAAGTTGAAGATTTGTTTCGTATATGAGGCTTCCTTCCAAAGATTGCGTAAACACCTTTTCCAGGCCATCTCCACACCTAGAGTGAAAAGCAGAATCATCAAGGAATGCTTTTAGATGAACAGAGGGCCATCTTCACCTGTCTTCCTAGGAGTGAAGATAGGGACAATTTTCTTTCTGTAAGTCGCACATTGTGAGAACTAATTGCAGCATAAAGTGTCCTTTGCTGTTTAACACTAATTCCAAATGCTTATGCAAAGACATGTATGGCATGCAAATATTCAGTTACTTTTACATCGCCTAGGCCCTTCATGTCCATTTTGCCTCCTCTAACTCTTTTGTCAAGATCACACTCCCTGTACTGCCCCTTCCAAGGGTCAAAAGCATTGCATCTGTAGACATGAGTCATATAGCAACATGATTAAGGGATGATCTTGACAACATTCTCAAGGTGTAGGAAGGGAATGGGTTACATTCTTCACCTCAAAGATTCTAGCCCCATCTTCTGGTATCCTTCACACATGTACAGAGAGTTGTCCCATATTGCTTTTCCACTTGCTGTAGCTTTAATTTTTGTATACTTGATTGCCGAGATAAAAAGTTCGTTGTACTCCACGAGAGAGGGGTTGTACCATCTGTCCATAAAGGAGTTAGCTGTGGTTTGCAAAATTTCAAAGTTCCGAAGGCACTCACTTATCTTTTGCCCAACACCTGATCTTCGTGTCCGAAGCTGCCTCTGTCAAGCATGTGAAGCAATGCATGGCCGACATGAGAAGAGAGAAGCCCCACAAGCCTCTCTTACCGAACGGCATATCCTATAAGTCACGAGGTAAGCTAGTTATGTCATATGGAGCCAGTTGTGTTGTATTCAGAGTATGTTGTAACAGTCATAATCAACGTTATCTGTGTACGGCAATGTGTCAACATATTTTTAGTGGCATACTAATCATTCACAGTAAATACACACTCATGAAATATATCAGTACTATCCTCATCAAAACATGATCATTACGAAACGTGAGAGACATGTCCTTTTCAGCGAGACAAACACATCAATTCCAAAGGCTTGCACTCTTAGCAGAAAAAATAGCGACAATTGCAAAAGCTTCGACTCTACCTCACAGTCTGAGGGCTCAGGTGGCGACGTACCACACAGCATTAATCACAGCACCTTCCAGCTTATCGATCCACTTCAAAAATGCTCTTTAAATATCAATCGCGTGACTTCAGACGCAGTCCTTAGGATTGTGGCAGAATCAGCTGCATGCCAGGTACGTTCACAACTTTCCCACTTAGCTCGTGTTTACTTTTATACTAATTTCTTAGACATGGAAATTTGCAACAGGATAGAAATAGTGCGCACTTAACACCGTACCACGGTGCCCGAGCCCCACCAATTAATTTAGAAGATTACCTTCAGAGGATAGGACAGTTTACAAAGTGCAGCCCAGTTTGCTTTGTTATGGCTGTAGCATATATGGATGCCCTGAACCAGGTAAGGAGGAAACGCACACCTGGTACTCGGAAGTTTGGACAGCTCTTCTCGTTCACCCAGGACTTCCATACCTACTGATTCCTGATATTGTGACCAGTGTCTTCTTATTGATTGTGGCAGCTCCAAGAGACATGTCCCAATGTCTTACCTGTTGTCCTTATTTAACAATCAACAGAAAGACCCACATGTCATCCCCTGCGCTCTGACTATCCATCGCCTTATGTTGGTCGGAACTCTACTTGCTAACAAGCTGGTCGATGATAAGAGATACAGCAATCATTTCTGGGCAAGGGTGAGATTGCAAACCAATGTGGCATCTCTTACATGGACTTCAAACATCATTGCTCCAATGCATTGAGCCTTCGTGTCCAACCTTCCTGCATGGACTTCAAACATCATTGCTCCAATGCATTGAGCCTTCATGTCCAACCTTCCTGCATGGGCTTCATGACTCCTGCATGCAAGCAAACACTCATATGTAGTACGTTGAGGACATCTCCATTCATTCATATGCCAAAGTTCAATCCAAGTAAGAGAGTTCATGCTAGTATACCTCAACTGTAAATTGCACTAGTCAATTTCAGCGCCATGGACTCAGACAATGCTGTGTACTCTCTACCTATTGTTAGTTAGTTAGTTGTTAGTTACTTATCTCTCTTCATATGTTGTCCTAGACGTTATATTCATGGGTGTAACCTGTTCATGAACTGCTGGTTTGGGTTTGGGGTGGACACAGGTGGGAGGCATCTCCCTTCAAGAGCTCAACGCTCTTGAGCTTGAAACTCTTCAGAGACTTGACTACAGGCTGGTAGTGGCTCCAGAGGTGGTGCGCATGTACCTGAGGCAGATGCAGGTAGGCAGGCTGGTAGTGGCTCCAGAGGTGGTGCGCATGTACCTGAGGCAGATGCAGGTAGGCAGGCTGGTAGTGGCTCCAGAGGTGGTGCACATGTACCTTAAGCAGATGCAGGTAGGGGACTTGAAGTAGTGAGCACTGGGAGGTAGGCAGGCCCTGCCTTCCTGCTTTCCTTGGGCACTCAAAAACACCTTTAAGAGTGACCTGAGCTTTGAGCCTTGCCCCAAAAACAAATAATCGGGTGTTATGGCAACAAGAAGTTTTGGAGTTCTTGAATGATAGTGCTGTCCTTGGTATGATTGTGAATTTCTTGGTATGCTCGCAACAGGCCAATGTCCTGACATTGGGGAGTGAAGCTGGTGAGTCACATCGGGAAAGTGTGGGCCGCAAAAGACGGAGTATAACTGGCGCATCTTCAGGAGGTGGCTCCTCCCCGGCTGGCTCAGAGCGCAGGAGCTTTCGACGCCTTAGCAGCATGGACTCTGTTGCAGCAGGTGGTGTGGATGTGAGTATGGCATCAGGTGGTGGGGGGACACAGCGTGCCTGCTCCTCTGGAGGACACAGTATGGCCTCTGTTGGTATCGGTGGGAGGTCTGGGGACAGTGAGGATGAGGTTGAGGGTGGTGCTGAAATGACCTTCTCGGGCAGTGTTGAGCACAAGGGTCGTGACAACAGTGTGGTGATGGATGTGGACCAGTTGGCAGTGTCTACTGGTTGTGGAGGTAGTAGTCAAGTGACCATTGATGTAGATGATGTAAAGCCTGCAGTACCAGAGTCAGTAGTCAGTGGAGCTGGGGTCATGGGAGTCTTGGTGAAGGGATCGTCTGGAGAGTGTGTGGAGAATGTGTCATCAGGGGAGTTGTTAGGCGGACAGACGAGACACTCTGTGCCTTCCTTTAGAAAAGTGTCTTGGGCTAGTGGGAGCTAGCTGTGTACCTTCCCTTAGAAAAGTGTCTTGGGAGCTACTAGCTGGCTAGTGGGAGCTAGCTGTGGGTGCAGGGCATCTCCCCTGCTGTCAGTTCAGCGCAGGTTCAAAGAAGTCATAGTTCCTGTAATCAGGGTGGAATGAAGCTTTTAGACTTGCCTTTAATGGCTCCTCGCAGATTGGCTGTTTGGAGCTGAACAGGAGGAAAATTAGTCCTTCCTAAGGCCTGCTACTTCTTGCCTCCTCCTATCCTCATTTTTTGTCACATCTCAGTACACATTCATTGTTATCAATCACGCACTAGTAAATAAAGTTTTTAGGATCTTCTGACCTCAGCAAGCACAGGGATTTCCTTTAGACGTGATAGTATATAAAACATAGAGTAGTGTGAGTGCACAAGATGGCTCTCCATAGTATCACACTGAATAAGTGTGTCAGGTGTCACCTTAAAGAAGCCATGTCATGTTGTGTTGCTTATTACTATTCTTTGCAGAGTAGAGATAGAGATGTTGTCTTTTAAAGGTATCTAAGCAAGCAATCATAGGGCAGTGTATTGCATCGGCAATACTTGGCAATTACTTTGAAAACGGGGAGATTTTTATGCTCAGTAATAATTTGCTGTAATATTGCTGCTTGCTAACTATTTGATGTAAAATCAATTCCAGAGCACTGTGTCTCCATTTGCAGGATCCGAGGAATCTGAACTGCTTGACTGAGCTATAAAGTAAGCTTTTCATACATGTGCCTTCCAAGTGCCTTTCTTTGCAGGCCCTTCACCCAGGCCACAGCCATAAATCACAACAGTTATCAGGGCTCTTACAAGCTAGCAGAGTACACCGTCCTCATGACACTTGGAACTGTTAGTATGTCGTTAATGCATGCGGCTCATAATCCCTCAACTCTCCTAGTGCAGATTTCTAGTAGGTAGGCATTAAAAGTTACCCAGAACATGTTCTTCATACTCTTATTAGAGGCTAAAGTGGCATCAGTGTTACTTAAAGGGTACATCAGTACACTCAAATATGTGCAACATGCTGGATGCACAATCAGGCAACACTAAGACAGACTTGTGATGTGACTGCAGAGTCATGTACATACTGCGTTTGCATTCAGTGCGCCTGCCTAACTGTCTCGTGTATGGATTTTTCCTCGATCAGCCGTACATCGAGTCTCGTCTCTCTGACGGCGTAATCACTTTTGACTCCAGTCAGCAGGTGAAGTCGTGTTGAGGTGGTTGTGGTTGTCGAGTCCTCAGGGCGTCCACGTAGCTTTTGTGAGCTCAGCACTTACGTCAAATAGCTTCTTTGCAGCTCCAGCATCATATGATGCCTGACTTGATGAAACCGGCCTTCAATCAACAAATTGAATTCCAATTGATTGAGGCAAAGTGGGGACTGTGAACAATGATCTTTCTGGGCCGGGGTTATAAAGCAGATTGAGTTAAGGAGCCTTCAAGCAAGATTATGCGCATTTCAATGTCCGCGCCTACATAATACATGCAAACTCCCTGAGATCAGGTTTTTGGTATCTCAATAACCCCTGTCTTCCTAACCTTCCTTAAACCTGTTTTCTCAGCGCAGCTGGTCCTCACCTGCAGTCTGTGTAGTACTTGGAGCTCACGTTCTGTGCTTCAGGTGAAGATGCTAAGTAGATGCTGGTCTCAGCCCCTTGAGCAGGGGTCTTGAAGAACACAGATGCTAAAGCAACAGCAAATGGCATGAAGACAGAGTCCTTCACCATGTACCTGTTGTTGAGAGAGATCAGATATTGATGCTAGGCGACTTAACAAGTACAGCGTGTGAAACGGTACATCATTGGTACTCGTGACTGCAACTTGCTTTCTAGTACATAGTTCAGACAGAAGAATTTAGCCATCTTTCTAATTGGATGGAAAATGATTTCCAGTTTTCTTAAACCTCAGCAATGACAGAAGTCAGTTCTTTTTAACAACAATGCTAATGAGTAAATTGTCACAGCATGACTGGCATACGCCAACAACATTGCCTCTCCTCCTGTCAATCATAATTACTAAAAACACATCACCTTCCCAACTCTGTCCTCACAACCCCAGGGTGCAAACAATTGACAGTGACGTTAGGCTGATATGACAAGCGCTTGGCGAGCTCATAAGTAAACATTATGTTTGCAAGCTTTGACTGCCCTGAATGGACGTGAGAGGTAACAGCATCATGAAACAAGGAAGCCAGTCCCTAAAATGGGGAGAGCAGCAAGTACACAAGAGCAGCAAGTACACGAGAGCAGCAAGTACACAAGAGTTGGGGCAGAACTGCAATTGAAGTGGTAATAACAACAAACAACAGGCACAGTATGCTCAATCAACACAGTATCTCATTATGCACATGATTAGTATGAACAATAAAGAATCACCATATGCCTCCCATGCTGAGTACGTCTTCTCTCTCATCAGATCATTAAAGTCCACACTGCCCATCATGTGCGCTGCAGAGGCAACATTGATGATGCGGACAGGTCTGCAGGAATCATCTTGAATGTATCAGTGTGTGAGCTTCATATATCAAATAAGCTAGATGCTCAACATGTGGAGGTGAACGCTACAAGCTTCAACTCCGAGAATGAGATATACATCAAATCCAATTTTATACACCCCAGCTTTCCAATACCAGCTGCTTTATAATTTTGGTTAAAAGTCATGCTTGCAACCTCTGGACTTGGATGTAAACATGAAGTTGTAAAAACACACCTCAGGAGGCAATATCAAGCTTGCATAAATAGTCAGAAAAGCAAACAATCATTTGTAGTACTGAGCTGAAGGCCTTGTAAGTCCTCAGCATTCTTACGTTTTGCTCATGTTCCTTACTTCTTAGGTTCTGTCAGTGCCGGCAGCAATAAGTTAGTGAATAGGAAGTGACCTAGATGATTGGTTCCCAACTGGAACTCAAACCCATCTTTTGTTGTCATCTTGGGGGTGGCCATGACACCTGTATGGAGGTGTTAGTGCACGGAGCTGTCTAATCAATAACAGCATGATAACAGACAAAGTATCCTAGCAGTGAAAATACTTTGAATAACAACAAAATATTATTGGGAAGTGAGGGTACATTCATAAGACAGTAGTGATCATGAGTCTCCCTCAAAATATCCTGTTGTACATATATCCAAACAATAAGGACTATGATGAAAGTGGTTGAAGCTGTACTCATCCTTTCCTGCATTGTTTAGCAGTACATCAAAAGCTGCATCCCCACTATCTAGCAACTGCTGAGCACATGTGCGCACAGAGGACAGGTCCGTGAGATCTAGAAACACAGTGCTGACCTTTGACCCTGGGACCTCCGCACTGAATTGCAGAACAGAAATATTGAAAACAATGGTAACTCAAATTTCAACGATATTCCAAGTGATAAATACAGAATAACACAGTGGCTGTTATTACTGCATATTGATTTGATCGCAGGTGATTCGTCCAGTTACAATCACAATATTAAATCAGAGATATCTACATTCAAAATATTGCTGTTAATTTGCCATTGTAGTTAGAAAAATCTCTGATTTGAGGGGAGCTAGTTGCTCAGTTCAGGTCTTGGCATCAATTCTGCAGGACACCATCCTGTCCAGCACAACAGCTGCACAGTAACAATGACAACTTACATCAACTTCTTCTGAGCATCTGAAGCCTTAACAGTATCCCTACAAGCTAGCACCACTTCAAAGTCTTTTTTCAAGAGACCAAGTGCTGAAAGCAGAGCATAACGGTTGGTTTAAATTTCCTGATGTCCATGAGACAGTATCATTTGGATACCCAATATACCTGTTTCATAACCAATGCCTGTGTTTCCACCGGTTATCAGAGCTCTTTTTGAAGCTAACGCAGAAATGTCCCGAGATGCAGATACTTTTCGGTATTTTTTTGTAGTATGTCCCAACGATGTTTCAAATAATTTCCGTTGTAACATCTTCAACTGCATTATAACCCGAATGTAATTTGATGATCAATGGTAAGCTTTTGAGAGTCGTTGAACATTTAGAGGCTTCCATAGTCCGTGGTTTACGTCGGGTTTTGTTCGAGGTAAAAGTACTCGAGTATCAATCACCCAGTTGATATACTTCAGAACATTTGTGTGGGCAGAAACTCATGCAAATCCAATGGTCCGCAACTCCGTATTGTAGATAATGAACGGGTCGTGATGTAGCATACACAAATCCTTCACTCCCAAAATCCAGCAAGGATGGTCATTGGTCATAGAAGTTTCGATGAGTATAGACTATAAAACACTCCACCTGACGAGAGAGTCTCTCTCATTAATTTGATGGAAGGGCAGGAACGGTCCGGCCTACATCGAGCTTGTGTGCTGTTGTAGAAACGCCATGCTTTCTTTCAAGGAAACTGAAGGCAAATCGGCAATTGCTGGGGACAGAAATACGCTGAGGAGTGGATGTGGCCATCCGGGAAGTGTGCTGTGCATAAAGAGATGGGGTATTTGCACTGGACCCTGACACAACATTGGCCTGACCCATAAGATCTAGATCTTCAACAAGAACTCCACCAGCCTGCTCACAAGTTCTCTGAGCGGAAAAAAGTTGAAGAGGTCAAAAGGTCATATTCAGCCTTCATTGCCCAGGAAACGGGAGTCTTGTCCTGATCATGTTTGAAGTGATCACCAGAACATCCTCTCAAAGAATCCAACTGAACCAACACCAACCAGCCCTTAATCAGTTGGATTTAAAACTGACCCATGTTCATTGTCAAGGTCTAAGCGTGTGAGAATGCCATACCTGTAGGGTGCTAGGCTGAGGTATCTGTCCGGTATTATCCGTCAGACTGAAGTTGTACACCGCATTATCCTGATGAGTGCGAACCTCAGCCCTGAGGTGGTCAACATGTGCAGAAAGGCCAGGGTTAAACCAGTTTTCTTAAGTGACACACATGTTGAGAAGATGAAGGCCTAACCCCGTAAATCAAGATACCTGGTAATCCAGAAACCCGCATTGCTGAGCTGGGAGAAGAGATCCAGTAGGCAGTTCTTGTCATTTGCCTGAGCATGAAAGTCACAGTGAGGACTATTAAGGTACATGTACATAGAGACACAGGCAGGGAGAGTGATCTGTAAACAGTTCAAAGGAGTATGTGTAGCACTGACATTGGAGGGTGAGAGGAAGTAGGAGTGAAGGGGCAACACCTATGGCTCTGTAACACAAACCTGTACATGTGGAGAGAGTAGGGCAGTTCATATAACTTCCTGACACCTATTTACCTGTACATGCATTTTCAGGCCACGAGGGAACCTCCGCTGCACAGCACTCTCAAGCATGTACTTCAGCTTGTATGCCCTGTCGGCATCCCAAATCGCTTCTCCATACCTGTTATTGCAAGAGAGAAATGTGGTGCTCGTGAAATGGATAACAAATGTCAAAATTAAATTCTTTACAAAACTGACACGCGTAAAGAACCTTTTTTGTATTAGAAGTAACAGCTTTGAAGCTGTTATGCAGAAGGAGCATTGCCTCCCATGAACTGGCAGGAATGAGCAGTTTTGCCTGTCCTAGAACTAAATTGCATGAGGAACCTTGCCAGTCCTAAAACGAACTGCATGATGAGCCTTGCCTGTCCTACCACCCACCTGGGCCTCACGTAAAATAGCTGACTTGCATACTCCCCTTCACTGTCAATGGTGCCATGGTAGACCTGGGAGAATGAACCAGGAGTCACATGTTAAGTTACCCCTAACGGCGACAAATCTGTGTCCAATACAAAATGCAAGGTCATGTACTCTGAATATTCATGAAATTATGCTCATGTCATGAGAAAGTGATCTGTTGCATGCCAAGCACTTCACAGAAATTGAGAAAAGCGGCTCTACCACTTACATCGTAATTCATGTCCGCAAGGGTGCACACCTGTGGATAGTACAACAGGGGCAATATCAAAGCTCCAGAGAACTTGAAGTTATTGTTAGATTATTACAAAAAGCAACTTTTGCATGTGTTACAACTCCACCACTGAGCACTGGCTAAAAGGTGTCCCACCGTGTCAAAGAACAACTTGTTCCTGTCTTTGCTGGTGATAGTAACCAACCAGTAGTTGAGGAGTGGGCTGTGCTGGATCTTGACCTCAGCACGACTGAAGGATTTCCCAGTGAGCAAGGGCTGATTGGGGTCCTGTGGCGGTGAGGGAAAATGTGGAAACAATAAGGCAGTGTGGAAACAATAAGGTAATGTGGAAACTATAAGGTTTGCAATTGGATGATAAGGGCGACGTGCACATTGTACATAGTAAGGCGGGGATGGGATCAGCATCCTTTCAGCAAAATCTGAAGGGCAATACACCAGAAATCCCCGATCAGGAAGGATCTGGAATACTGGTGATCCTACCGATCAGGAAGGATCTGGAATACTGGTGATCCTACCGATCAGGAAGGATCTGGAATACTGGTGATCCTACCGATCAGGAAGGATCTGGAATACTGGTGATCCTACCGATAAGGAAGGATCTGGAATACTGGTGATCCTACCGATAAGGAAGGATCTGGAATACTGGTGATCCTACCGATAAGGAAGGATCTGGAATACTGGTGATCCTACCGATAAGGAAGGATCTGGAATACTGGTGAGGCAAGATTATATACGGCTTACTACTACACACTCAGAGGACTGCTGCTTTTTTGTGTTTGAGGTATATGAGCACGTACCCAGGAGCTACTCATGTTGAGTAGATCTGAAGACAGAGAGGCGGTAGGTGCCGGAGCCATGGGCGTAAGTCCTGGCACAGTGGCTTTCAACACAGCAGCTCCTCCTGAGGACAACCTAGAGAAAGTCACTGATGCAGCAGCATCTGATGCAGTCGCATTCCCTACTGAGAGGCGAGACATGCTGACTGCAGTGCCAGCAGCAGCAGCAGCAGCAGCAGCAGCAGCAGCAGCCTCCACCACTGCTGCTGCAGAGGCCCAAATGGCATTGTTCCCACTTTCTAGAGCCTTCAGCTGAACCTGGACCTCTGAGCTCCCTGCTGCACCACCTAATCCCCTAGGGGTCTCTGATCCAGAGGCAGGCCCCACAGCTCCTCCAGCAGTTGTTCCAAGGGATGAAGATGACATGCTGCGGTTAGAGGGTGGCAGACAGGACGGTGAGAGAGGTCGTGAGTCAGCACCTCCAGCACCTCCAGCACCCATCGCGGATGGGTCCGGGGAGGTGAGACCTCCAGATACCACTTCCTCAAGATGTAACTGCTGTGCTCCTAGTAGTAGTTGCTGCTCCCAACTCCTTAGCTCCTCCAGAAGAAGAAGGTGATGCAGTCTACGCTCATGATGAATTTCACCCCTCACCTGAATAAAACACGTAGGCTTCACTCAAGCATATGACTAGTGAGGCTGTGGCAATAATGCACAGCACATCTCCTGCTATTGTACAGGAACAGGCTGAAAAAGATTTTTTTTTACAGATCTGATTACTATGTATGCTACACATTTACAGCTCCTCTCATAACCCAGCAGACTACTTGAGCATCTACAAAGACGATCCCTGATGCTACAACCAGAAATCTCTGCTACCTTCATCCCTAACTCCCCAGTACACTCACCATCTCCTGCTTCACTACAGCTTCCTCTCCACCTCCTAGCATATCAGCCAGCAAGGTCCCAAGGCGCTGTAGCTTTAACAAATCCTGAATAGGAAGACCGCCATCTGTAACACCTACCACGAGTGCAACACGAGTATGGAATGTCCATACCTGCAGCAAAAAGCAGCAGCACAAGAGGTCATGGCTGTGACATTGCATAGAGGCAACAACACACTTTGACACCTTGCAGATTCAAGGTGATCTAGATATTTCAGAAACATTTCATGAGAAAACATTCAGGGTGTGCAAGGTGCAAGGTGCAAGGAGACTTATAGATCACTCAAATGTTCTACCACCAGCAGCGAAGAAAACAATCCTGACAGGATGCTTGAATGGACAAAACTCTGATTGATGCCGTATTGTACAAGGTATAGAGAATCAGTACAAAAGACGCAAATCCATAAAAATTGTGCGGATCCAGGCAAAGCAAATTGGGCCACAACTTGTAATCAGCACAGAGCACCCTAGAGTGTGATCATCCATAGCAACGTCTGAGGGACGATTTTGAATGTGGTGGATGAAATTCTCTTTCAAGATTGGCCTGGATACACATTATACCATCCTAACTGCAAAGCACAGTCACTACAGCGTGCAGGCCTTGGAGTGAGTCCTTGCAACCACTCACAGCGGCAGACATGACATCAAAGCCGCTAGTTACAAGAAGCTGTAAAACCCTGGCCAGAAGACCGCTGCAATCCCTTCCTGCTAGCTCAAATACTGAGCAGCTGCTGCTTCCTGAAGAGTGTATGGAAACGAGGCAGTGCATGTGGTATCTCTTAACAATGCAAGGAGAAGCAACTTTCTCAGGGGCAACAATGAGTAAAATACTTTTTGTGCTGCAGCGTACCTTGCTGGACCTCATTGTCTACACTGAGCAACTGCAAACATATAAATTCTGGTGATTGGGAGCAGTAAGTGAATAGTTTCATGCTTCTTTCACCTTCTTAATCAGTGATAATTTCCTTGGATCTACAACCTTTCCTTTCGGCGTCTCTGTCACGAAGAATTCTGCACACGTAAGGTCAGGGTGATCAGCAAACAGTTCAGCATGGCTATCACTATGCTGATAAGTCGTCCTCTAACCATCGACAAACCAGCCCCCATCAGATGATATTCTAGCTCTTTTAATGCTCAATCCGAGCTCTGTCAAACATTGCACGACCTGTGCCATGTCGAGAGAGAAGCTTGGAGTAGACAGTGAATGCACCTAAGCAGATAAACTAGCTACCTCGATTAAAGTTCCAGGCCGATTTGCCGAATCAATTGTTATGACAGTGACTTCATCGTAAGTCTCGTTGTCAATTTGCACGTTTGGAGGATGCAGTCGAAGCTCAAGAGTCTCATACTCAAGTAAAATGCCCTCGCTGGTGACAGAGCTTAGCTGTGTGCCTAAAGTTCCCTCGCTCAACTTGTAATCATTAAATGATTGTAAGCTTGCAGACCTGTGGACTAGATTGCGCAAAAGTAAAACGTTCATGATTGTGGATCGGATGCACAATGTTCGACATTTAACTCTCATACCTCAACGTTCTCGGGAGTAGTCGATGTTACGAGTAGAAGCCAACCAATTACAAATATTTCTCAAGATATAGCTGGCATCAGGGAATACAGTAAACCTCTAGGAAATTCAACACAATGCCCAGACAGTCATGAAAGTAAACAAACGTACACCTCCTTTGCAAGGTTCAAAAAATATGTATTCAAACA
Organism: Chlamydomonas eustigma; assembly: GCA_002335675.1. NCBI lineage: Eukaryota > Viridiplantae > Chlorophyta > Chlorophyceae > Chlamydomonadales > Chlamydomonadaceae > Chlamydomonas > Chlamydomonas eustigma. The sequence continues at coordinate 677,363 of BEGY01000019.1, forward strand.
TGATAATCCTTATTCAAAAACATTGCAGTCATGAATGAAAACGCTAGGGTGTGACCAGCATATTTATAGCTGGGTTCAAAAGTTGTTAGGGAGCACTCTGTCATCCTCATAGAAGTCAAAATGGAAAGGATAACTCAAAATGAAAAAGTCTCTCAAAGTCAAGTTACACTCAAATTTGTAATACACTGCAAACAAGCGCATGCTAAGTACTTATTGTGTTGGAACTAGGCAGATGGCTGGGGTACATTTTTCCCATGACTGAACAAACGCCTGTGATGAAAACCCCCGCAATCTGGGCAAATAACAAACCTCTTGGTCATACAGAGGGGGCACTGCAATAGAAACATAATGAGCTATTTAAAGTGAATTAGACACTACACTCATGATTCTGCCAACAGAGCTAGTTGAAATGTGCATGCAAGTGGGATCTGTACGCTTACCACTTCACTGTAAGAGAATTTTGCTCTCCAGTCAACCTTGCCCTTTCCATCGCATAGTCTGCAGCGAGTGATTCCGTACCCTTTGCAGCATTTGCAACTCCTCACCCTTCGTACCAAGGCTGCCCGAACACTTGCTAAAATAGCAAGAAGCACACCAAACAAGAAAAGAAGAAGTGACATGGGTCCTGTTATCGAGGGCCATTTGCGCTGAGTAAGACTTCTTAAAAAGTTCTGTGGCTGCCCAACCAAGAGAATACGGGAGATGGAAGCAGTAGGAATGCCGCCTCGATCTACTTGCTGAATTTTCGTTTTCATCGAACAAGGACTGTTTGCACCACTACTCAATGCATAATCGTGTGAGGACGAAGATACACAGCTCGGTTCAAAAGTGCAGCGATGATTAATTGCATGATCTCTACCAATGCATTGAAACTTTAACACTCGTTTTGAATTCAGGTGACAAGAGCAGGCAGAGCTGGTGGGGAGGCTGTGCATTATGTTATGTTAAATCTAATAAATTTGTAGGGAAACCAACGCACACTTCTTTGGGCACTGACAAGTGTTTCTGCATTCGTGTACGGCACCCAAACGAGTATGATATGTACTCGAGTCTCATTTGAAATATTGTTTAATGACAACTAAGTCTCCGCTGAACTGTTTGTAAATCGCTTGATCATCATCGAAGAGGCCCACAATCTCATAAGAAGATTCGAGTCTGGGCGCAGACGCGAAGCCCTTCACTTATGCGCTTGTCAGGATTTATAAAACCGTGCAATAACAATATGGCTGAACACATCTCAATGTGTCGGTATCGAGTGTCTTCTATCTCGATAACTCGACAGGTGAGATTTCTCTATATTTTAGTTTATGTTATGTTTATTCTAGGAGGACTCTAGGACTCAGTCGTTTCTTTCCTAGTGTCTACTCCTGTAAAGTCTTCTATCTCGATAACTCGACAGGTTATGGGTCTCTAGCGCTCCTACTACGGAATGGCTGCTACAGAACAGAGTGAGGGAAGAGTGCCCTCGTTCAAGGGATTCACCCTTGATAAAGAAGACCAACTTCTGGATTCAAAAAGTTGGCAAAACTTTGAATTCAGATTCAGCACGGAGATTTCTCAAAAGGGAGTAAGCGAGATCTTCCACAAAGAGGCATCCACGAACCCACAGGAAGCAGCAATCTTCGACAGGCTGTGGGGGACCCTTGGGAACAATGTGGGGACATTGTTCAGATCTATTCTCACGGAAGCCAAGAGTAAGGCATCCGCCAACGAGAACTATGCGCTTACGGCATACAAGCGCATCCAACAGCAATGTCTTGGAAATTTAGCATTGCAGAAGAGTCAGCTCTTGCGTGAGTGGCACTCTTTCACCCAACATCCAACAGAGTCAGTGGATGAATACGTGGAAAGATTCAATAGGCAAAGGACACTGCTAGAGACAGTTACGGGAAAGAAAATTGAGGAGTCAGAGGCCGTCCTCCATTTTCTCCATTGTTGCAATAATTCTAGCGTGAAGCACTTGATGGACCTGTTGACGACGGATACCAAGCCGTTGTAAAGCTCTGTCGAGGAGGCAACAACAAAGCTGCGAATGGATGAGTTCAATAGCAAATCTGCAAGAGGCAGAAATGCTAGCAGCAAGCACAATGTTGAAGCACCTGGTTTTGGGGGCTTTGGACACCATGAAAGTGGTCCTAGCAGCAGCAGCCATGGTACAGGCCATGACAGCAGAGGACAGCATTATGGGAAAGGTAAACAGAATGCCGGTGGGCGTAGTGGCAGGCAGCAACATCCCAATGGGGGACGTGGAGGTGGCAAACCTCATGTAGCTGCACCAGCACACCCCCCAAATGCTCCTCCACCCCGAAACAGGGACATCACATGTCTTTTATGCCAGGAGACAGGCCACATGATGAGGGAGTGTCCATCCAAGGACATAATCTCATGAGCCATCTCTAACCATAAAAGAGCTGTTGCCCCTGGTCTTTTGGCAGTGACAAAGGCTCCAAAATTTGTCACAACAGCAGCTGGTGCTGGACTTGAACTGGGGGACAGCAATAGCTTTGTGGTGGACACTGGATCAGCGTACCACAACGTCTTTGACAGATCCATCCTCCATCATTTCAAACCTGTTACAGAGGGACAGGAAAGGGGTATTCATATGCCAAATGGAATGGTGGAGCCCATCCTAGGGACTGGCAGTGTGTACCTTGAGGTGAAAACACCATGTGGAGGTGATGACACCATCATATTGAAGGATGTACAGTGGGCTCCTGGCCTAAAGTTTAACTTACTGTCAGAGAACACAGCTAAGTACAAAGGGGCCAGATTTGAGGACAACAAGGGAGGTGGAAAACTGTTGTACAAGCCTGGTGAGGCCATACCCTGTGTCCTATGTGAGTTGCACAAGAATGTGCATGTGATGAAGTGCAGACCTATTCCAGTTGAACCTACTGAGCTAGCTCAACAATCCATGGTTTTGCTGAGTGGTGCCACAGCTTCAGAAGTGAAGCAAAATGAAGCTGAGAGGTTACATAGGGCTTTGGGACACCCTGGAAACTCAGCCCTGGTGAAGACACTTGAGGGCCATGTGGAAGGCATTAGTGTCACACCTGAAGCAGTGAAGCAACTGGGGTCCTGTGAGCAATGTCTGGCTGGCAAGCAGACAAGAAACCCATTTCCAGACTCTGGGCGAGCTACAGACTGGAAATTGGGTGAGCTCATAGTCTTTGACCTGTTTGTTGCTCCAGCAAATGTGGTGAGTCAGCATGGGTACAAGTATCAGCTGACAGCTGTGGATTACTACAGTAGGTATTGCCTTGTCAGTTTCTTATCTCACGAGAATGATGCCTTCAGCCACATGAAGAAAGTGCACAAGTTTTGTTTTTTTAGGCAACAACACTAAGTGTTTCAGGACTGACAGAGGTGGTGAGTTCCTGAACAATGATGTAGTGGATTACTGCAATGAGCTGGGAATTCAGCTTGAGCTAACCACAACCTACACATCTCAGCAGAATGGTCTAGCTGAGAGAATGCATCTCATTATCTTCAACAAAGTGAGAGCCATGCTTGTTGACAGCGGTATAGACAAGCAACACTGGGCAGAGGCAGTTGGCACAGCAGCCTATGTCTACAACAGGACAGCCAGCTCGGCTACTCCTGGAGGAAAAACCCCGTATGAGTGCTATTGGGGTGAGAAACCTAACATCTCCAACTTGAGGCCTTTTGGGGATGTAGCCATGGTAATGACTATGCCACAGTATGCCAGGGATGGCAAAATGGGTTCAGTAAGTGTAAAAGGCAGATATGGGGTATAGCAAATGCTCCAAAGCATGGAGAGTGCTGCTGCCATCTGGACTGGTGAGTGAGAGCAGAGATGTAGTGTTCCCAGCAGACAAGTTTACAGCAGGGAAATTGTTGGCACATCATGGTAACAGCCCAGCAACATTGCCAGCAACATCTTCGCCTCCACCAACACCTCAACATGAGCATGATTCAGACAACAGTGGTGATGATGAGGATTCCTCCACAGAGTCTGACTTCTCTGAGGACGAGGGGGATACACCTCATGAAGGTGCTGAAGGTGCAGCTGAAAATGTTGGTATTGCACAAGGTGCAGCAACTGCTATTAGAACCAGCAATACGGTCAGAAGGCCACCAGTGAGACTTACCCTGCTAGCAGGAGCCACTGCAGAGGAATCAGTGACCCTGAGGGCAGCAGATGATGCCTTAAAAGTTGATTGGTTCAGGGGAGAGCGTGCTGGACAACATCCCATTCCACAAACCATGGAAGAGATGCGTAAACATCCATACCACAAGGGCTATGAGGATGCCATCATAGTGGAAATGGAATCCATCAAGGCTAGAGGAGTGCTTGAGCCTGTAAGGTGGGAACCAGGACTCAAGGTCATTGACACTAAAGTTGTCTTTGATGAAAAGGTAGATGAGAAGGGTCTCATCACCAGCTTGAAGGCCAGACTAGTGGCCAAAGGGTTCAGGCAGTCCAAGGGCAAGGACTACACTGAGATTTGGGCTCCGGTCAGCAAACACTCTTCTCTAAGGGCTGTGTTGGCTGTAGCTGCAGCTAAGGACTGGATTCTTCACCAGGTAGATGTGAAGACAGCTTTCCTTCATGCTAACCTTGATGAGGAGCTGTATGTACGTGTCCCAGCTGATTTGCAAGGAGGAGGGGGTACCTTCAGATTGCGTAAAGCGATTTACGGTCTTAAGGAGGCTTCAAGGGCCTGGTACAAACATCTCAAGGGCATCATGGAGGGCATGGGCTTCCACCAGTCAACAGTTGACCCAGGTGTGTACCTGAAGGATGCAGGAACTGATCAGATGGTAGTAGCTGTCACATGGGTAGATGACATTGTGATAGCTTCCAAGCAGTTGCATCTGGTAGAAGAGGTAGAGCATGGTCTGGAGAAAGACATGCAAATCAAGAAGCAGGGGGATCTAAAGCATCATCTGGGCATGGAGATCCAGAGACAGGGCAGCAAAATCCTCCTAACCCAGAAAACATATATTTAAGATGTGCTGTACCGTTTTGGCATGGAGAGCTGCAAGTGGCAGAAAGTGCCATTGAATCCCAAGGTCAAGGTGACTAGGGAAGTAGGGGAGAAGCTGGACAAGGATGGTCTCAGGCTGTACCAAGAGAAGGTGGGGAGTCTGCAGTATCTGGCTACTTGCACTAGGCCAGATATCAGCTTTGCAGTAGGTCTGCTAGGCAGATTTTGCAAGTGCCCTACTACTTTCCACATGGATTTAGCAGACCAAGTCTTGTTGTACATTGCGTGGACAAGAGACATGGGTCTCGAATTTGGTGGAAGGAAGCCAAACTTCATTGTTTACAGTGACAGTGATTTTTGGGGTGAGACAGATGAGAGGAGGAGCACAACAGGGTTTGTGTGCATTCTCAGTGGTGGTGCAGTGGATTGGAACAGCAGGTTGCAGCAGACTGTGGCAGTCTCTACCTGTGAAGCAGAGTATCAAGCAGCTGGAGAAGCTGTTAGGGCAGCTCTGTGGTGGAGGAAGTTGCTACCAGATCTGGGGATTGAAACTGGTGTGGTCGACATCAGGGGAGACAACCAGAGCACTTTGGCAGTGATATCCAATCCTATTAGTTCTGACAAGACAAAGCACATTGATACCATCCATCATTTCACCAGGGAGAGGGTGGAGATGGGGGAGGTTAAATTCAGCTACTGTAGCACAGAGGAGATGGTGGCTGATATTCTCACAAAAGCTCTAGAAAGGAATAAGCTTGAGAAGTTCAGGAGCATGATGGGAGTGATTAGTTGGGACTAATCAGAAGTTTCTTGAGACTGTAGAGTTTAGTTGTACTCAGTTTAGGCTTTGCCTTTAGCTGTTTCTCTTTTCTCTCAGTTCTTCTTTTCTTGCTTTGAGTTTTCCTTTTGAGTAGATAGTCTTTATCTTTCTTTTGGCGTTTACATGCTTTTGCAGAGTAGCCTGTCCTCAGGGGAGTGTTAAGATCTAGAGGTTTCTAGTCTTAGGAGTTCAGTCTCTCTGGTTGCATGCCTTTATGTAGTATTGTAGTTGTACGGCAGTTCGAGTTTTACACTGTCGGTATCGAGTGTCTTCTATCTCGATAACTCGACAGGTGAGATTTCTCTATATTTTAGTTTATGTTATGTTTATTCTAGGAGGACTCTAGGACGCAGTCGTTTCTTTCCTAGTGTCTACTCCTGTAAAGTCTTCTATCTCGATAACTCGACAAACTGTTGCTGTTGCATGCTTGTGATCTTGTCACATTGTGCTGGATGAGAATGATTGCCACTATATTGACAAATACAGTAAAGCAAGCCTATACGACAAGCCGATACATGTAAGACGACGTGAGAAGATGCGTGAAGTCGTTATTTCTACTGCAGTATTTCTATGGTCATGTGTCTTCCCTGACCCTCACCTGTTTTCATATGTTAAATACTTCTTGCAGTAACCTATGATTGACATCTGAATATCATGTTCTTGAAGATGTTGAAGAGACAGAAAAGTAAGAGTACTAAGGCAGTGGGTTATAGATGTATACCTATTATTGTTGCCTTTCGCCACATATCAGAATGCTATGATCATATGAAGTTTAAAGGAAATGAAAATTATTCTTCTACAAAGCTGTAGACACTCACAGTAGGCATCTCAGGCCAAATGCAAAGAGGCAACCCCGATCAGATGAAAAATCTATGGATATACGGATGCAGAATGCTCAACGAGAATCAATTTTGATGATTATGTGTAATGATCCTAAAGACTGTGCAGTGACCAAAAGCAGTGGGAACGAGTGCGGGGACATGTGGGAACGAGTGCTCAGAATAAGTTAGCTACACTCCGCCACAGGACGACCTATCAGCATGCGATGTGTTAATGTCGTCAGCACTCGTAGTCTACACTTTTAAAATTCCATTCTCTGATCCAATTATCATGGCAGAGGCCTACCGGAAAGTCCTGCCCACTGCCTCAAGCAAAATGTCCCGGAGTATTATTACAGTTTCAACTGTTCTGTACGTTATTGTTCATAAGGTAATGCAGCAGTTTTCTTATCACCCACTAACTCCCCATCATGATTTACCGCAGGACTGGACTAACATCATATTTTGTGTGTGCTTACGTTATTTGCAATAATAAAAAAATTGGAGATGCTGAACTTGAGGCTCAGTACCATGCATCAACCTCAAAAGAGACTTACAGTTGGCCGATGGTTGCTTTCGCTACGGCTTTTACTCTGAACTTTGCAACGCTCGTATTTGAGAGGGACTCGGGGAAGATGCAGCTTGCATTGTTCGCATGCGTGAGTAACAGTCTTCGCATGCAGCATGTTCATCACAAGATAACTCAATACTTTGGACAAATCCAAAATTCTATCATGACTTTTAACAGTACATCAATTTTTTGGCCTGCTTCAATGACTGGCTGGGCTGGCAAGGAGTATCCCCTGTTCTGAGAGATATTTGGGGAGGGGGCCTCTTAATCATGCGCTTTTTAATGTGGCTGCACACTACCCCAGCTATGGTGAGAACCTGAAAACATCATGAATTTCATCACAAGTCTTACACTGCTGATTTTCTGCCCTAAAGCTGTAAGGTTGCAGCACTGATTTAGCGTAATTTACACGGATGCACAGCCTCATCTCTCCACCAGTCCTGCTGAGTGACCTGATCAACAAATGCCTTGCTGATCATTCCATGAGACATATGTCAACATGGCTCACCTGACGAGATGGTGTCAATGAAAATGTGCTCCGCCAAACTAACGATGCACTCACTCTTACCAAACGTGCAGGTCTATCTATTGAGCATTCTGTCTGACTTTGATCGTCAGCGGGTGAGAAATGTTTTCATGATTCCACAGCAACTCATTTCAAGTTCGCAGAAATGATAAAAAAAATTATGTGGTTGCTCATATCTCAGCATGTCATTCTTTACCTGGTAGGTGTTGTATGCAATTATGGCGGATGTCCTTATGTTGGCTTTTGGTTTAGGAGCACAGCTTGCTCCCAACGTACCCTTTGCAGGTCATAGTCCTTAAAACAGCGGTCACGGCAGTATGCATAATGATATCTGCCTGAGGATTTTGATCTGCCATGTCTAAGCATCAGGGTTTAGGTTGCATTTAATAGGAGCATGACATCCTTATTGAAAGACATTTGAGATAGCCCCAAGATTGTTATTATCATTAGGATTAGCATTATTTTTTGGAAATGAAAAGGGGCAGGTGTAATTGTACTTCATCAGTGCTGACAGCAGTAATCATGCCTATGCAGAAAGTTTACGTTCTGAAGTAAGATTACTTGTTTGATGTTTCGAGTTTCAAATAACATGTGCTCACACACTCATTAAACGTATCAATCATCATGATGAACTTCCTCATTACTGCTCGCAGTTGTATGCTTCATTATTTCAACTGGCATGTTTGCCTACGTGGTCCATGAAATGTGGTGCATGTTCAGTGGGTGAGTGCTCAACCTGTGAAGATGATTCAACAAGTGATTGGCATGACTGTTCATGTGCCAGTATGTCCTTGGTATAACATATTTTTTTCATGCGCATCTGTACGCATCTTCTAGTAGCTTAACATGTACAGTCACTAGCTTCAGATCCGTTACATCTCCTAGTAGCTTAACATGTACAGTCACTAGCTTCAGATCCGTTACATCTCCTAGTAGCTAAACATGTACAGTCACTAGCTTCAGATCCGTTACATCTCCTAGTAGCTTAACATGTACAGTCACTAGCTTCAGATCTGTTACATCTCCTAGTAGCTTAACATGTACAGTCACTAGCTTCAGATCCGTTACATCTCCTAGTAGCTAAACATGTACAGTCACTAGCTTCAGATCTGTTACATCTCCTAGTAGCTTAACATGTACAGTCACTAGCTTCAGATCCGTTACATCTCCTAGTAGCTTAACATGTACAGTCACTAGCTTCAGATCTGTTACATCTGATAGTCCTGTGCTTAAGATGCATTTCATGTCCCTTGAACAATTTTGATCATACCTAGCTTGAAGCTTATTCCTTGCTGGCACGATTGAAGTTGTTCGTACTGTCCACCAGGCTGTAAGGTTAGCAGACAATTATGGCATGTTTACGGTTTAGGGTTTAGAGATGTTGCAGTACTGCTGCAACCACAGATGAAGCGATGGAAAACTGATTATTGCCTGGATGATCTTATCATGAACAATCTACGCCCCCCAGGTCTTTGAGGGAGATCCGGAGTGCCAACAGTCGTCATAGCCTTCAAGTACTACGATGCTTGGCTGTGGTATGTTTAGGGTTTAGGGTTCACTGTCTGTCTGGCTGTGGTATGTTTAGGGTTTAGGGTTCACTGTCTGGCTGGCTGTGGTATGTTTAACAATGAATGAAGTCACTGTCTGGCTGGCTGTGGTATGTTTAACAATGAATGAAGTCACTGTCTGGCTGACTGTGGTATGGAGGTCTCTCAGTGTCCACCTGCATGGTGGTCTCTCAGTGTCCGCCTGCATGGAGGGCTCTTAGTGTCCACCTGCATTGAGGGCTCTCAGTGTCCGCCTGCATGAAGGGCTCTTATTTTCCACCTGCATAGAGGGCTCTTATTGTTCAACTGTATGGAGGGCTCTCAGTGTCCACCTGCATGAAGGGCTCTTATTGTCCACCTGCATAGAGGGCTCTTATATGGAGGTCTCTCAGTGTCCACCTGCATGG